>CM030360.1:95077997-95677997 GCA_017893485.1 Hemerocallis citrina | reverse complement strand
CTTCTATGAATGACACAAATACAGTTGATGAAGATGTTGACTATTATGGGGTACTCACGGATATCATCGAGTTAGACTATTTCGGTCATTTTCGAGTTGTCTTATTTCGCGCAGACTGGGCTGGTATGGATAAGAATTATCCCCAAAACAAGGATACTTTAGGTTTCACAATTGTAAACTTTTCAAATTTGATTCATACTGGCACACACATCAGCCATGAACCAATTGTGTTCCCATCTCAAGTCCTCCAAGTGTTCTATGTTGAAGATCCAGCTTCGCCTAAATCTTACGTGGCTCTTATTATGCAACCAAGAGATGTATATTAGTTGGGAGAGACATCAGATGATGAGGACGAAGATGTCACTAACATTTTTGTTACTGCTGAATTTCCTAGGTTTGATGTAAACATATCAGATGACAACAGTAAACCTAATTGGCTACGTATGGATGGAGAGGCAGAGTATGTATTGGACAGTATTGAATAACAATAACTTTTGAAACATATTTGAATTGTTAATTATGTGTTTACAGATTGCATTGTATTGTCTCGGTTGATACATATTTCAAGATTGCAGTATGCTTCTGACTTTTTAATGGTATATAAGTTGACATTGTCCTTTTACAAGCTGCTATATGATATATATGGTGACTTTAATGGTATATATGATGACTTTAATGCCACTGACATTCTTTTCGTCCATAGATTCAATTTTCATTGTTCATTCTTTTTGAAATCCATAAAGGAAATGGAGCATAGCTTTGATGCTTCATATTCGTTTCTGGGTTATTTAATCTGTTTTAGATTGAGAATGAGGGTAACTTAAATGTAAGGACAATCTAAAAAGGAAACTAGTTACAAATCAACAAAGAATTTTGAAGTGTTACAGATGCATCATTTTTTCCTTTTCTTTTTCTCATTTGTTTGTTAAAAATATGTAGTATAAAAAAAGCATTGCTATACTTTAATGCTTTGAAGGAAGCTTCTCTGTTAACACTTGCATCCAAAAGGAAATCTGTGAATTGAGTGTGTTTGTTAACAGAGCAGCACACGAGTTCTTACAGGAAAGTACCATTCTGAATTGCTGCTTGGTTTGCTTCTCTATGAGATTTGATTAATTGATCATAGGAAGGGGGGATTTATGCAAACATTGTCCAAGAATTTATGCAAACATTCTTGGAGGTATGAATAGATAAAATAAATGTTCAATTTCATAATGTGATTGGCTTTATATATGTTGAGCTGTGAAATGTTTACCTCAATTCCTTGCTTTCCTCTAATTGAAATGTTCAGTTGATGAAATTTTATGAAATTTTCAGTTCATGAAATTTTATGATTCTCTAGAACATTGATGTGGTGTATTTAATCAAAATATATATACTCGTTGAGAACACTTCATGGTAACACTTTGTGACTCTTACTTGATATATATATGTGAGCATTCTACTGTGAAGTAACTTTGAATTATCCCACTACAATGAAGTATCAACACATTCATGCATAATTTGAATTAACTTTATTTATCAATTATTTTGTCTTGTCTTTGAAATGTGAATTAAATATTGCATTTTTATACTAATTTATATTTTATTGATTTTGTCAATAAGTGTGAATTATGCCGCGAAGGAATACGGCACTTAGTCAAAGGGGTGAGGAGCCTCTAAACGAAGAGGATAACCACTTAGAGGTAGGTGAGGGGAGCACCCAGCCACCCCCCCAAAAAAAGACCCGGGGAGCGACGAAGTTAAATGATGTATGGAAGCTACCCGCGGGTCAAAAAATTCTAGTGGAGGTGAACGGGGATCATCAGCCCATAGGAAAAAATGTCGTGACCATCACATCGTTCATGGGGTTGATTACAAGGAATTCGGATTACCTTCCACTATCTGACGATAGATGGAAAAAAATCCCCATAGCGACCAGGGCTAGAGCTGTTGAAGTTTTTAAGGTACCATCCATTTCTACAGTATTTCTTAGTATCCTTTGGTTTCAATATATAATATGGTGCTGGACTTCTACTCTTACCATTTACAATTTATATCTAAAGTTCCTTACAGAAACAAGTGAATTGATTCATTTATCTTGTGAATTAAAGCTTAATTTGCTAGTTGAAACTTGCACATTTTGGAATGCTGAAGTTCAGTTCTACTTGCAGTTGCAGCTTTATTTCTTGTGAATTAAAGCTTAATGTTTTGCCTTTTCTTTATTTCTTTATTTTCTTAATTTGGAACAATGTTTCTATATTATGATTGTTGTCATTGATTATGTAAGCTTGATAAATATAGATCTTACTTTTCTTTCTGTAAGAATTTATTCAGTATGAAAAAAGAACACTTGGAAATAGAAATATAATCTTATTTGTTCCCTTTACGGCTACTTGGTAAAGTAAGGTATACTCAATTAGTATCAAACATTTTGCTTCACCTATCACTATCTGTTGATCTGTAACTTGGATTGATTCCATATCATATGAAATGGTTGATTGAGATCAATCTAACGAACATTTTGCTTCCTATTAAGATAATGTTTCACACTGCTGAAACACTAATGATGCTTTTAAGGACGATCTATCATCGATCTTTCAAATGCACCAGAAGATGATCAAAGTGGTGACAGACCTCGAATGGAGTTTTCATTGATTCACAACTTTCTCCTAGAAGTTGTACTCATTTTTATATATAAAGCTTGATATTATAGATCCTCTGATCATGATCCTATTATTGCCCAACTACAGAAGTTTGGGATAATGGCTTTATAGTACCAGTTGAATCATGATTTTACGAGACTAACAACTGAGTTCAATTCAAAGAAGCCTTCAAAAATTTTTGTAACTGCTAACCCCCTGTTAAAACTGTCCTACTTTAATTCTATATTAGAACATCATTCCCAAATTTAGATATGCATGGACATGATCCATGCTTCAGATAGAACAAGTCTTCATCATGGACTTCATTGTAACTATCAACTCATTGTAACTATCAAGTCATCATCATGGACATTTTGCAGTTGCATGTGAAATTACAATTGTGGTTACAAACAATCGAAAATGGGTGTTGTTTCAGTCCAGTCTTCTCCTCTCAACTTTAACTATTTCTGTAGCATGTTAAATAGTACTACTCCATATGAGATCTCCCTCTTGGTTTCCAATTTGCTCATAAGCACTCAAGTATATATGAGTTGAGTTCATATAGGCTTGAATTGCGAATCAGTCAGAGTTAAACAGTTAAACTCAGTTGATTGTTATTAGTTGTGTGAGATTTGGGCCAGTCTGTAAATGGTGTACTTGGACCCTGCACAAGAAAGTTGTGGGGAATGAGAAGCAAAAGTCCCAAGTTTCCCTTCGTTCTCATGCTAGCAGTAATTAGCATAAGCACAAAGCTAACTTTAAGTTATTAGCATAAGTCACAAGATTTGCCAAGTTTTTCTTTTTCTTCTCGAATGAGGTGAAATTTATGACATAGGATGTGTAAATACTACTCTGTTTATCTTGTGCCGTAAATTCTTAGATATATGAAATTTATTCATCACTGTTGCAGCAAAATTTTAATAACCCGGCGGTTCTTGATGCCGATTAGGTAAATAAATCTATGTCCAAGAAATGGAGAGACTATAAGGTTGAGCTTAAGGCAGAATATTATAATGAGAACCGAACAATGGTTGAGAACACAATAGTAGTCCCGAGAGGTGTCGTGCAATCTGATTGGGAATTTCTTTGTCATTTTTGGAGTACACCTGAAGGGAAGGTAATAAAAAAAATGTAGTATATGATGTAATATATTTTGATATGATATTTGGCTTATTAAATCTTATTGTGATTGTAATAATTTTATTTATGTGCAGAAGAGAGTTGAAAGAGGTCATGCAAGTAGGGATGCACAGGACGTGTTGCACACTTCAGGAGGTATAAGCTTTGCAAGGCGATGCGCAATAATGGTATATCTAAGTGTTTTGATCTTCATTTGAATAGTATACGTAATTGATTTTATAATTCCCTATGTATTCTAATATATGTAGGATGTGGAGCGAGGAGGTGCAGATCAGTACGGCGATTTAGATTTCTCCGATGCAACCCACATGAACTCACAAGGCGTATTTCCGTCCTCAAAGACAGCGACGATATCGGTAATAGTTTTTCTATCTTAAATGTGCTTATTTGATGTGTAATATGCCTTAACAATGAATCACATATCACATGTTTTTGGAATTTGTTTTTTTTTTTAAAACAGAGAACTGATCGAAATAGGTATGCCGAACTATCATCCGCTTCCACCGCCGGCTTTCCCACAACACCGGTTGATATAGTGCAGCTTCAACACCAGGCGTTGGTCGAAAACATGGGTCCGGAGTGCCATGGCCGTGTGCGTGGGAAGGGGTTAGGACCAACACCCTATCGAACTTGTGCTTGTTCAACAACACATCCGGATCCTAGAGATGAGAAGATATCTATTCTAGAGACACAAGTCGCAAATCTTCAGGCAATAGTTGCACATATAGCACATTTAATGAGAAAAACAAATGTTCAGAACCCCGCTAACATACCGAGACAGGTTAGAAATTATATACAGTATTGTTCTTATCTAATTGTGTGTATTAATTGCTTATGCATTTTATTTGCATTAGCATTTTATACCAATCTGACTAATTGTGTGTACCAATCTGAGTCAAACCATCTTTCATACTTATTTCTTATACAGCAAGGTGATAGAGACCCGACATCATCCAGTCGTCCGAATGAAGAGGAAGCCAACGATCGTGATCCCGTCAACGACATCGCTAGACGTACACTGTAGGCAGGATTTTCTCATCTTTTAGGTATTACAACTTTATTAGCTTCACTTTATTGTTATAAATTTCCTGAAGGCATGACCTAAAGGTGATCTTAATGTTGAGAACATATTTCACTTTATAGTTTTGGTGTTTCTGTTCATATGACATGATATGATATGGGTTTGTGTTCTAATTGCAAGGCAATTTCGATGGTACTTTTCAGCCATTTATTTAAATGGAGAGAGAGAGAGGGAGAGATGTGTTAGTGTTATAGTTTTGCTTTCATGATGTCTCATAAATCATCTGAGCTGCGAGACCAGTGCCATGACTTTCTACCAAAATCAATTAACTGCCCCACTTTTTCTTTTGGGGATTTGCTATGGTATACTCAAACTATCTACTCTGATACACTTTTAGTCGTTGGATTGGTAACCAATTGTACAGCTGATATGCCCTGTAGACTAAGAAAAAAGTTAAATTTGCTCAAATACTTTATGGTGTGTACCATAGCAAATCTATTGATGTTGATGGTATACCCCCCGAGGTTGTGTACTGATGGTGAGGCAGTTGGAATGGTAGTGTTAGTGGCAGTGCCGATGGATCAGCATGTCCTGCATTATTGTATTTTCATTTTCATAACATTTGAAATTAATAGTTTCCTTTTCTAAATAAATGGAGG
Source organism: Hemerocallis citrina (assembly GCA_017893485.1). Lineage (NCBI taxonomy): Eukaryota > Viridiplantae > Streptophyta > Magnoliopsida > Asparagales > Asphodelaceae > Hemerocallis > Hemerocallis citrina. The sequence goes on along the minus strand of CM030360.1, from coordinate 95,672,553 downwards.
CAGTGATGATTTGCAAAAAATAGCCTGGTATGTTTGTTTTCTTTTTCATGCCTACTTACTTTAGTGATTCTTTCTTGTTTTGAACCATTTTCTATTTTATTTTTAATGGTGAGGTAGCATTGTATGGTATGCTACATTGCATGCATATCATATCTAAGTGTTGAGAACATATTTGGTATTTCAACCATGGCCTAAAGGTGATCATAATGTATCGTGCCAGATTCATGTAAGACACAGCAATGATTTGTTGATGAAGAAATTTAAAAACTAAAGAATGAGTGCTACAGAAGTTTAAAATGGGAGTGTTTTCCAAACTATGTTCCCACCACTAATTGTCTTTTCAGAAACTGTTACATTGCATGCATATCACTATCACTGGTCCCTTTTGTATTGGTAGCCAAACATCTACGTTGCTTATTTAAAAAAGTAAAACTAGATGCTATGATATCAGTTCAAATTCTTTATCAAAAAAGATACACTTGCCCGCCACTGCCTGAGCCAAAATTGGTGCACCTGTTAATATATTAGTGTAGCTTTTTTTTCTGGAGCGTCAAAAAGGATTAAGTTACTAGAGTCATTGGCAAGGTTTGAAATTGAGTTGTATGCTGCGTGCCTATATCTAGTTAAGTTCAAAGAGGAGCTACACAAAGCTCAAAGCTGAAATAAGACAAAGAAGAGCGAGTGTCAGTTGTATTCTGAGTAGCATGACCACTTTCATTTCTTGGTTGTTTTAGTTTTCTTTTTTATTTTCACGTCTTCTGTTATGTTGAACAGTTATTTGTTATCCATGATGGTACTGTACTTATATCTGTTTCCTTTGGCAGTTAGGGAAGCACTGGGATCTTGTTGAATGGTTGGAGAGCATTGGCTTCTAATTTCTTTTCAAGTAAACAAAGCAAGAAAAGATCTTTATGTGATGTATATTTTGAAATTGAAAGATCTTTGTTTTATGAAAGGTTAATTAATTATGAAAGAACATTATGTGATGTACATTTTGAAGTTGAAAGAACTTTATGTGATGTATATATAGTACTATGAAAGTTGAAAGATCTTTGTTTTCTGAAAGTTTCAAGAAGTGTTTGTTTGATTGTTTGTGAGTTTCATAATTTGTGGAGTTGTGGAGTTTGTGATAATTTGTGATAATTTGTGGAGTAGTGGAGTTTGTGATAATTTGATAATTTGTGATATTTTGTGAGTTTCAACAATATGATTATCATTCTATGGGTTTCATAATTTGTAGGGGAGTGGGAACTTCAGTCAGCAAGAATGGAACATTCCCCGGCATTTACCAATGCCGGGATATATTAAGTAACGGTAAGAAAATTTAAAAATTCAAAAGTAAATCGCCGGCGTTTATAAAATGCCGGGGATTTTTCAAAACTTCCCCGGCGTTTCATTTGCACCGGGGAATCTAATAGTTTTTTCCGTCAGCGGCAAGGACGGCATTTGCGGCGGCATTTTGCGAAATGCCATGCAGCAAATCGCCAGCGTTTCGAAAATGCCAGCAATTATAGAAAAAAGTGCCGGTGATTCTGTTACTGTTTGTAGTGACTACTTGATCTTACCCTTAACCCCGGCTTGGTTAATTTTATTATTAATGTCAAACAAGCCTGTAGATGTGCAAAACATATCAAGAATAATATGACATGATCATGTGGCAAGTTCAAGTAGCAAACTAAATATGTACGAGTTCAAGATATCTCATAAACAAATAAAATAAACACATCTCAAGTTCAGGACAGCAAGACCATACTGTAGTAAAACAGTGATTCCCAGTATTATAAACAAGCAAATCTGGATCCGTCAAAGGATCTAGAAAATAGTCTTCCACACGAATCTAGAAAATATAAATAATTCATATACTAATTCACAAAATCATAACTCAAAACTGGTTTTAATACAGAAAATAGGTTCAGCCAAAAATCAGGGAAACGAATTCAAGAACAGGAAAACAGCATGACAAATCAATAAATAAATCCACTAAAAATCTGGGGTATTCCCCTATATGTCCAGTATCTAAATATAAAGTTTCAAAATTTTCCAGTAAAAATAGATCAGTCATCAAAAATAAGAAAGCATCAAGAAAACATAGTTTGGCAAATCTGGAATTCCCAACACTGCTGTACGAAAACAAAGATATCTCGCAACCAGTGAAACAAAATTAAATTCTGCCGGAGGGATAAGAAAATAGATAAATATACTAATTTTCACATTTCACAAATATTTTTCATACAGTAAAAGGAATCATAGTGAAAATAGGGTTCTTTACAGAACGGAGAGCAAAATACAGCACATATAGATTTTATAAACGAGCATGAAACACCACATAAAACTCATCAATAAAATTCACGAAAATTCTGGGTAATCCCTAACATGATAAAGAAACACTGACCAAAGTATTGAATAAAAATAACAAGTATATTATAGTTCTTGAAAATAGTTTGCTATCAAAATTACCCAAAAACAGAATCTGGAAAAGATCGACACCTCTGTACTAAAACAGTCATAACTCAGTCATAAGAAATCAAAATCAAGCAAGGTTAGAGGGGTTTGAAAATAGACGAAATTATATAAAACCCATGTTTTATACCGAAATTAAGATACTGACTGTAGCACAGTAGAAAACAGCAAACAAAACAGAACAGTGCCAAAATTACAGATTTTTCCCTTAAAACAAAAACAACATAGCTTCAAGAAAATTGATCCAAACACATCCAAACTTGAAATCGAGTCTACCAAAGGTCTGAACATCATGAATTACAGTTATTAACATGTCCACACCAAGAATTTTACATGGGTCTCAACCAAAACACGAGTTTGCACACAAGTCTCACATACATGCTCAAAAATCAAGAATTGGGCGAATCCTAGCTTAATTCATGTCCATATGGTGTCGTGAGTCATCTATGGCCAAATTATCACAATAGAGACAAAATCCATCAAGGAAAACACAATCAAGAGTTGTCTCTAAACCCAACTACACTATAGGTGAACTTTGGGTCTTGTATCAAACAAGTGAATTGGAGTACAAGTTACTTGCCTTAATTTAGGGATGAAGAACGATGCAACCAAGACTAGAAGCAAAATCCACGAACGAAATCCGCTAATCCACGAATCCAAGCAATCACGAACAAATCTCCACACGAACGAAACTCTTTAAAGCGAAAGACGATCAAAGTGGCAAGCGACCACTTTGAGAACACCACGAAGAGAAGTTGGGGATTGATGGTGCAAGATTGATGATGGTGGTGTGGTGAGGTGTCGGAAAGGCAAGGGAGAAGGGGGGTTTGGGTTTTGATGGGTGGCCAGAGGTGGAGTGTGCCGGAGTGGGTGGTGGTTGGCCTGGTGGGTGTGTGGCTAGCCGGGATGGGGCTCGGGTTGGGGTAGCCGCAAGGAGAGGGAGAGAGAGATTGCCGGGATTTAGGAAAGGGAAAAATTAGGGTTAGGGTTAGGGTTTGTGAGGGTTTAGATGTGGGTTAATGGGTTAATGGGTATTAGGAGTAGTAGTAGGTTTACAAATGAGTTTTGGATTTTGGGTCAAATAAAAATAGGAATGCAAATAGGATTGAGAATTCTTTGGCTTTAAAAATCTTATTAGGGATCAAAATAATGGGAGTGGGACAAAGACAACCAAAATACCACCACAACACCAAGAAAAATAAAATTAAAGATAACGAGACCAAAAATGAGGGAAAGATCAAAATAATGAAAAACGATACCAAAGAGACAATCGATCAAACACAAGGCGCTCAAAAGTGAAATAAAATGAATATATATTGAAAACAAATCCAATATACAGTTCAGGAAAAAATACAAGGGAGTAAAATACACCAAAACGAAAAATATAGTCAAAATACACAAAATGAAAAACAGGGGTTACAGTGAAAGACTGGGCAAAAATTTGAATATTTGATAACATGATGAATTAACGGTTCTAGAGTTGAATCAATAACATGATACAATAAGGAGAATATGGAAAAATAACATGGTACGATAAAGAAAACTATTACTCAGATTCGCCGATGAATCAATAATAGAATTGCTTGAGATACGGTAATCAATACATAAAACTACTTGCGAGAGTTCAAGAAACACTTGCCTTTATTGACGATTACGAACATGAACGATCAACGGGAAGGATATAAGCACCACGGCAACGGCCATGAAAATGAAATGCAAGTATGGCAACACAACGGTGGGGAGCGACGACCATGACAACGACAAGATGGTTAACATAGCGAGCAAGGGTAGCAAGAGTCGGGTTGATTTGCAGCAAGGTGGAGTTTTGGGGTTGTGCGATGGTGGTTGCGGGATGAGGTGAAGCATCGAGTTTGCGGGAGGAGATGAGGAACTATGTTGGTGTTGTTCAGTTGCGGGAGGAGTAGCGAGGTGGAGAGGGCTATGGGATGTAGGTGCTGGAACAGTGCATTTGTGGAGCTCGAGATGAAGGTGAAGTGGAGAAGAGATAGCACTCGGGTGTGAGGGAAGCAACAAGAGGTGGAGGGTGGCGTTGGTGTTCAAGTTAGTGTGGGTGTGGTGAAGCTCAGAGGTGAAGAAGATGGGTTAGGGTTGTGGAGGGATGGCAGTGGGGAAGAAGGAAGCAAGGTGATGGTGGCTTCGGGTGGTCGACTGTGTTCGGAGGTGAAGGTGAGGAGGGAGAGTGGCTAAGGTGAGAGGGAGATGGAGGTAGGGGTCGGGGTGGAGGGGAGATGGCAGTTGGGGTTTGGAGATGAGGGCGGTCAGGGTGATGGCGATGGGTGGTGGTGGGAGATGAAGGCAGTTGAGCTCGGTGATGGTGGGAGAAGGTGGTGGTGGTGCAGAGGAAACTGAGATGAAGCTCAGGGTTGGGAGTGGAGGCCGGACTGTGAAGGTGTCGGGTGGTGTGAGTTTCGAGAAGATGGGGTTCATGCCAAGGTGGTGCTCGGGTGTTTGTGTGCAAGGTGGAGCTTTGGGTGGTGATGTAGGTGGAAGCTGCAAGTGGAGCTCGGGTTGGAGGTGGTGTCCGGAAGTGAGGTTGTAATACCCCAATTTTTTTAAAATCATTTCTTACTTAATCTACTTCTTACTTACCATATTTCTTATTCAGAATAATCTTTAAAAATTTCAATTAAAATTTCGACAGTCTCCCATAAAATATTAGTCCTCTTACAGAAATTCCTTACGGAATTCTGCAAAAAATTACAATTATTTCAACACAGACAATTAATATCAATCCTCCCTAGTTATATACATAATCTTCCAAAATCTTCCAATATATATCATCATCGAATACAATTATATACATAATCTTCCAACATACAAAATGTAACCCCTATTTTCGTAAATACGTATATTCTGTGTGTTTTTGGTATTTCAAACTTTTGTAAAACTATTTTTCTGCTTTCAAATTATTTGGTAAAATGTATTGTTGGATTTTCTATTAAAATCTATTTTCGATCAATAATTTTATTTGTAACTATTTTCTATGATTTTTATATTGTAATACAAATCTTATTATTGTTATTATTACTTTGATTTCTATTATTATTACTATTACTGTTGTTATTATTACTATTATTATTTTATCATTTTTCTTATTATTATTTTTTTTTGATAAAGCGGATAGAGTCAATGACTCCAGCCAATCATATATAAATAAAACAGTAGAGTAACAAGCAAACATCAAATTTTACACGGAGTAAAATTAAAAGGACGAGAAAATATAAACATAAAAAATATTTACAAAGCAATGAAGCGCATTGCAGAAAAAAGCTAAAACACGCGAACAAAAACTCCCAATGTAACGCCCCGATCTCCCCGTTGCTGGGAAACCGTGACACATGCCAAGATCTTTCCTTCAATTAGTCTCGAGACACAGAAAAGCTGGAAAATTTAAAACTTTTTATTCAACACAGAGTTACTACGCAGTAATTACAATTATCCGTTTGTGATACCAAACTGTACTGCCTGCCCCTTTTCTTTTCTTTTTGACTCCAAAATCAATTCTTCCAATTTCTATATCACTTTAAACATAAACTAAAATAGTTATGTTTTAAAGAAAATTTGGACAGAGTCTCCCTTGTATTTTTTTGCCCAAAACACAGAAAAGCTTACGGAATTTTGCTCTAAATTCCGTAGCTTACATCACAGGCAATAATAATACGGGCTCCCCAGGCCAAAATGAGCATCATCACACAGGCAATATATATATATGCTCTGGGGGCCAAACTCATAACGGTTTAACAAATATCAATTAAAAAGCATAAATTCCTTTGAAAACGTAGTAAGTTTTTAGAAAATAACCTGTAAAAGCCTACCACGACGCCCGGCACTCCACAACGAAATGGGTACGGGTCCAGACTATATCCTGCTGCCTCACACTATACTCTTCGTCATCATCCTCATACTTATACATCAAAATACAATTTAAAGCATAAATCTTTACTATTTACAATTAAACATAACAACGAATTATAACTGGAACTCCACTCCACGGAACCTGTACCTACACCTCACCTCTGCACTGCTGAGGACCTGTAACAGTAGGGACCTAGGGTAGTCCAGGGACTCCCTAACCCCCAAACACTAAGGGGTTAGCCATTTCTGGTGTGAGTATAATTTATTAAATAAGTAAATAAATTAAACTTACAAGTAAAACATAACGAACTCACAATTTCCAAGATAAACAAATCTTACTTGACATCTGAATATGTAAACATCATAATTAAGATTTTACATCAAATACTCTCTGAGTCATCACCTGTATGTAAATCTATACCCGCTCATAACCTACTTATATTTAGTAACCCTTTGAATAACCACCCATAATACAATATTGATTTTTATTTCTTTATATCACGCATCACATCATAAACATATGCCTTCATCCTCATACTACCACATTCATTCATGTCCAACCTAACATCTCATTTCACCTTACCATTTACTTGCATTTTATCACAATACACCCCATATCCCAACATAGTTTGGTAATAACACAATCACATCCCAAGCCCATAGCTTGGTTATTAATCTACTCCAACTATCACACTCGCAATTTATCTCGAATGGAAAGGACACGTGTACATATAATTTGTGCCAGTGTATGTTATGACTTAACTCTAATACAAATACCAATACAATGATACTCTTATTCTAATGCAAGATTACTAATGCGATGATGCTCTTATTCTAATGCCAGCAAGTCTCCGAAGCAACATGCAGCCCATAAATACATGCGCCCCATCTCAAGCCGTTTCTCCATATATAGGGATTTGAACCCGCGTTATGAATTTCTAATTGTACACAACCTGTTCCTGACAGATACTACATGACTGATGAGGTTGCACATGTGGTCAAGTCCCACCAATGCAGTGGGCTCATGGTGTCTATGTTTGCCACTACCACCCGGTACACCGGACCTCACTCAAAAACCAGACGAACACAGGGTCTTCCGAACCCATAACTCATAGACCGCTATCTATGGCCTGTTCGCTTCCCCCTGGCCAAGGACCCGACGAAGTTCCGGGGTCCATCCCCCTAGCTCCGCCCACCTTATCATGGCACTTCAGGAATTAACAGCGCGCGATACGCATCCCGTGCTCCCAACTCGTGAGAGGGCACCCTACGTATCCCTTTGACAGGAAGATACAACCCAATATCACCACCTAAGGCCTGCTTCGAGGGACAAGTTGGTCGTAAGGCGCTACCTCCAACCAACTCCTCTCTTTTCGGCAAAGGGTCGAAGTAAAATGATCTTTATAAGTCACTACCTTAATGATGTTCCTAACCCTGAACAATCCTAGGAATGACAACATTACACAACATGCTAGGTCTTAAATTAGACTTCGCAAGATAACTCTATTAGGCTGCTCAACCTAAACTCACCAGAATCCCTCAGGATCTGGTTCATGGCCTATCGATCCAAGACCCCGGCAATACGAACGTATTCGCATGCTACTATCCTGAACTTGGATTTCGTCACACTCCGGTCCGCAATCAACCAACGGTTAAGATCTGACGGCACCCGCGAAGTGACTCGTCCACTGTCCCTTAGGAGTAAGCTAAACACACGTCTTAATGGTCGATAGCCCTAGGGCAATGATATCACCCTAGATGAGCACAACAAACTGCGTATTAGCCAAGAAACTACATACGAGTAACCAAAAACACATACGAGCTAAACAGCTACGTATGGGACCAACAGCTACATACGGGCCAGTCGAGCCACGTACGCGCAAAACCACATACAAACAATCATACAGGTAATCAAACCTAGAAACAACCAACTGTGCTTACTAGCAAACTTGATCTTCTATAATTAGAAGCAACAAAAGAATCTACTATAATCAACTTAGCATGGGTTTCTTCTAAAATCAACTCATCATGGCATACCTACTATAATCGACTCAAACATGAGTTTCTTTCTAAAATCGACCCAAACATGATATTCTACTACAACTTAACCATGGGTTTCTTTCTACAACAATTCAAATCCATAGGATGGGTTCTTTTTACTCAATACTACTAACAACTAAAATGAGTTCTTTTTGAGACTCTTAGCTAAAACCACTACTATACTCACTTAAGCATGGTTTCTTTGAACCTTAGAACAACTACTCATCTTAGTATGGGTTCTTCTCTTAGAATCATTAACTACAACAAATCTTTAAGCATGGTAGTTCTATTTTTGACGTAGCACACCAACTCAAGCATGATATTCTACTATAACTCAAGCATGATCTTCTTCATGGTTCACGAGCATGAATGGGTTCCTTTTTGACATAGACAACAACTCATCTTTATGTTATTTTCTCAAGTCCTACCATTCATACTTTTTATAGGATCCCTTTATCCATAAATTTATAACAATACTTTAGTTTATTCGAACTTCTTCAAAACATCAAAATACGTATATAAACCATACACCCATATTTTGATATCATCATCTAAATATAACCCATCCATTATATAGGTTTTTATACACTCATGAATAGTTAAAATTCACCATATTTTTACAATCACAAAAATATGTAAAATAAATCAATACTCACATATTCTTTAACCCACAAAATATATTAATATACTAACTCACATATATTTTTAAACCACAAAAATATATAAATAATATAACTCACATATTCATCAAACAACAAAATATATAATAAAATAGTACTCACATAATTTTTAACACACCAAAAACACATAATAAATTAACTCACATCTTTCTTAGCACACAAAAACACATAATAAGTCATACTCACATATTTTGCGAAGATCCAAGCGCCGTGCCATCTCGCGTCCAAGGTTGTGAATATATCCTATCACCAAATTTCAAGCAATTAAAACTCAAATAATTCAACTAATCACAAGAGTAAATAATCGCTATCCCAAATATCCCACAAGTGCTTACTGAACACTTGGGATATACACGCGTGATGCACGTGATGATCTAATACCAACGGTATTTTCATCCTCAATTAATTACTAAAATCGCTCCCAAATAATCTAATAGTCCAACTACAAATTTCTATTTCTATACAAGAATTAATTCATATCCCTACAATTTTCTTTTACAAACTCAAATCCCTAATTTACTAACAACTCACAATTTCTCTAATAACCTACTAATTTCTCCCATCTACAATTTCCAACGTCTCAAAATCTCTCTACCACAACATTCTTACTTAATAAAAATTAACCCAATTAAATTCTATACAATAAAATAGTTAGGGTTATACCTTCGCGAAGTCCAATCGAAAATCCGACGCCACTACGATGTCGAGAATCCCTCCAATAGTCTACTCCTAATTTTAATTTGGAATCCATGGAGAATCGAAGAAGATTTGAGGTGGGGAGGTATTACCGATGGGTTCGTTTTTGGGTTTGTTTGATCGGTATGAAGAAGAAGAATGAAGGAGGAAGAAGGGAGATGGTGGGGGTTCTCCTGGCTGGGAGCGATCGGGAGAAGGAGATGGGAGGAGGAGGTCGGGGTGGGTTCTCTTGGCTGGGAGCGATCGGACGGGAAGCGGAAGGAAGGAGAAGAAGGAAGAGGGAATGTGAGGGTCGGGGTTTCTTTCCCTTCGGCTGTGCGCGAACGGGAGGAGGAGAGGAGGAGAGGTGGTCGGGGCTCCTTTGGGTCGGCGTCGAACAAGAAGGGAGAAGAAGAAGAAGGGAACGGGAGTGGGGGTTTTCGTTGGTTGGAAGCGAACAGAGAAGGAGATGGGAGGAGGAGGGCCGGGTGGGGGTTCTTTTGGCTGGGTGTGAACGGAGAAGGAGAGGGAGAGGAGGCCGGGTGGGGTGGGTTCGGTCTGGGAACGAAGGGGAAGAAGAAGAAGGGAAGAAGAAGGAGAAGGGAAGGAGAGAGAGAAGGGGTTTTTTGTAAAAAGAAGAAATAAATAATAATAGATGATAAATATCTAGGGGAATGTTTCATATAAGCCCTCTAATCTTAACACATTTCAAATAACGCCTAATTCTCTACTCTAATAATCCAAACAATACAAAATACATTAAAACTACTTCGTAGATAATCCATATGAAAAATAATTTAATTTTAAAAATAATAATAAAATAAAATATGCAGTATATTAAAATAATTTTTATCAGAAAATCCATGATCGCGCGAAATTCTCAATCGCGCACACATTTCGATGCAAAATAGCCATATGCTATTTTTCGGGTCGTTACACCCAACCCCAAACAGCAGCTCACATTCATGAGCAACGCATCAAAGACAACAATCGTCACCGCTGCTCCCGACAGAAGGACACCGCAATCACAAAATTGCAAGCCCGCGCGCTGGAGCCACCAAGCACCGCAGTGGAGCGATCGACTAGCCGAACAGCGCCAACAAGAGCGGAGAGTAGGTGAAGCAAAAGGCCAAAACGGCAAAAAAAACCCCAGCAAACATAGAAGAGCCACACCCCCGGCAACGCAACAAAAGCCCACCGCATAAACCAACTAGGACAACAACAGAAGAAAAATCAGCCGCGAAGAATAGAAGAGAACATGCTGGAAATGAAAAGGATCAGCATGAGAAAGCGCATCCCGTCACCAACCGGGATAACAATCTGACCAAGAACAGATTAGAAAAAGTCACAAAAATGACAAACTACCGATCTGGCATGAATTAGGGAAAGAAAAGGCAATGAAAATAAACCAAGTAGGCAGCCATGAAACATAAGAAGAGATATAATCCACCACAAAAACCCAGAAACAACCTGGGTGATAGAATGCGCAACAAAATACAACAGAAAAAAAAGACAGTCTACAGTAAGTATAGGAAATAATCAGTGCTAGCGAAAGAACCCAAGCCTAGCAAAAGCAGTCGAGACACCCCCAAAAGAACAAAATATACACCAAAACAAACATCGACTCCCTAAGGAGATCCCCACCAACACACGCACAAGGAACCGAGAACAAGTCCAAAAAAAAGAAAACATAGCTACAAACACCCATGGTAGCCAAGCCCGGGGAATCACATACTATACTATGGTAACTGAGAAGAGACCATAGGCCTCCACCGAGCAAAGCCAACAGCCGCACCCCAGAGCCAAAAAAGAGCAGCCAAAAATAACCACCAAGTGGAAAGAAGCAACACAGAGAGACTGAGGGTGACCCAAAAACGAGGAACCGCAGGTTACCACTGCTACCAACCACAACCAAAAAACCAGCCAACCAAAATACCCAGAGAGACGAAAGCAAAGGGTCATAGCTGCACATCAGAGCTACAAACGGAAGACAAAAGAGTAGAAAATCAGAAAATAAAAAGCAGTAAAAATACTAATAGGTGGAGGAATTTAGAAAAGTGATCGCCTCATCCAGACGATTTAAGTGTAAAGCTACCACTTTATCAATAGTTAAAGTGGTAGGCCAAAATTTAGAAAAGAAGAGAAAGTCCTCAATAATGCTCTCAATCGGCAAAACGGGGTTAGAAAAAATATGCTTGTTCCGGGCTGACCAAATAACCAGAATGATCGCAATCATGGAAAGAATCCAAGAGTTGCGAAAATCTTTCCTGAGATGATGATGTTGCCAACAGGACGAGAAATCAGTGGGGATAGACGGTGCTTGCCAAGCCCGGACGACGATACTCCATAAGGGGCGGATAAAGGGGCACTTCAGAAATAGGTGATCGGCGTCCTCGTAATAAATGGAGAATAATGCACATAATTGACCTAAAGCAAGGTTCCTCTTATTAAGAACCTCTACAGTAAGGAGCTTGTTATTAAGCGCTAGCCAAGCTAAGATTTTGGATTTGAGGGGAGCACAACTACTCCAAAGCGGCTTAGCCATTGGAGAGGTTATCCATCGAAGCAAAGGAAATTGTAGAATGACTTAACCGAGAAATTACCCGAGGAGGTCCACCTCCATTTGAACTTATCAGAAGGAAACCATGGGTAATGGTTAATCTCATCGAACAGGTTTTGGAGCTGCAGCAAAAGCTGTGGCGACAGAACACAAACGAACTGAATTGACCAGAACTTTTGGTTATTGAAAATCACAACATAATCTTCCACTAACGCGGAAGGGTTCGACGCTAATTGAAAGAGAGAAGGAAAAGCAGAAGCGAGTTTGATTTTACCAAACCAAAGATTGATCCATAATTTGGTCTTGGATCCGACTGCGCACTCATGGATTAATCCACAACAGAAATGTTCGACAACTTTCCACACCCCTTTCAAAAAAGAAGAAGCTTTACGGGAGAGGGAAGTAGGGAAGTCCCAAACGGGATGACGGGAAAAGCAATTACGGGATATAATTTAGGCCCAGGGAAGGTGATCAAAATTAAGGAGTCTCCATACCCATTTTCCCAATAATGCAAGGTTTTGGTGTCTGAGATTCAAGACCCTAAGATCCCCAGCAGCCTTGGAGGTGCAGATGATCTTCTAGTTGTAGAGATGCGAGCCAGGTTTAAACAAATCTGCACTTGACCAGAAGAAATTTTTTTTAATCCGATCAACCCTCTTAATCACCCACGAAGGAAGATAAAAGAAGGACATCATGTATAAAGGGATCGAAGAAAGGACGAAATTAACAAGAATAAGTCTGCCCCCACGCGATAGCTGTTTACCAGACCAACGGTTCAGTCTGGATTCAACTTTTTCGATCATCGGCAACCAATCCGATCTCAGAAGCTTTCCCCATCTCAATGGGATTCAAAGATAATGGATGGGAAAAAAAGGACTACAGTTAAAGAACTGCGCAACTTCCGCTTGGCGGTTAAGAGACCCACCCAGCCAAATAACGGAGGACTTCTGAAAGTTAATAGCTAATCCGGAGGTACTTATTATTATTATTGTTATTAGAATTATTGTTATTATTATTATTAATTTTGACTGGTTAATTAAAAATCTACTTCTATGTACTAATTGTATTTGTAGTTATTTCAAATAAATTCTATATTGTAATGCAAATTACATTTTATTATAAATCATACTTTTTATTGGTTATTTCATAAATTCTATTGGATCTTTTTATATAAACCCAAATATTCCTAAAACCCTATTTCTTATTGGATCCAACCCGAAACCCATATATCCAATAACCTATTACCCATTAACCCCTTCAACCAATACCCTGTTTACACCCTAACCCAATACCCGTTTACACCCAAAGCCAACCCGTTACACCTGACCCGTTTACCCAAATGCCCTGTATCACCTAACCTTAATCTATACACCCCTATATATATTCAACCCATGCTGTTCACCTCTCTAAAAACCCAGCCGCCTACTCCCAATCATCCCTTACCTCTCTCCCGTCCTCATCCTATACCCGACCCCCCTTCTAAACCCATCCCCTCTCGGCCTGTGCGTCTCCCCACCTGCAGTGCCGTTGTCCCTGTGCGCACATCAGGCCCCTAGTCCCCACCTTCCTCCGCTTGCTCGTTCCGCCCTCGCAACCTCCCGTCGCATCGCAGACTACAGCAATGACAACAACAGCTGCAGCCTAGTCACGACTCCACAAACGACCGCAGCAGCCCCAGCGACCAGTGCACCTCCTGTCGCACCGCCCTGCCCCCATGCGTCGCCTGCATCGTCCCCGACGCTCTCGCCAGTCGCCAGCTGTTTCATCTTCAACAGCCAGTCGTGCCACCTCCTCGAGCTTCCCCTGCCTTCCCTATCAGCACCGGTGCCACCCTCGTGCGCATTCGCTTTGTCTGCCGACCACCCTCTTGAGTGCACCCCTATGCTGCCTCCCCCCTGTGTTGTGGCTTCCCTTCGACAACAGCCGACTAGCACAGCTACCCTGCGTTGTGCCTCACCCTATGCGTGCCTTGCGCTCCTGCCGAACCCTGACGCAGCAACAGCCATCAGGAAGCTAACAGCACTGCCGTGCCTTCTCTCCCTCCCTCTTGTTCTCTTGTGTGCACGTGTTGGATCTCATTGATCTCGTGTGCTCGTAGTCGTTCGTTGTGTTCGTGGTTATTGAGTTGTTCACTTGTGTTCGTTCTCGGGAATCCATTTTCGTTATTCTTGCTCTTACTTCGTCGTTCTCGTCGTCGTCTATAAGGTAAGTAACTTGTATTCTTTTTTTTGTGTAATACAAGTACTAAATACCGCATGTAGTGTAGTTGTGTTCTAAAGACAGTTTTTGTGCAAAACCCTGTTATATCTTGTCTCTATTGTGTTGACCATTCGTAGTTGTCTTACCACACACATGACATGAAATAACTTAGGGATGACCACTTCTTATTGTATACATGCATGTTGTTCGTGATTCATGACTTGTTGTGTGATCTTGTATGCATGATATGTTTGATGTAGTATAACTTGTTGTAGATTTGTTAAATACCCTATACCATGTTGTTTGGACATCTAGTATACCCTATTTCATGTTTGGTTATGTTTTGGATGAGTTTCATATGAACTGGTTGATTTTGTGCATGAAGGATATTTTCTGATTTGTCGATTCCCCGTTTTTGTTCAGTATTTTAAACCAAATTAAGGTCAATATACGAAAATTATTTGTGAATATGAATTATAGAGAATTCTATCTACTTTCCAGATTTTCTGACAGATCTGATTTTTGAGTTGCAAATTATGACTATTTTACTACAGATGTGTTTAAAATTTCAGATCCAGTTTTATATGAATTCTGTATGACTAATTATTTTTCTACTGATGTTAAAGACAATATTTTGATCCAATATTTTGCTGATTACAACTAAACTTGATTGGGATTAACCCTTAATTTTTGTGGATTTAATTGATGACTTTATAAACTATTCTATACTTACAAACAAATACTTTACAAGGAGAATTTTCATGCTGTTCAACAAAGAAACATAATTTCGACCTGATTCTATCTGCTTTCTATGAAAACTTTATGAATATGAATTATATCCTACTGTATCTATTCTATCACCCTTTTGACAGATCTGGATTTCAATTGTAAGATATTGTTGTTTTAGTATTGCTGTGTTTATGATTCCAGATTTACAAAACTACTGTGTCTTGTTGGTTTTTGATTTTACTTGACTACTCTATCTATATTGAAAAATTATGAAACTTTATATTCTGATACTAAACATACTAGGGAATACCTCAGATTTTTTTTTGGATTTAATTCGTACATTTTGATGCCGTTATCCTGCTTATAAATGCAAACTCTTGATTTCTGGCTGAACATGTTTTCTGGATACAAATCTGTTTTGAGCCCTTTTTTTTAAAATACTATAGGACTTATATATATTTGCTGGATTTAGCCGGGAGTCTATTTTCTAGATTTTCTGACGGATCCAGATTTGCATGTTCGTGGCAACAGGAATCCCAGAATTGGTGCAGTACTGTCTTGCAAACCTGAACTAGAATTCTCGTTGCCCTAATCTTTTATGTGTTGTCTTTCACCTGTACATATCTATCTTTCAACCTGAACCTATTACTTGTTTATACCATGTTATACTTGCCCTGTTTGAGACACATACATGCTTGCTTGATGATAATAATAAATAACCAAGTCGGAGTTTAAAGGGAAAGATCTAATAGTGGAAAATACAGAAACGTGTACTCGGAAGGGGATCTATAGATACTACGTGATTACTTGTTACTTGATACTTGAGGCTTGATACTTGATACTTGATACTTGATACTTGATACTTGATACTTGATACTTGTCCCTGAGTACACTGCCATTTATGATCCACTATAAAATCTAAACGTAACTTGTTTGAATGTAGTAACCATGTGGTAAAACCTGGGACGCATGAAGTGCTACCTTGATAGGACTAGATACAAGACTTGAACATGATCACATGATCACTTGACACTTGGTACTTGTTACTTGTACATGAAACTTGATTCTTGACATTTGGTACTTGTTACTCTTTTACATGATACTTGTTTACTTGACACTTGTTTCATGTCACTTGCACCTCTTCATCTTGTCATACTACTTATCTTGTTCTTGATTTGAGTTAGTTCCTCTATTTTGTTGTTACATCCTTTCGATGTTATTCTTACTTCGGTTGTTGCTCTATTCTTGTTTATTTTTCCTGTACTTGTTTCCTGCACTACAAGCGGCCCGTAACTTGCATTGATGGGCGTCTTATTTCTCATTCTTTTTTTTCTGTAATTTGTTAAATTGCAGATTATGGTGATCAACTGCCCGATGGAGTAGGTGATTTGCGATTCTAGTTGGCTGGAGTTCTTGCTATATCTATTTATTTCTTATTGCTTATCTTGAATAATTGTACTTGGTTACATGGATTATTTTGTATTGGGCTTTGTGTCCCAGACTTATATTTTGTTCCAGACATGATTATTTGAAATTCAGTATTCTTGCTTCTTGTTTAAAGTAATGTTGTTGACTATTGACTCAGTTATGCATGTATGGTTGACTTCTCTTGCTTCCTACTCTGATTATTCCTGTGAAATGTTGTAAAGATCCTGACAGCTTATGGATGATGAAAATCATTTGCTGGGCTTAGCCACGTATTCATATTTTGTATTCTCTTTTTGGAAAGCGGGGCGTGACACAAAATATTAAACAAATACAATCACATATCCCCATACTACATGGCTTAGGTTAATAAAAGTATATAATAGATACATACACCGCCAACTCTACTACGAGGAAAATATCGCTACAAAATTAAGTAATACTAAAGCATCTCACCTCGCTAATGACCCAAAACCTGCAAAGAGGGTTAAGGGCGTCCACCCTCAAGGAGGGACTCCTCTGACCCCCAAAAACAACATGGGTCAGCCATAACTGGTGTGAGTATAATCTACTAGGTTAGTTACTAAATAAATAATATGAAAGAAATTAAAAGAACATACGAACATGATGACAATTAAATTTAACCTGAAATTAAACATATAAACACAGTAAGGATTGCACAAAGTATTTTTTTAACCTTCAACCAATCTACATATCAACATCCACTCACTCTACCTTGAAGTTGTGCCTCAACAGATAGTCCCCACCATTTCCATAAAAATAGCGGGCGAGTAGTTCCTCGACACAATTTCAAGGCATATCAAGCTCATATTATATTTCATTTTTACTTTAATATTCCTACTCATTTTATACTATATTCATTTTCATTTTGTCTCATAACACCTCATAATACATTAACATTTATTCAATCTTATAACATTACATTCATTCAATCTTATAACATCTCATAATACATTAGCATTTGTTCTCCTTTTATATTACAGTTTACTTTCCCTTTTATTCTTATTTCATCATACCGCTTACTTTAATTCTCATTCTCATTTTATCATATACTTTGCTTTATATTTCATTCTCATCTCATCATATAACTTATTTTTCTTCTCATTCTTTCATATTCATTCACATCGCATATTACAGCTTACTTTAACTTTCATTCTCCCCAATTAATACACCGCACCCCAAACATAGTTTGGGTAATATACACCACACCCCAAATATAATTTGGGTAATGTACACCGCACCCCAAAGCCGATAGCTTGGGTAATATTTTACTATTTTTACTATTTGTTCTCATCTTCATATTACAGTTTACTTTAGTTTTCATCTCATTTCACAATACAACTATCATATCTATACTCCACTGATCCACCCTGAGAGTTGTGCCTAGGCAGGTAGTTCCCCCCATTTCAACCGAAATAGCGGGAGGGTAGTTCCTCGACACAATTCCAATGTGTACCAAACTCATGTTATATCATGTTTTTACTTTAATATCCATTCTCATCACATTATATCACTTACTTAAATTTTTATCACATATTACACCTTATTTTACTTTTTATTCTCATAATACATCTTACTTTACCATTTTATTTTTATAACACAATTTCATTACTTTTCATATTCATTCTCGTAACACAATTTCTTTACTTTTCATATTCATTCTCGTAATACAATTTCTTTACTTCTCATATTCATTCTCGTAACACAATTTATTTATTTCTCATATTCATTCAGATACTTATAACACATTTTCTTCACTTTTCATATTCGTTCTCATAGCACAACTTCTTCAGTTTTTATTCACATAATACATAACACACTTTCTTTACTTTTCATGCTTATTCTCATAACCCATTTTCTTTACTTTCTCATTCTCATTTCATATCATACTCTTTCTTTACTTTCTCATTCTCATTTCATGTTATATACTTTCTTTACTTTTCATTTTTTTTCATATTTACCCATTTTATTAATTTGTTGATCAGTGCCCCACATCATCCCAAATACTAAAAGCTGATAGCCCAATAAACACGCGGACCAATACCCACCAAGGGTCTTACGCATCCAAGGCTACGTCTTCCTCCTAGCCTATGCCAGCGATGGAATACACCGCACCCCAAACATATTTTGGGTAATGATCACCGCACCCCAAGTGAAACTTGGGTAATATAACACCGCACCCCAAGTCGGTTCTTGGGTTTTTGAAGGTCTAGCCCAAACCCCTGGGACTTTTGTAGGCACTGGTAAACAAAATTTAACTTTTATAATCATTTGCATCTCATCTTTTTATCACATTTTATTATTACATATCATCTCATCATACACCATGTTATTTATCTTCTCATTTTATCACATATTATGCATACACCAGACTATTTATCTTATCATTGTACCGCATATTATGCATAGACCATGTCATTTATCTTATCATATCATTTTATCACATATTATTTCAACTTAATCATCTTCATATCATACATATACCAAACCTTTAGTTTCATTTTTTATCATATCAATTCTCATTTATCACTCATATGTCATATGTACACCGTAACAGTTAACACATCATAATATCCCAGATATATTTTCTATTTATTACCCACATATCATACATACACCATACCCTAAATCACTTCATATTATCATATATAAACCCAACATATCACTAATAACACCAAATATTCAAAATCATACACATACACCATATAGCACAATTTCAATTATCCAAAATTCCGTATTTTCTATTAATTCTTTATCCTGCCATAACTATCACGATTGACATTAAATAAGTCTAAAATTTTACCACAAAATAAAGTATATCTGGTATGATCATACTCACTTGACGAACCGATAGGAATACGCTCCTCGCTCGCCCAGTTGCTAATCAAACTTCACTTTTTCACACCTATTAAGAAAATTAACGACCGCATAAGCTATTAAATCAACACACGTTATCTACCCCCGAATTCACATTAGATGTACCCATACATCATAAACAACCTACATAAGCATGTGAAATCAACAATTCTCTAATTCTATATTCAAATCCAAATTTTACCCCTCGATCAGAGGAGTTCTAATCGATATTTTATATTTTAAACGTAAAATACCCCAAGTAAATTTCTATATCAATAATTTAACATACATATACACTTCGGGAATAATGTGTATTATTTGAACATATTTTCCCACAATTATCTTGTTTTATACCAATAAACCCTACTTTCACAATTTTCCGATACAGGGAAAATTCCTTACAATTGTCAAATAATTATTAAAATTTATCATAAATGCTTCTAAATTATCCCATAATATCCTACATCATCCAAAATAATTATTAGCATACAATAGATATAATTCTCTTTGCCCTTCCTAAACTCAAACCCTAGGTTTAATGAAATTTCCATATTATTACCATAAAAATTGAAAATTTTCACCTTAAGCATGTTATACATACTCTAAACATCTTTTTACTACGATTTTTATGAAAAGAAATTAAAAGCATACAATTCCATAAACAAAGATACAATTTGGTATACCTTCACAGAGTTCTCTCCACAAATCAACACCACCATGCTGAAGAGCACGCAAAACTCTACCAAAATCCCAAAACAAATCAAATCTTGAAGTGGAGAAGGAGGGTTGATTGAACAACCTTAGGGTCTGGGGGTAAATGGGTTTCGGCCAAAGAGAGGGGGGGGGGGATCCTGGTCGACATGTCTGGATAGAAAACGAAGAAGAAGAATGGGGAGGGCGGAGTTGAAAATTAAAGGAAAATTTAATTATAACCCCCAATAATATTCTCCTATTATTTATATACACCTACAGTTCTATTTTTCATAACAAAATTGAATAAAACCCACTCCACCGGATGAATAAATAAATTAAGGAATATATATAAACTAAAATTGCATATTTATGCATAATAATAACATAATAATATCTGATAGCAATAAAAGAATTACAAATGACTATTTTAGAATTATAAAATAGGAGGGTGTTACAAAGGTAGAGATGAGTTGGTGATTGTTGCGGTCTTTTTCTTGAGGTGTGGGAGCAACAGATAATGTGAGTTCTTAGATTCGAGAAAAAACACATTAATCCTACCATTTTCTCTGGTTCCGAAGGAGTATTGAATGGGTTTGATGATGGATGGCCACTTCGCAGACTTGCAAAATGAATTCTGAAACATCGGGAGAATTCTCGGTGAAAGATCCTCCGATGCTTAAGTCAGCCGATGACTATTTGGTTGAGGGGTTTCTGAAGCAAAAGAATTCTTACCTGTCATGGTTCAGTCCATGCAGTGCTTATCAGTCCCGAGAGAAATCTGTTACCTTTTACTTCTAAGGCGGTATCTAAATCCCCTTAATTCCAGATCTGGGATTGATTATTCCCCTGATTGTAGGGGGTGCGATTACGGCATAACCAATGGAGCTTCCAAAACGGCAGGCAATTCTTTCGAGAACGTGAATGGGCCAGCAGAATTCCCATGGAGGTTGGCATTGAGCCCAGTTTGATGCTTCGCGATTCATGCCAGAATCATCGGTGGAGATTGCTCACGGTTTTTCCCACATCATGACCTCCCCACTCTCGAAAATGCAATGTTGGTCGTTTCTGAGGAGTAGATAACTAGTGGAAAAAAGCATCGGCATGACTGTCCCGTCGGATTGCTGGGTCGTCACTTTGGAAGGGAAACCTAAATGGTGATTTGTGTGAGTCCGTGTACTGGTTGGATTCATGATGCTGGTCGTTCCCAGATGGGGCTTCCTGTCCGCTTGGCCTTTTACCAAGTCAGATTTCGCTGACCTCGAGGATTCAACACGTGACAGTGGTCATTGTAAGGGTTGTCAATCACGGAATTCGAAGGGGCGACACGTGCCGATAGTTCGAGAGTCAGTCGTCCCCTATAAATTTGATCTCCCCCGTTTATTACTATGAGGGGCTATTTTCTGGACTCCTGGAATCTCTCTTCAAGATCATAATCCTAGATATGTCGGCTGTGGAGATCGGTAGCTCGTCTTCTTCCGACGGCCATGGTGGATCCGAAGCAAGTTCTTTCGGGAGTAGGTCGTCCTCCCATCTGTCTAGCTGATTCACTTCGAGGGAAAGTGGTTATGAGAACCAGAGATCAATATGCGCGATCTCATCGGAATCGGAGGTAGATATCACTGGAGTCTCTGATTCTGAAGGAGGACCAGAGCCGGGCCGGAGATGAGGCCAGGTCCGGTGGCACCTGGGGCCGGTCCAGTGAAGGAAATTTGGGATCCGCTCGAGGTGTCAGAGGGTGGAGGTGATCGGGCGAGCAGAGATCAGTTAGTTGAAGTCGAGGGGAGATTTGCAGGCATTGTTGACAGGGTAGTCTTGAAGGCTGAGGTCCCATTGGCTGTTCCTCCCCGAGACCAGGGATCGTTGAGATCAAAAGGGCTCGGTTCGGCTTGGACCAGGTGCTTGTGTGGACGAACTCCATCCGAATGTACCCTGAAGACTTGAAGGGCGAGCCTGGGTTTTATGTTCTGCCTCCGTCCAACTGGTCGATATCGGACGTCAGCGTGGTGAAGAGCTCCTTGACTGGCAGTGAACTGGAGTCACTTCGGGTGGTTTATCGCATTCCTCCCCAGTTCAAATTGATGCTCCCGAATTCCGGTCTTGAACAGAAGCCAACCTTTCAGGGTTGTTGTGCGTAATGAAGGCCGACATGTTCCATTCTAGTTTGCGTCTCCCCCTCCATCCCTTTATAAAGGAGGTATTGAATTGGGCTGGTTTGAGCCCCAAGTAGTATGCACCGAATTCATGGATGTAACTGACGTGCTTCATCATTATCTGCCTTGAGAGAGGGGTCCCACTCCACCTCAGATACTTCCATATGTGTTTGGGCTTCAGAGTGTTGCCGGGTCACCCCTTCCAGTGGTATGTTTCGCCATGCCGGGGGTTCAAAGTGGTGTATGGCCATCTAGATTCTATCAGGAGCTGTAAGAGGAGATATTTTGTTATCCGGAGTATCGAACCCTGAGATGTTCCCACCAAATGGTTGTACGATGGCCTGCCGACGGTGGATCCCCTTTCGCCTCATGATCTCAGCATGGAGGAGTGTAACCCCTGTTTTTGTAAAAAGGTATTTTCTGTGTATTTTCGGATTTTTGACTTTTTGGTAAATTATTTTTCCGCTCTTAAACTCTTTTTGTTAAAATTTGATTTTGGATTTCCTATTAAAGTCTATTTATGATCAATAGTTTTAATTGTAGCTATTTTCCCAATAAATTTTTATATTGTAATACTAACCTTATTATTATTATTATTATTATTATTATTATTATTATTATTATTATTTTTATTGTTTTTGTTATTATTATTTTTATTGTTATTTTTACTACTATTGGTATTATTATTTTTATTGTTATTACCTTTTGATTTTATAGTAAAAACTCTATTTTTATTTATATATTTTCCTACCTCTTATTGGTTTTAAAACCCAACTACTAAACCCATATGCACCCGTAACCCACTAATCCCCTTTATACATTCACCAAAACCATTACCTGTTTACCCCAAACTCTACATGTTTACACCCAAACCCATTATATCTAACCCGTCAGCATAACCCTAATATCCTCTGCCCTATTTCTTTCAGATACCCAATACCGAGCATGACCCAAACCCATTAATAACCTATACCCGTTTATACACTAACCCATTACACTTAACCCTATACCCTATATAAACCTACCCAGTGTAAACCCTAACACTATTACTAAAAAACTACCCAGTCGCAAAAACCCTTCAGTCGCCTAATTACCCATTACTGTTTCATCGTCTCCCTATTCTCCTCTCATCGACCCCCCTCCATCCCCTGCGCCGACTGCAACCTCCACCACCGTCGCCTCCTTACCTCGCCATCATCCTCCACCACCGTCGCCTCCCCACCACCACTCCATCCACCATCTCATCCCCGCATCCCCTTCGTCTTCCTCAACTCACCTCTCCACCGAACCCATCAACTCATTGCCTCCGCTCCCGAATCCACCCTCGACGACCACCGAACCCATCACCCATCACCTGGTGCTTCGTCCTTGGCATTCCCCGGCTCTCTCCTGGTGTCACGACGCAGCTAGAAGTAAACGCCAGTAGCTTCTCTGTCACGCTGCACCCTCTCCCTCTCCCTCTCCCATCATTGTTCCCTGTTCGCACCGCCCTCGCGACCCCCCAAGTCGCGTTGCCCTGCTTCAGAGACAGCAGTCGCAGTTGCATTGTCCCCTGCCGTCTTCAACCCCGATGCAACCAGTGCCTCACCCCCGGCGACCTTCCGTGTGCTGCTCCTCCCGAGCGCTGCACGACTGTAGCGCCAGAACCTACGCCAGCCCCTGTCACCCTGCCACGCCGATGACAGCCCCAGAGCTTTCCTTTTCCTATTGCTCTTCCAACAGTGCACCTCCTGTGCGTTGTGTCCCTCTCGCCGATGGCGTGCACTGCCATTACTTAGTCTTGGTGCGCGTGTGTGACCTTGTTCCTTGTGCTCGTGGTTTTCCCGTTCCTTGTGTTTGTGATTGGCTCGTGATCCGTTCTTTGTGTTTGTGTTCGTGCCCTGAGAATCCTTTTGGGTTATTCTTGCTCCTTGCATCGTTTCTGTCCCCAACTATATTGCAGGTAACTTGTATTTTTTTCTTTGTGTAACACAATTACTAAATACCACCTGTAGTGTAGTTGTGTTCTAGAGACAATTCTTGTGCAAAACCCCTATTATATCTTATCTCTATTGTGTTGACCCGCCCGTAGTTGCCTCATTACACACATGACATGAAATAACTTAGGGATGACAACTTCTTGATGTATACATGCATACTAGTATATCCCCTGTGCAAATTGCACAGACTTTACCAAAAAATAAATTAAAATATCAATAACATTTTAAAAAAAAATCGACAAAACCTCCCCATATTTACAATTTCAAAATCATCATAATTATATTTTAATATTCAACAATTATGTAGTAAAGCTTTGCACATAAAACAAATGATTCAAACACAAATATTTAATGATAATAAGGCACATCCAAACTTAATCACAATAATCTTTCATACTTAAATCACAATTATATATACAACAGATGGCTTAAATACAATGTTCACGATAATAAAAGAGTCCAATCCAAACAGTTAAAATGCAAAATTTACGTTCTAAACAATTATTGTTTATAGCTACGTAAATACAAAACAAAAAGAAAAATTTGTACTAATTTCAACATTGAATTATCAAAATATTTTAGTAATTTCAATATGGAATCACATTACCGAGCGGCGGAATTCTCCATACATGAACATCATATGTCGGCCTACATTAAAAAAATATGAAATGAAAATTTAGTTAGGTGCATTACATTAAAAAATAGTTATTTATATAGCGGAATGAACCAATGCGAATTGATATAAGACGATACATAAAAGAAAAAAGAATAGAGAATAAATAAGGCTTTGATAAACTCTTCTAAGATGACATTATGAGATTCTTAAAATATAAAAACATTGTGTGCCAATAAATACTATTTTCTCTATTTGAATATTATTAGATTGTTGATAACATTTACCTTTCAATTGATTATCATGGAGTTACGCACTTCTTGAAGAACTTCTTGATATACCACATTACGTGTACGATCATTAGTCTGTGGAAGATGAAAGGTTTTTTTTGGTGTTTTGTAAAGTATTTCTGTTTTAACAATAAGTGTGGGTTGCACGTGTCAATTAATACTTTTGCTCTCCTTTCTCTATTTCAAAATGGAGAAAGGAGAGAGGGGTAGGCCTATTTGCTTAAGATATATATAAATATAAATAAACGTACTTGAGCAACTTAGGATTGGCACAAATCTCAATGTTGATATGAGCATCATATTTTGTTGTTAAATCTAAATTGTAGGGTACCACCCATCGATTGTCAACAACCTTTGGATTGTGGCCACCTATTACAAACGTCCTGACCGTCATCCCGACGACGATATTGAACATACCCATGCTTATCAATACTAGTTTCATTTATAAATTGTCTCGGATACCTTTTCGTGCACACACCATTCACCATACATGGAGATGTTGGATTGTACTCCCCGCATGGCCCATGAATCATAGACCGAAGCACAATTGCATGAGCTTTGGGAAATTATTCCTTATCTGGAATCTCAACGGATACTAATCTATCAATATTTTTAATATTGGCAATCTTGTCTTCTCTTCAAACAGTAATCAAGATGTGAGCATGAGGAAGCCCTCTTTTTTGAAATTCAATTACTTGTAGATCTATTTTCAAAAAAAATAAATAGATTTCTTAAAATATGCTCGTTTGAAATATAAGTTAAATTCTACTTATTCTCAATTCTTTTATTGAAATTAAATTTAAAATGGTTAAAATTGTTAGATTTTGAACCTGAAATAGTTGATCCAAACTTCTTTCGTTGTTTGATATCTTTCATAAGGTCCTTTAATTTTAGCCTGAACACTCTGGTAACAATATATGGTCTATCTTCGGGTTTTAGATTTGGAAAATACTGTAGTGATTCAATGATTTCATTCCACTTAGGATTACATGTGAAAGTTATAAAAAAATCGGGTGCTCCACCCCAACGACATATTGCAATAGCATCTTGATACTATTGATACATATCACGCAGTCCCCCAGTAAAAGAAGACGGAAGAACATATCGTCTACCCACTGTCCCTGCTTCTGTTTTCCCTGCAGTGAATGCATCTTGAAGACCAGATAACAGCTCATTCCGTATACTTTTTTGATTCATCCTCATCCAGTTGAGACGATTTTGTTCTATTGCAGCATATGAATCAACAAAATATTTTTGAGTTAGTCGACCACTTCTTAATAGAGCATTATCCTCACATCTGCGTGATTGCAAGCGAAACGCATAATACTCTCGAATAGATACAGTTGTTTGTCGGCCAACGTGACTTCCATCTTTAAATTTAATGTTAATTCTCCACCCTTCCTCACCAAATGGAAACAACAATGGATATTGCTGAGGCATGTAACATGGTTGTGTTTCAAATATCCTTGTAAGTCGCCACTTTCTGTGCATACTACGATATCCCTCTTACTCACATTCTCCGAGCCATCACCGACCATGAGAGCAGCAACCTCATCACAGGAAGGTAAAATATACTGTCGACCATCACGTGCCCTCTCATTTATGATACGTATTCTCAAATTCATCGACAAATTATGTTGATGTATATTTTCTCCTGGAGGTCGAAGTAGATCTCTTGCACGTCGAAACATCTTTACATATGAATTAACTTCATTCAGTAAATTTTGTAGTTTCTCCATAACTTCTCTATCTATGTTATTGATGCCCATATTTTTTGCATGATTTGTACGTTGATCCAACTCGTATTGACCATCATGTATATACAACTGTGCAAATTTGGGTTCGATCCCTTCAACTGGAAGTAGAGAACCAATACGGTGATAATTTGATCCACTTATCTTGAAAGTATATGGACCCCTACCATCCATGACCTGCAAGTCAATTTTTCCTCCCATTGATGTGAAGGAGAATAATGAATTACAAATTTTGACTGAGGTGTGTCATATTTTCCATCAAGAAGCTCCATAATAAGATGGGGTGATGTTGGCAAAAAAGGGAGAGTAACTAAACCTTCTCTACAACACATTTGAAAGCATGGATGACTGATTGATGTTGTCGAAGAATGCTCTCCAATCCACATTTGAGCATGACAACTACTACACTCAACATCTTGCTTACCTAAGTAGGAACTTCACCCGATATTTGGTTTATACGTCTCTCGTTGTACCTATTAAAAGAATTTCAGTCATTTTATAATTCTGTTATAAAATTATTTAATAGTGTTAAACCATATATAGATACCGAATATTCTTACTTCTTCTGGGCTCTGCATCTTCACCTCTTTCAATTACAATTACATGACCAATCTGAGCTAAACATGCTACACAACCAATTTTAGAAAGAATTATAGAAGGGAGATAATTAATAATGTATTGAATTGTAGGAGAGAGATATCATACTGTTAATAGTTTATGCATTACAATACAGTACACTGAACATACCATCATCATGTATATCTTAATTTTGAATTGTTAGAGATGAAGATCGTCCGTTTGATGGCTCGATTACACACCAATCATTATTACTGCTCAAATCATCTGATAGCAAAGATGGTCTACCCATTGTTGATGATTCACCAACACACCAAGCACTGTACGTCACTGAATTTCTTTCATGTCTCTCATTTGCTGCATCACTTACTGTTGACATGTTTTCTTGATGGACGTTTCTAATTAACTCAGAGTGTTGATCTAAAGTGTTTAGGTTAAAGGTCACCCTCCTTTCAGATGTATGGGTAAGCAAATCAATTGCCATAGTACTTCGCAAGCGTTTTTGTCTTAACTTTAGAATTCTTATCGAACGTGCAATTTTATCTGGATCTGAAGTCAGCAGTGTCCTCATAGGACGATGCCTTTTTCGCCGCAATATTTCAAATCTTCGACGTCGTGCACATGCAGAAATTGCCTTATTAGGTTGGAAAGACGGAATATTATTTTTGTCTTGCTTCCTACATTAGTAAGTGTAGTTTTGGACAATTATTTAAATATGAATAATAAATATGTAATCAAACACAATGCAGAAAAAATATAATGAAACATTACATATTCAGATAAATAACTATAGGGATTAATTGAAAAGAAAGTATAATAGGAGATAAGAACAACTGTAACAAACCTAATGTAATGAAAGAGTCTGACTTCCCTCAATATAATTTAAAATCTCCCACTATCTTTGTATGTTCACACGTACTGCTGAAAAAAAAATCAACCACTTTATACTCAATAAAACACATGTAGAAAAATATACTGAAACAATACATATTGAGATAAATCACAATAGGGATTAATTCAAAAGAAAGTATAGTAGGAGATAAGAATACATATAATATACCTGATGTAATGAAAGAGTTTGTCTTCCCTCAATATAATTAAAAATCTCCCACTATCTTTGAATCTTCACACCTACTATTGAAAACAAAATCAACCGCTTTATACTCAATAAAACACTATATTTCACTGAAACTTACATATAATTCTCTCTGAAAAAAAACGTTCGCTCCATTTATTAAATTTTTTTGTGGGCATGAATTATCACCAACATTGACTATTTCAATGAAATTTACATATAATTCTCTCATGGAAAAAATATGTTCGCTCCATTTATTAAATTTCTCAGTGTTTATACTTATCACCAAAATTCACTATTCATGTGCATTTTCTATTTTAAAATGGAGAAAGGAGAGAGGGGGTAGGCCTATTTGCTTAACATATATATAAATATTATATTAAATTAACCAAATTAAATTAAATTAAATTAATAATACTGATCTAGTCTTGTGTGAATTAAAGCAACTAATGTTATCACAGTATCAGTGAACTATTTAGATTACAGTTTCTTGTCACCCAACTCTTAATAAAACAACATTTTTTTGCAATACTTTTTCTCATTAATTTTGTTTATACAGTATATGATCATTTTCTTATCATATGTAACAAATACATACAACCAAAAGAAGTCCAAAGTCCAAACCAACAAAATATGAAAAGAAATTAACACATCCTTCGACACTCTACAAACCAGCTATAATCTCAAACCAAGGTAGAGAACCGAGGAAATGAAGAGAGGAGAGCACTTTTACATGACTTAATAGAAATAATTCTGGAAACATGATGAACAAATTTA
Source organism: Hemerocallis citrina (assembly GCA_017893485.1). NCBI lineage: Eukaryota > Viridiplantae > Streptophyta > Magnoliopsida > Asparagales > Asphodelaceae > Hemerocallis > Hemerocallis citrina. The sequence continues at coordinate 95,643,125 of CM030360.1, read as the reverse complement.
TTTAACAATCAATGACAATTATTCTGTTCCAAATCACAAAGGGATATAGTCCACACTGACAATTAACATCCCAACTACAAAAATTTCTTTGTATGCAAAAGTATGGGCAGTAAACTTGTAATTAAACCCGGTACATGTCAGCGTGGATTAACATCCCAACTAACAAATTGTCAAATTAAATTTTAGATTCTTAAGAGTTAAGTTTCTACATTATATATAAATTAGATCTTATAAGATCTGTTTCTACATTACAAGATCTTATAGGATCTTAATTAATCTTATAAGATCTGTTAAAAAAATAAACAAAGTTTATTGAAAGGCTCTACTATAAATTAAAGAATAACTCATCAAAACAATATTTCTATAAACAAATGATTAAATAAAAATTAAGAACAATTAAAACGAACATGATGGGGGCTCTAAATCTTCTCTCAGGCTCTCTTTCGATAGATAATGTATCTTTAAATTTTTCATTAATTAACCTAGCTAGACTTTAAAGGACCCATATTTACCAAGGACCCATATTTACCAAGGTTCTGATTCAGCAAAGGCTTCATATGTGAAATTCATCCCAATTAAATAATTCATGTTTAGATTCTTAAGAGTTCGTTGGAAAACACAGCATTAGTGAGTTTGGATTTCCAAGTGGATTTATGAAAAAATCGTAAATGGATCTTGCAAGATTAAACTTGCCCTAAAAAATAATAAGGAGGTAAATCCATATTTACCTGTCATCTAGCAAAAAGCTTGAAAGTGTGGATCATGTGTTGAGAGCTATCATGGGCGACGGTCGGCGGGCGGGGTGGGCGACGGCCGGGGTGGGCGACGGCCGGAATCGGGACGGCGTGGGCGACGGCCGGGGCAGATAGGTGAGGAGAGGTGGGTGAGTTTTGGGGGCAGGGTGAACTGATTAGGGTTTGTGTGTTTTGGGAAGATGTGGAAGATGAAAGGTTTTTTTGGGTGTTTTTTAAAGTATTTCTGTTTTATCAATTAGTGTGGGTTGCACGTGTAAATTAATACTTTTGCTCTCCTTTCTCTATTTCAAAATGGAGAAAGGAGAGAGGGGTAAGCCTATTTGCTTAAGATATATAATAAATTGTTCGTATGATATCGTGTGCTTGGTTGTGTTAGTTATGGTATACTCGTTGTAGACTAGTCAAATACCATATACCTTGTTGTTTGGACATCTAGTACACCATATTTCACGTTTGGTTATGTTTTGAATGAGTTTCATATGAACTAGTTGATTTTGTGCATGAAAGATATTTTCTGTTTTGTTGATTCCCCATTTTTGTTCAGTAATTTAGACCCTATTAAGGTCAGTATATGAAAACTATTTGTGAATATGAATTATAGAGAATTCTGTCTACTTTCCAGATTTTTTAATTGATCTTAGTTTCAATTTATGAGTTGCGAGTTATGACTATATTACTACAGATGTGTTTGAAATTCCAGATCCAGTTTTGTATGAATTCTGTTTGGTAATTTATTTTTCTACTGATGCTAAAGATAATATTTTGATCCAATACTTTGCTGGTTACAACTAGACTTGATTGGGATTAACCCCTAATTTTTATGGATTTAATTGATAACTTTTATAAACTATTGTATACTTGCAAATAACTATTATACATACAGAATTTTTATACTATTCAGTAAAGAAACATAATTTCGATCTGATTCTATATGTTGTCAATGAAGATTTCGTGAATATGAATTGTAGCCTACTGTATCTATTTTATCACCTTTTCAACGTATCTTGATTTCGATTTATATTTTGTGAGATATTGTTGTTTTAGTACTGCTGTATTTATGATTCCAAATTTACAAAACTGTCGTATCTTGCTGCTTTCTAAATTTAGTTGACTATTCTATCTATGTTGGAAAATTATGAAACTTTATTTTTTGTTACTAAATGTAGTAGGTAATACCCCAGATTTTTATTGGGTTTAATCAGTAAGTTTTTATGCTATTTTCATGTTTATGATACAAACTTCTGATTTTTGGCTGAACACGTTTTCTGGATACAAATCTGTTTTGAGTCCTGTTTTTGTAAAATACCATATGAATTATATATATTTGCTGAATTCGGCCGAGTGTCTATTTTCCAGATCTTCTGACGGATCCAGGTTTGTATGTTTGTAGCAACAGGAATTCCAGATTTAGTGCAGTTGCTGTCCTGAACTAGAATTGTCGTTGTTCCATCCTTATATGTGTTGTCTTTCATCTATGCATGTTTATCTTTCAGTCTGAACCTGTTACCTGTTTATGCCATGTTATTCTTACTCTGTTTGTGACACATACATGCATGTATGGTAATAATAACAAAATAACCAAGCGGGAGTTAAGGGAAAGATCTAGTAGTGGATAATATAGAAATGTGTACTTGGAAGGGGGTCCGTATTTCCCACATGATTATCTATTACGTGTTCATGACTACATGATACACGACTCTGTCTGTCTGATTACCCTAACTGCACACTTTCCTATGTGAAGGTGTACTCAGAAGAGAACCCGTAGGTTCTATCTGTCTGTCTTGATCTGCATTTGATATTTGTCTATCTGATACCTGAGTATACGATCCTATAGAATCCCCTATGAAATCTAAACATAATTTGTTTGAATGTAGCAACCATGAGGTAAAAACCTGGGAAGCATGCAGTGCTACCTAGATAGTAATAACACAAGACCTGTAATAACATGATATTTGTTACCTGTTTACATGTATCTGCCATCTGACATCTGTTATATGTTTATCTGTTACATGCTAATGGACATCTGTTACCTGTTTACCTGTTTATATGACACTTGACATCTGTTACCTATCACCAGTACCTGTTAGCATACCATGTTACTTGATTCTGTTTTGTAATTCATGTTAGACATTTTGTTTTGCTCTGTCATATCTATTCCATGCTATGTTTGTTTCTGTCATTATTTATATTTGTTTATCTTTCCCTGTAATTGTGCCTGCACTACAAGAGACCCGTAACTTGCATTGAAAGGAGTTTTGTTCTCTTTTTCTCCCTCTTCCTGCAATTTATTAAATAGCAGATCATGGAGATCAACTACCTGATGGAGTAGGTGATCTGAGATTTTAGATGTTGGAGTTTTGCTATTATTATTATTATTATCTTCATGTTGCTTGTTTGAATAATTGTATCTATTACTTGGATTATTTTATATTTGGCAATGTGACCCATGATTGTTGACTTTTTCAGATCTGGTTTATTTGAGATTATTAAATTTTGTTTCAAGTAAATTCTGTTGGTATATGGATTCATAAGTGCATGAGTGGTTGAATTCTCTTACTTCCTACTCTGATTTTTCCTGTGAAATGTTATAAAGATCCTCACAGCTTATGGATAATGAAAATCATTCATTGGGCTTAGTCACGTATCCGTATTCCGTATTCTCATTTGGGAAGCGGGGCGTGACAAATTTTTTAGTGGTATCAGAGTCCAGGTTTGGCTAATGTATTAGTTTGACTGATATATTAGACAAGATTGGCTCGATCTGGGATTGGCACAACAGTACACAGACCATGCATACATGAATGAATTATAATCAGTGTTGATCTGGATACTAATCTTATTTCATTCATTTTGATCCCTTCATATTCAATTCCTTGAATTCTTGATTCTTCTGTCTTTTGCAGTCGTCCTCTTTAATTGATTTCTTCTTAGGTATGAATTTATTTCTTTTCGTATCCATATCTTTCTGATTTTGGTGCCATCCATTCTTTTTATTTTCTGCTTTGCCGGTCGGTCGGCATCACTGGTTCTACTTCGACTTGTCAGCAGCTTGGATCATCACCAGGAGAGGAAGTATCGTCTTTTGCTCTATGATGTGCATGCATAGTCCCAGGATCTAAGGAAGCGTGCAAGATCTGAAGTTGTCAGGAGTTCAAACTTCATGCTTGAGAGATGCCATTTGGACGTGTTGAGGACACGATGAGCCACGAAGCAGATTGCTGGAGCTACTGGATGCTATTAGTAGAGTCTTCCCGATTAGAGTGGCACAGCGGAAGCGTCGTGGACCCATAACCCATAGGTCCCAGAATTCTCTTGTTGCTTCTCTTCCTTTTGTATTGTTTTCTTCCCTCCATTCCTTGAATTTCCTCATCTGTTGACTTGTCTTTGATTCAATTCTTCCCTGTTCATTCTCTCTTTGATTCCAATTCTACCTACTCCCTCATTGCTTTGTTATCTTGTGTTGTTCTTTCCTTTTGATACTGCTTATTGTCTTCCATGCACTCCATTTGACCTCATTGTTATCCACTTCCTTCTTTTTCTGGTATTCCCACTGCTTTGTCTTTGTTTCCCTAATTCTCTGTTTTGTTACCCCCCCCCCCCCCCCCAAAGTTTGCTTTTGCCCTGTCCTATATACTGCCTAAGCAAATTTCGAGGACGAAATTTTGTTTTAAGCTGGGTAGGATTTGTAACCCCTATTTTCGCAAATATTTATTTTCTGTATATTTTCGGATTTTTGATTTTTTTGTAAATTATATTTCCGCTCTTAAACTCTTTTTGTTAAAACTTGTTTTTGGATTTTCTATTAAAGTCTATTTATGATCAATAATTTTAATGGTAGCTATTTTTCCAATGAATTTTTATATTGTAATACTAACATATTATTTTTGTTATTATTATTACTGTTTCTGCTATTATTATTTTCATTGTTATTTTACTACTATTAGTATTATTATTTTTATTGTTATTACCTTTTGATTTTATATTAAAAATTATATATTTATTTATATATTTTTCCTACCTCTTATTTGTTTTAAAACCCAACTACAATACCCATTTGCACTCGTAACCCACTAATCCCCTTTATACATTCACCTAACCCATTACTTGTTTACCCCAAACTCTACCCGTTTACACCCAAAACCATTATATCTAACCCGTCAGCATAACCCGAATATCCTCTACCCTATTTCTTTTGGATACCCAATACCCAGCATGCCCCAAACCCATTAATAACCTATACCAGTTTATACCCTAACCTGTTACCCTTAACCCTATACCCTATATAAACTTGCCCTGTGTAAACCCTAACCCAATTATTCAAAAACTACCTAGTCGCAAAAACCATTCAGCCGCCTAATTACCCATTACTGTTTCATCGTCTCCCTCTTCTCCTCTCATCGACCCCCTCCATCCCCTGTGCCGACTGCAACCTCCACCCTTGTCGCCTCCTCATCTCACCATCATCCTCGTCATCGTCTCCCCACCACCACTCCATCCATCATCTCATCCCCGCATCCCCTTCGTCTTCCTCAACTCACCACTCCACTAAACCCATCAACTCGTTGCCTCCGCTCCCGAATCTAGCTTCGACGACCATTGAACCCAACACCCATCGCCTGGTGCTTTGTCCTCGGTGTTCTCCAGCTCTCTCCCGGTGTCGTGATGCAGCCAGCAGTAGATGCCAGCAGCGTCCCCATCGTGCTGCACTCTCTCCCTCTCCCGTTGTTGTTCCTTGTTTGTGCCGCCCTCACGACCTCCCTAGTCGCGTCGCCCTGCTCAAAAGCCAGTAGCCGCAGCTGTGCAGTCCCCTGCTGTCTGCAGCCCCGATGCAGCCAGCGCCTCACCCCCGGTGACCTTCCTTGTGCTTCTCCTCCCGAGCGCCGCACGACTGCAGTGCCAGCACCTGCGCCAGTCCCTGTCACCCTGCCATGCGGACGAGAGCCCCAGAGCTCTCCTCCTCTTGCTCTTCTGACAGCGCACCTCCTGTGCACTGTGTCCCTCTCGCCGATGGCGTGCACTGCCATTGCTTGGACTTGGTGCATGTGTGTTACCTCATTCCTTGTGCTCGTGGTTTGCTCGTTCCTTATTTTCGTGATTGGCTCGTGATCCATTCGTTCTGTCTGTGTTCATGCCCCAGGAATCCGTTTCCTTTATTCTTGCTCCTTGCACCGTTTCTGTCGTCAACTATAAGGCAAGTAACTTGTATTATTTTCTTTATGTAATACAAGTACTAAATACCGTCTGTAGTGTAGTTGTGTTCTAAAGACAATTCTTGTGCAAAACCCCTATTATATCTTGTCTCTATTGTGTTGACCCGTCTGAAGTTGCCTCATTACACACATGACATGAAATAACTTAGAGATGACCACTTCTTAATGCATACATGCATGTTGTTCGTATGATATCATGTGCTTGGTTGTGTTAGTTGTGGTATACTCGTTGTAGACTTGTCAAATACACTATACCATGTTGCTTGGACATCTGTACCATATTTCACGTTTGGTTATGTTTTGGATGAGTTTCATATGAACCAGTTGATTTTGTGCATAAAGGATATTTTTTGTTTTGTCGATTCCTCCTTTTTTTAGTAATTTAGACCCTATTAAGGTCAGTATATAAAAACTAATTTTGAATACATATTATAGAGAATTCTGTCTACTTTCCAGATTTTCTGACGGATCTAAGTTTCGAATTATGAGTTGCGATTTATGACTATTTTACTATAGGTGTGTTTGAAATTTCAGATCCAATTTTATATGAATTTTGTATGGTAATTTATTTTTCTACTAATTCTAAAGATAATATTTTGATCCAATATTTTTCTGGTTACAACTATACTTGATTAGGATTAAACCTTAATTTTTGTGGATTTAATTGATAACTATTATAAACTATTCTATAATTGTAAACAACTACTATACATGTAGAATTTTCATATTGTTCAGTAAAGAAACATAATTTCGATATGATTCTATTTTCTTTCTATAAAAACTTCGTAATATGCATTGTATCTTACTGTATCTATTTTATCACCCTTTTAACGGATCTGGATTTCAATTTATATTTTGTGAGATATCGCTGTTTTAGTACTGCTGTGTTTTTTATTCCAGATTTACAAAACTACCGTATCTTGCTGCTTTCTAAATTTAATTCACTATTCTATCTATATTGGAAAATTATGAAAATTTATTTTCTGTTACTAAACATACTAGGGAATACCCCAGATTTTTTTTGAATTTAATAAGTAAGTTTTTATGCTGTTTTCCTGTTTATGAATACAAACTTCTGATTTCTGGCTGAACACATTTTCTGGATACAAATCTGTGTTGAGTCCTGTTTTTTGTGAAATACCATATGACTTATATATATTTTCTGGATTCGTCCGAGAGTCTATTTTCCAGATCCTCTAATGGATCCAGGTTTGCATGTTTGTAGTAACAGAAATTCCAGATTTAGTACAGTACTGTCTTGCTGTTATGAACTAGAATTGTCTGTGTTCAATCCTTTTATATGTTGTCTTTCATCTGTACATGTTTATCTTTTAGTCTGAACCCGTTACCTGTTTATGCCATGTTATCCTTTCTTTGTTTGTGATACATACATGCATGTCTGATAATAATAACAAAATAACCAAGCCGAGGTTAAGGGAAAGATCTAGTAGTGGATAATATAGAAATGTGTACTTGGAATAGGGCCCGTGTTTCCCACAGGATTATCTGTTACGTGTTCATGACTACATGATACACAACTCTGTCTGTCTGATTACCCTGACTGCACACTTCCTTATAGGAAGGAGTACTCAGAAGAGAATCCGTAGGTTCTATCTGTCTATCTGGATTTGCATCTAATATCTATCTGTCTGATACCTGAGTACATGGCCCTATAGAATCCCCTAAGAAATCTAAACGTAATTTGTTTGAATGTAGCAACCATGTGGTAAAAACCTGGGACGCATGAAGTGCTACCTAGATAGTAATAACACAAGACCTGTAATAACATGATATCTGTTACCTGTTTACCTGTATCTGTATCTGACATCTGTAATCTGTTTATCTGTTACATGCTACTGGACATGTGTTACCTGTTTATATGACACTTGACATCTGTTACCTATCACCAGTAGCTGTTAGCATACCATGTTACTTGATTCTGTTTTCTGATTTATGTTAGACATTTATTTTTGTTATGTCATATCTATTCCATGCTATGTTTGTTTCTATTATTTTTTTATATTTATTTATCTTTTCCTGTACTTGTGTCTGCACTACAAGCGGCCCATAACTTGCATTGACAGGAATTTTATTTATTTTCCCCTCTTCCTGTAATTTATTAAATTGCAGATCATGGAGGTCAATTGCCTGATGGGGTAGGTGATCTGAGATTTTAGATGCTGGAGTTTTGCTATTATTATTATTATCTTCATGTTGTTCATTTGAATAATTATATATGTTACTTGGATTATTTTGTATTGGGCAATGTGACCCAGGATTATTGACTTGTTCAGATCTAGTTTATTTCAGATTATTAAATTTTGTTTCAAGAAAATTTTGTTGGTATATTGATTCATATGTGCATGAGTGGTTGACTTCTCTTTCTTCCTACTCTGATTTTTCTTGTGAAATGTTGTAAAGATCCTGACAGCTTATGAATGATGAAAATATTCGCTGGGCTTAGTCACGTATCCATATTCCGTATTCTCTTTTGGAAGCGGGGCGTGACAAGGAGAGTGTCGAGTTTCAGAAACTCTTTGGGAAAGGTGTTAGTGTCGATTGGCAGCAAGTATCGGAGGAGAGGCTGGTTGATGCTGGTTTAAGCTTTGTTGGCTCGGGTAGGTTCTTTTACCCCCGGATCATTGTATTGGCACTTTACCTTATTTGATATCTGTTTCTCCTTGTAGGTATCGGTGTGACGGTTCCCTTGTTGTAACTCCTATTTTTCATTTTTCATATTTTTAGTTTATTTTTCTTTTCTTATGTATTTGTACTCTCTTGTTTTTTTTTCTTGGATCGTATATTGAGTTATTTCAATATATTTTCATTTTCTTTTCTCATTCTTGATTTTTGCGAGTTATTTCCGATTTCTTGGTTGTTCTTGTTCATGGTTGTTGTTTTCGTTCTTTATTATTGTCTCGTTCACTTTATTTGTATTTTTGGGTGCTCTTGGTGATTTGGTGGTCTACCCCATTTCTAATCCTATTATTTTGATCCCTAATTGATTATCAAAGCCAAATTACCCAATCCTAGTTTGAATCCTATTCAATTTGATCCCCATTTGTCTTATTGGATTAATCCTATTAATACTCCTAAACTACCCACAACCCAATACCCATACCCACATCAACCCTAAACTCCACTATATATATAAACCCTCATCTCCAACTAAAACCCTAACCCTAATCACCTAAACCTACCCTCGGCCTCCCTTCCTTGGCTGCGCCGTGCACACACCCGATGCCCATCTCCCAGGCCGAGCCTTCTCTCCCGCTGCTTGCGCCGCACACCCCCCGCTCTGCCTGCACATCCCGACACCCAACCCCGACCTTCCCCTTGCCGCACCCGACTTCCGTCTACCGTTGACCAAGCCAGCGACAGCCGGAGCGACACCAGGCCGACGCTGCCATCTCCAGCTCTCTTGATCTCTCTCTCTCGCTTTGTGGAGTTTTGCTCATGTGGTGATTTTGCACGAGTTTCCTTGGATTCGTTGTTCGTGGATTTCTTGTTCGTAGATTTGTTCGTTGCCCGGGAATCTGTCCAGTTATTCTTGATTTTTATCGTTCTTCATCTCCGATTAAAGCAAGTAACTTGTACTCTAATTCCTTTGTTTGATACAAGTCAAAAATACCACCTATAGTGTAGCTGGGTCTAGAGACAATTCGTGTGTGTGTTATCTTTGATGGGTTTTGTCTCTATTGTGAAAACCTGACCATAGTTGCCTCACAACACAATATTGACATGAATTAACTTAGGTTTTACCCGTTCTTGATTTGATCATGTGAGACTTCTCGTGAGAATTTGGGTATTTGTGAGAACCATGTGGTAGACTTGTTTTAGATTGGTTAATTACCCTAATTCATGATGTTTGGACACACTGTAGACTTGATTTCATGTTTGGCTATGCTTTGAACAAGTTTTGTATGATATATGTTGAGTTGTTGTTAAATGGAAAAATCTGTATTTTGTCGCTGATCTGTTTAGTTTGCTATTTTGGACTGTCTTGAAGTCAGTAACTTAATTTCGTTATAAAACATGAGTTTTAGAGGATTTCGTCTATTTTCCAACCCCTCTGACCTTGCTTGATTTCATTTTTGTATGAGTGACTTATGACTGTTTTACTACAGATGTGTATTATGTTTCCATATTTCGTTTCTCGACGATTTAGTTGATTAAACTATTTTGATACTTGAGGTACACCGATTATTTTGATCTGAAACTTTGGTTAGTTTTTCTATACCTATCTAGGGATTACCCAGAATTTTGGTAGATTTTATTGATGAGTTTTATATGTTGTTTCATGCATGTTTACAAAGGTCATACTTGCTGCATTTTGCTCGTTGTCCTGTAAAGAATTGTGTTTTCACCGTGATTTCTTTTACTGTATGGAAAATGTTTGTGAAATATGAAAGTTAATATATTTTATCTATTTTCATCTCCCTTTGGTATATTTGGATTTCGTTTCACGGCTTGCGAGATATTTCTGTTTTCGTACAGCAGTGTTGGGAACTCTAGATTGGCCAAACTACCGTTTCTTGATATTTTCTTATTTTTGATGACTGAATTAATTTTACTGGAATATTATGAAACTTTATATTTTGATTCTAGACATATAGAGGAAGACCCCAGATTTTTCCTGGATTTATTTGAGAGGTTTTGATGCTGTTTTTCGGACTGAGAATTTGTTTTACTGATTTCTGACTGAATATGTTTTCTGGATTCAAATCAGTTTTGAGTTATGATTTTGTGAAATACTATATAGATTATTTATATTCACTGGATTCGGTTGGGAGTCTATTTTCCAGATTCTTTGACGGAACCAAATTTGGATTTCGGTAGTAACGGGAATCACTATTTTAGTACTGTACTGTCATGCTGTCCTGAATATGAACATACACTGTTTTGCTCGTTTATATGACTGTATATCATCAATGTATACTTGATTGTTTCCCTGAACCTAATATTGATTATACTATGTTAGTTTGATACTATTTCATGCACCATCATGTCTTTTTGATGACCATAATAAAAGTAACCAAGCCGGGGTTTCTTAAGAGAAGATCTAGTGTTCCGTACTGCTATTGTTACTGTTACTTTTCTGCTACTGCTACTGTTACTGTTACTTTACTGCTACTGCTACTGTTACTGCTACCTGAGTACACTGCCCCATTATGGTCCATTATGAAATCTAAAAGCGAAACTGTTTGTTGTAGCAACCATGTAGTAAAAACCGTGATGCATGAAATGCTACCTAGCTAGTAATACACACAATACTGTAAGAACATAAGACTGATACTGTTAGACTGTGACTGTTGGACTGAATTGTTATACTGTTACACTGATATACTAAGATTACTGTTACTGGACACTGTTAGTTGCCATATGACACTGTTACTGACACATTCATTTGTACTGTTAGTATACCATGCTAGTTGACTTTGTTTTACTGATTCATGCTAGTTATCACTGTTGATGCGTAATTCCATGCTATTTTTTAGTTTTTCCATGTGCTTGTTTCCTACATTATAAGTGGCCCGTAACTTGCAATTGACGGGTACTTATTTTCTCTTTCCTTCTCCTGCAATTATTAATTGCAGACCAGGATGGTCAGCTGCCCGACGGTATTGGTGAAATGAGATATTAGTACTGGATTTCTTGTTTATTAGTATTATTATTCTTGTTGTTGTGGAATAATGTATTTTGAGTACTTGAATATTTATTTTGTATTTGGGCGATGTGACCCAGAATATTTGACTTGTCCAGATTCTGATTTATTTGAGAATATTATTTATTGTTTCAAGTAAATTCTATTGGTTTATTAATTCCGTTATGCATGTGTGGTTGACTCTTTTGCTTCCGACTCTGATTATTTTGTGAGATATTGTAAAGATTCCTGAACAGCTTATGGATGATGAAAATCATTTGCTGGGCTTTTGTTGCGTATCCGTATTCCGTATTTTTTTGGGAAGCGGGGCGTGACACTTGTCATCAGAAACTCGGGAGGTGTTGAAGGTTGACCATAAGGGTAAGAGTAAGTGTTTGCCTTGGAACACATGCCGAAGAAGCCTAAGGGCTAGAAGGTTCCGGACCTTGAGGGGGGCTCCGAGGGGGCGGCCGGTCAAAAGGTTGTTGAGGACCACCGAAGAGAACGTGGGGCGTTCCACAATGAATTGGCCAGAGGGGGAGTTAGGTTACGCCATGGAGTTGGAAATGGCTCGAAAAATAGAGGAGAATCTTCCTTATCCGAGAGATCAGGAGGCCCTCGCCCAAGAGACCACTACTTCATGTTTCCTTCATTTTTCCCAAGGGGTCATATAGGCGAGTATTTTTTTGCCCTGTTATGTCGATGTAATTGATCCTTGTTGACATTCCAAGTTATCTCTGTAGGAACTCTATGGTGCCGAAGTGAAGAAGCAATACAAGCATTTGCTTGACCTAGCGGTTCAGAAGGCAAAGCAGTATAGGAAGAGCTGTGAAGGAGAGCGCGAACGCACTGAGGCTTTGGAGGAGAGGGTGAAGAATTTGGAGAAGAGGCCCGACGACGGTCCGGGCGAAGGACGGTCCACTTGTAAGCTGTTGTTGAGTGAGAAGAATGCGCTGGAGCGCCAATTGGCCCAAACATAATCAGAATTAGTGGGGGCAGCAGACGATATCGTTGATGGAGGAGCACGTCTTTAGACAAGCCTTTGAGCATTTCAGCGGGTGTACCCCCATCTCGACGTCAGCCCTCTCGAGTATGATCTGGAATTCGTCATTTCTCTTGCGAATCCCTGCTCGATTCCTTCTGACCTGGGGGTTAATGCTGACCCTGCTCTCGAAACTTTTGGTTGTGTGGGTGATGAACGCGCTTGTCCACCCTTGCCAGGGGTTTCACCCATGACCCCAGCCAAACTTCCTCCGGAGTTGTGATTGTATGTCAGGTCTATTCCCGAGGCTGGTGGGGGGAGCCCTCCTTAGTTTTTATGTTTTTTGTTGTTTTGCTGAACGTGGACTGGCTCCCCTTGTATCTGATTATTTTTGATGGAATGATAACGGCTTTTGGTATTGTTGAGTCTTAATTCTGTTGTGAATTCCAAGAATTGACCAATGACCTTTCAGGGTAGATCTCTGCGACCAAGTCTACAGGAGAGTGGCATCAGCAGAATTCGAAAAGTCCTACTAGAGGGGAAACCAAGAGCAAAGGGATCCATGCGTCTCATGCTTGCCACATGAGCACACAGTGTTCGATGTCCCCTTCGTGCTTATATATTTCTTTTCTCCGCCTGTTCTTTCTTCACTTTCTTCCTTCGTCATCTTTGCTTCTCCTTTCGTCAAGTTCTTTCTTCCTTTGATCATGGTTTTCGACGTGATTCTGATGGAAAGGCATTTGGCTCGTAAGGTGGCAATGAAGGCGGTCGAAGCTAAGACCAAGGCTGGCCTTCGGGCCGAGGGTGGTGCGAAGGCTGAGACAAACGTGGGGAGGAAGCTGGCCAAGGGAAAGGCCAAGGTGGGAGGAGAGGCAACTGGGGTATCTGAGGACCTTAAGGGAAAGAAAGTACAGGGGGAACTTCGAAGCGTCCTCTTTCTTCTCTTCTGTTGCGTCTCCAGGGAGGAAGAAAGGTATAGATTTCGACCCTCCGATCGCTACGGAGTAGCCAGTCTCCACGGAGGGCGATCTGCTGATGGCACTGAAGGTGCTATCGCAAGCGAAAGCATGGATCCCCCTAGGCGTCACTGAGGCGGATTTGATGACCAACTGCACGAATGCAGCTTAGGTGGTGGAAAATATGGCCACTCTCAGAGAGTTAGTGTCCCAGAAGAGGGAGGCCTAAGGTGACTTCTAAGCACATTGGGCTCAGGCTTCGGTCATGGTAAGTTATAAGGGTCTGCCGCTTGTAGTGGGTGCCTTCCTTGGGTTTCGTCGATATCTAATTCTCTTGACAACATTCCCTCCTTGAAGGTCACCGTCACTGGGCTGAGCCGAAGCAAAGGCTGGATGTGATGCTTGCGTGGGCCATAGATTCTGAAGAGAGTAGTAGGGAATTGGTGCATCGGAACCAAGAACTCTGGCGGGGTATCAAGGATATTGAGAAGGCACTGAAGGGGGAGAAAAGCAGTCGGCAAGGGTTATTGACCGAAAAAGAAAATTGGGCCGAGGAGCAGCTGGCGTGGCAAGCCGAGGAGAATAAGTTACGGGGGATGCTGGACGAGGTAGCTCAGCGTGTGGTTAAGGACAAGAAGGAATTGGATGAAACGGTGTTACAGGTACTCGATGCCTAGAATGCGGGGTATGGTAAGGCTCTCACGCAAATGAAGATCAGGTACCCGTACATTTTGCTCGAGGGTTTGGCCTTTGATGCAAGCGAAGAGGAATTGCACCGGATGGCCGAGATGGATGCCACGGCTTGCGAGAAAAGGTCGCTCCCCATCAGCGGGAAAGGATCGGTGCCAAAGTGTCGTTAGCGAGCTGCTTGTACCCTTGCCATTTTTGCGGAGTGGCAACTACCTTTGCAACCTCCTTTTTGTTTGCATGTATAAAATTTGCCTATTTTCCTTTCCTTCTCTTTGTTCGGTTGTCAAGTGTTGCTGAGTCGGGGCTAGGTAGCTGAGATTTTATCTCTGTAGTCGTGCCTTGGTGTTTGTTCATACATAATTGCCACGTATTTGCTCAAGTCACCTATTTCACAAAAATCGAGGTTACTGTATGTCTTGGAAGTTGAAGCGTTGACCGTTTGAATTCATATTTAATGAGGTGGTTGGCTGTGTTGCCGATAAACTCCCTTGGCCTCAAAGCTATCTTGTTCCCATAAGTGATTGTTTCCTTGATGGAATTTTCGAAGAGTGACTCAAGTTCTCGAGATTTTGCCTTTGGAGGTCACACAGTGTTAAGGCCTTGTCTCGGCTTGCTCGACTCGGATTCCAAGATTTGTATCAATCACAACTGACCCTTGAGGAACTCTTTCTTTCATTTCTATGTCTGGATTAGGGGCTTGGTCATGATTTTCTGGTCGGAAGTTCTTGTTTTGTCATCGCCGAATCGAGGGGAACTTGGAACAGAATCATGTCAAAGTTTGTCACTTACGACTCGGATTATAAGAAATGATGCCTCCGATCAATGTTCGAGGCCTGGGGATGTGGAGTTACCTATATCAGAGGACTCTTCATCCTTCTCTTGAGACTTTCTTAGCTGAGCCGACATGAGCGACAGATGTTTGGGTCGTTTTTGGCTCACCTCTCATCCTCCTTTGGGGATTCTTGAAGGGCTACATCATCAATGCTTTCCATTGGATATTATGCCTCTTCTACGCCTGGGGGGTGTCGCCGAGCTGTGCAGGCGATGGAGACTGACGAGCTAAGAGGTACCTGGTGACTTTTGGTTGGTTCAGCAACTTTGGGTTTTTTCATGAGTGCCTCTCTTTCGCCGTAATGAAGTCTTGGGGTTGACCACTGAGGTGCCCTCACCTGTTTCTTATCCTCACCGTTTGGAGAGTTGCTTGCGTCTCATGTATAGATGTAGGTTTAGACCTTAGCATTTTGTAGGCCTTTCTGCGGACTGAACACCGCCTTTGTAATAAGCTTTCGATCAATAAAATTCTTCTCCTTTTCCTTGTTGAGATCTGGGATGTTGATCTTTCGGCAGTACAGGTGTAACCCCTGCTTTCGTAAATACGTATTTTTTTTGTGAATTTTCGGTATTTCAATTTTTTTGTAAATCAGTTTTCCGCTTTCAAATTCTTTTTGTTATAATGTATTTTTGAATCTTCCATTAAAGCCTTTTTTTATCAATAATTTTAAGGAGACGAAGCCTATTTTTGAATGTATTTTTGAATCTTCCATTAACTATTTCCTATGATTTTTTATACAAATCTTATTATTGATATTATTACCTTTTTTTTTGATGAAAACGGATAGAGTCTCTCGACTCCAGCCACACCAATTTGCATATATTAGAATCAAGAGCAATGTACAGATCATAGCTTTACAAGAGGTAAAACTCGCAAAAGATGCAACATTACAATCAGAAACTAAACCAATATGTACAGAGAGCCGAATTCTAACGAAAGACCGGAGCAGAGATGGGAACTGGCAACGACGCAGCGGCTGGACTTCGCGAGACGTCAAGCAAGCAGCGCTGGGAATCCAACACTTCATCAACAGCATGAACGGACATCACGACTTAGAGATGAGGGATCGGGATGTGCTGCAATTCGCCCTAAGGAGACGAAGCCCAACACCAACAGCAAACAGAAACTAAAGCAACTAGGATAGTAAGCCCTACCAAAACCAGAGAGGAGATCCACTCTGAACCAAAGGCTAAAACACTTAAAAGGAACCCACCAAGCTTTAGAACAGCAAGAGCCAAGAGTAGCATTAAGAGCCAAAGAAATTTGACAATATAGAGCAATTGCTAACTCGATCAGCCAATCAAACACAGCAGTATAGCACCCCAAAATAGATCTCAGTAAAAGGCTCAGAAAAGTCACAAACTGAAGCATACATAGAAGAAAATCATGCTATAATAACAGGGATTCAAAGGAACAGCCACCAACATCCCGAGCTTAAATGGCCAAAGGCCAAAATGAAAATAACCATAATAGCAGAAAGTAAAAGAAGAGATTAAGCAAATAAAAAAGCCAATCTGCAAAAACCCAGTATAAACAACAGATAGAGGTAGAGGGGGGTGGACTCGGGAGCACCCCCTAGAGCCACCAGAACTCAATAGACTAATCCGCTGAGATACAAAGTCTCCAAAGAAAACTTAAAACTCCTTCAGTAGATAACGAGCGTAGAGCCATCATGTTTCTATTATTGTTACTATTACTGTTATTATTATTACTATTATTATCTTTTATCATTTTTCTTATTATTATTATTGTTATCGGTATTATTATTATGACTGTTATTTTTAATACTATTATTATATTATTGTTATTGTTATTGTTTTTATTATCATTAATCTATATAATAAAACACAAAGAAAGCTATCAAGTGGCTCTCCTTTAATTCCCCAAAAAATCAAAGGCCCAGATCTAACCTCACAAAACATATTTTTCTCCCCAAAACTCAAATTCAAATCTCCCACCCAAAAAAACTCTTATATTTATTTAATTATTTCTCTCTCTCTCTCTCTCTCTCCCCCTATTCTATTCAAAAGTTTAAGAAAATAAAAAATTTAAAATTTTTTACAAAATTAAAAATTAATAAACTAAAAAAATTTTAAATTTAAAAACTTTAAAAAAAATTAAAAAAAAAAATTCAAAAAAATCATATAATATATTTTTTGCTGGACCCCCAAAAGTTTCTCATATAATATATTTGCTACTTCAATTAATTTGCTGGACTTTCCTCAAAAAAAAAAATAATAAATTAATTTGATGGACCTCCAAAACTATTTTATATGATCAAACAAGGTGCACCGTTCCGAAGACGTGCCGTAGGCACGTTTCAACGGGCAAACCTAGTATTTCTATAAAATCCTAAATTGTATATTTTTATTTGTTATTTTATTTTCTCCAAAACACCAACCCATTTGTTATCTAATACCCATTTCCTTCTCGGATTTCTTTTTTAAAACCCAACTACCCTATTTAATACCCAAAACCCATTATACTTAATCCAATACCCATTTTACCTTAACCCTACCCGTTTACCCCTATATACCTTCAACCGTCACCTTCACCTAACCCTAAAATGTTTCTCTACCCCTATATATATGAACACCCCTGTTTACTTCTAACCCATCCTCCAAAACCTTAAGCTTCCATCAGCCGCTCTCTCTTCGTCCCTGTCCCCTTGCACCCCCGACCTCTTCATCTCTCGTTCCTCTCCCTCTCTTTCCCTCGCCCCTGTGCCCTTCGACAGCCAGCACCGACCTCCCTTGCCATGCTTCCCTATCGCGATGCCCCAGTACCACTGTGCCGCCCTCCTGCGTCGCCAGTCAGCCAGCGACAGCCTCGCAGCAGCACCCACACGTTTGTGTTGTCTCCCTCCGATGACTGCAACAATGACAACAGCCATTCGGCACACCTCTCCTCCTGCCACCGCACCGGCAGCCCTGTCCCGACACCGCCAGCCAGCCCTCTCATCGCTGCTGTCCACCAACATGCCTGTACCGAAGCTCCATTGCTGTTGTTTGGGTTTTCATTATCTTTGATTGTGAGCCGTCCGATCGTCGACCACCTTGATCTCATCTGACCTTGATATCTTCGATCTGATCTATCCGATCTGATCTGATAATGATCATCATCGCTCTTAAATCTGGCTGTTGGATCTTTTGATCTTCATCATCTTGATCAGCCTCTTGATCATCTAGCCGTTCTTCGTGTTCGTGGTTTATTTGCCTTTCGTGTTCGTGCTCAGGTCCATTCGTTGGTTTGTGTTCATGGTTCGTTCGTTCGTTCATTGTGTTCGTGCCCAGGATCCGTTCCCATTATTCTTACTTTTGCATCGTCATTCCTGTCGTCATCTCCAGGCAAGTAACTTGTATTCTTTTCTTTGTGTAATACAAGTACTAAATACCGCTGGTATTGCAGTTGTGTTCTAGAAAAAATTCTTATATCTTGTCCCTATTGTGTCGACCTGTCCGTAGTTGCCACATGACACCCTTGACATGAAATAACCTAGGGATGACCACTTCTTGTTGTATGCATGCATGTTGTTCGTATGTTAATGTGTGCTTAATTGTGTTAGTTTTGGTAGACTTGTAAAATACCCTATACCATGTTGCTTGGACATCTAGTATACTGTATTTCATGTTTGGTTATGTTTTGGATGAGTTTCATATGATCTATGTTGATTTTATGCATAAAGAATATTTTAGTTTTTGTGTTACCCCATTTTTTATCAGTATCTTAGACCCTACTAAGGTCTGTATATTAAAATTAATTGTGAACATGAACTGTAGAGAATTCTGTCTATTTTCCAACCCTTCTGACAGATCTCCGTTTCGTTTTATGAGCTGCAAGTTATGACTATTTTACTACAGTGGTGTAGAAAAATTCCAGATTTCGTTTTATATGATTTTTGTTTAGTAAACTATTTTTATTCTGATGTTAAAATTATTTTTTTGATCCAATATTTTGCTGAGTATAGCTAGATCTGATTGGGATTAACCCTGAATTTTTGTGGATTTAATTAATGAGTTTTACCAACTATTTTATACTTGCAAGTAATAACTATACTAGCAGAATTTCCTTGTTGTTCAGAGTAGATACATAATTTCGAACTAATTCTATTTGCTGCCTATAAAACTTTTTGAATAAGAGTTGTAGCCTACTGTATCTATTTTATCAACCTTTTGACGGATTTGGATTTCGATTTATATTTTGTGAGATATTGTTGTTTTAGTACTACAGTGTTTGTGATTCCAGATTTACAAAACTACTGTATCTTGTTGTTTTCTGATTTTACTTGACTATTCCATCTATGTTGGAAAATTATAAAATTTTATTTTCTGTTACTAAACATACTAGGGAATACCCCAGATTTTTCGTGGATTTAATCAGTGAGTTTTCATGCTTTTTTCTTGTTCTTGAATCCAAACTTCTGATTTCTGGCTAAACACGTTTTCTGGATTAAATTCTGTTTTGAGTTCTATTTTTGTGAAATACTATATGACTTATATATATTTTCTAGATTCGGCGAGGGGTCTATTTTCCAGATTTTTGACGGATCCAGATTTGCATTCCCGTGGTAGCGGAAATCTCAGTTTTGGTGCAACAACGTCTTTATAGCACCCCGAATTCCTAACTTAGGAACTCGTGACACTCTTCAGGATCTTTCTTCAAATGAGTCACAATACAGCAAAAATCACAAGAAATTAAAAACTTTTATTGCATCAAATTTTTATTACAATGTCCAATGATTACAACAATTACAATTAATTGTTACAACAAGAATGCAAGTTCGTAATTTATTTTAATAGCAGGAAAAATAAAAAAAATCTTTAAAAATTACTGAACGTGTAAGACACCTATATGATCATCCTCTAAAATTTCAGATCAAACAATCAAGTAGTGTTCATGCAATGAGCTACGGACTGACAACAAAAATTCAGTCTTTTAACAGGATTTTCTGGTTTGGATTACTTAACACAAAACGAGTTGGTTAGGTTCATTCTTAAGGCATGCATGTCATTTTTTAGTCATCACAAACACCATCCAACCACAAAAACAAACATATGGTTAGAAACACCCACCTCTGCTTGTAGCTTGTTCTCCTTCTTGCTCTTTGCTTATTGGTCCTCCTTCTTGACTCCTATTATAGAGCTCCTTGCTTCTCCTCTTTGCTTTGGCCTTCTCTTTTCTTCTCCTGGGCTTCTTCTTCTTCTCCTTGGCTTCTCTCCTTCCAAATCAGTAGCTAGGGTGTAGAGAGTAAGGTTTAGAGGTGTAGAAGATGGCTTAATTGTAGGGAAAGATGAGAAATGGAGCTAGAATGAGATGACGGTGTTTTAATAGAGGATGGGGAATGAATGTGGTTGGATTTTTGAGAGAGGGGGAAGGGAGAAAGTGAGAGGGCTACATTTGGGGAGAATGGAGGTGGAGTGTAGGAGTGGAGAAGAACTCATCATGAGACAATTTGAGTTCAAAAAACCCTAACCCTTGTTCTCTTTTCCCTCCTTTCCTCCTGTAATCTTTGGGCTTCATTTTTTTTTGTACAAGTCATGTCACCCTACAAGTGTGTGTTCATGGCTCAATGGTCAAAAGAACATGGTTAGAGCCCATGTTTAGCTCATGGAGAGTCTAGTTGAAGTTTAGGAGTTAATTCCATACTAAAAACATTAAACGAGAAAAATAAATAAATAACTATAGAATTTTAGTGCTTATCAAAACATACATATATTCATATGAAAATCCGGGTTGTTAAATTATTCCCTTCTTAGAATAGTTCTATCCTTAGAACTAGGCTTAGTTGGAAAGCAAACAAGAGTTAATTGAATAACTCGAGAAATACATTTTCTCATACAGGGTTCACAATCCCCTCGCTACACAAGCCATCGTCACGACAGCTACCAAGAGTTGATCATTCTGAGAGTACCGACACTCGTCCCGCAAAAGTCAACCTCACTTCGAGGATCGTCCTGGGGCCTGTTTCATCCCTCGTCCCGAAAATCCTAGCGATCAAACACCAGTTGTGGATGTCGCTCTTTTCCCGACATACCGGAGGTCAATCCCACTCCACAGAACATTCTCGGGCCTCATCACACGAACTCCCCGTGAGTGTTGCTCTCGTCCCGAAATAGTGGAGATGAATCCCACCCCACAGAACATTCTGGGGTCATTTTATCCCTCGTTCGGAATACTGGGGAATATCTCCCTCCGTGGATCATTCTGGAGCCTCCCTACTCACGATCGTTCTTGCTTCATCATATCTCCCTGTTTTAGATTCTTGAAATTCCATTGTCTTCTTTGGTACCTTGCAAATTCTAGTCTCAACACTGAGTCTCGGTGCGGCCTTGTCGTTCTTCCTCGACTTTGTGCTGCGACTCGCCCTCATTTGTCGTTCGACTGCAGACTTGCTACTTGCACATTAGGTTATGAATTTGCTTTCTCAACATCCGTTTGCAGATTTGCCCTCCGATATCTAGTTGTAAGTTTGCCTTCTGGACCTTCGGTTGCAGATTTGCCTTCTGATATCCAGTTGCAGGTTTTTCTTCTGGACCTTCGGTTGCAGATTTGCCTTCAGATATCCAGTTGCAGGTTTGCCTCCTTGACACCTTGCTAGTATTCCAAAAGATTTTAATCCCTAATCAAAAGAAAAAATGTTCTACTATGGATCCTCTATGCTAGTGATAGCATCGCAGTTCCCTGCATCTCCTTCAGTTCCTAAAAACTTGCTTCACACTTGTCAGCCCATTCAAATTTCTTGTCCTTCCTAGTCAAAGTTGTGAGTGGTACCGCAATCTTGGCATAATCCTAAATGAACTTTCTGTAGTACTCGGTGAAACCCAAAAAGCTCCTTACTTCCTTCCCTGTCCTTGGCTGAGGCCAATCTTTCACCGCCTCTATCTTTTGTGGGTCAGTGGCCACTCCCTCCTTAGAATAGACGTGGCCGAGGAAAGCCACTTCCGACTTCTAGAATTCCCACTTGGACAGCTTTGCGTACAACTGATGCTCTTAAAGCTTGCTCAGAACTGCAGACAAATGCTTGGCATGATCTTCCTCGGTCTTTGAGTACACCAAAATGTCATCTATGAAGACCACCACAAATGAGTTGATGAATGGCCATAGGACTCGATTCATCAAATCCATGAAGACTGCTGGAGCATTGGTCACTCCAAATGGCATCACCAGAAACTCATAGTGCCCATGCTGCATCCTGAAAGCTATCTTTGGTATGTCTTCCTCCTTGAGACGGACCTGATGGTAACCCGATCGTAGATCGATATTTCAGAACACTGCAGTTCCTTGTAGCTGATCGAACAAGTCGTCGATCCTGGGAATTGGGTATTTGTTTTGGACTGTGACTTTGTTCAATTCTCGATAGTCAATACACATCCTTGATGACCCGTCCTTCTTCTTGACCAGCAGTACCGGCGCTCCCCAAGGAGAGGCACTAGGCCTGGTGAGTCACTTCTACAACAATTCCTCTATTTGCTTGTTGACTTCATTCTGTTCCACCGGTGCCATACGATACGGAGTCTTCGATACGGGTGCACTGCCTGGCTGGGTTATGATACTGAACTCCACATCCCTTGGTGGGGGGTAACCTGGGTAACTCCTCCGAAAATACGAGTGGAAAGTCTCGTACGATGGGTATCCCCTTGACTTCCTTTGGCACCTTACTCCCGGCTGTAGCCATCAACATACTTCTGTTTTTCTTCTTCCCTTGAAACACAATCTCCTGTCTCTCGGGTATAACTAAGGTTACCTTATTCTCCTTACAGTCAATGTGAACCTTGTTCTTGGACATCCTGTTGAATTCTCACTTCGACACTGAGGTCACCACCGTCGGCTCCTCCCCTTTCTTCCTCGACTCTTGCATCATGGGCTCTCCTTTATCGACACCCGGCTGCATGCTTGCCTCCTCGACATCAGGCGGCAGATTTGCCTCCTCGACATCCATTTGAATCATAAAAGTTAGTAAAAGAATAACTGCAGTGGGGTTACGTTAGACATAGGAAAAGTTTGTAAACAATAGTTGCAAAAGTGCAACAATATGATTTACGACCATCCCACTATCAAAACTAACCCTACTGACGCACCCAAGTCTAATCTCCTGTGGTGTTGGACTACAATTTGAAGTAAGCTCTGATACCATTTTTGTAGCGCACCGAATTCCTAACTTAGGAATTCGTGACACTCTCCAGGATCTTTTTTCAAATGAGTCACAACACAGCAAAAAACACAGTAAATTAAAAACTTTTATTACATCAAATTGTTATTACAATGTCCAGTGATTACAACAATTACAATTAATTGTTACAACAAGAATGTACAAATAAAATTTGGACAGTAACTTTCACTTGGATGCTTTCCCCTGCTGGAGCTTTCCCGCGATTCCAAGTCGACGATCCTGCACTGATAACTGTGGGCACGTTAGTTGATTACAACTGACGAAAATGCTATATTCGGCTGTCCTCTCTACGCCATAATATAACGATTCCAACCTCAACAACCACAAATAATATTTAATGCAAAGAAAAAGGTGGTGTCAAGCAAGTGTCGATGTATGCCATGGTCTAATCTAATGCACACACTATGCACACATGCTCCTAAAGCTAATGCACACATGGTTGAAAGATATGCATCCCATACTACACACCCCCCAACCAAACGACGTTCTTCAAGTTGATGGGGCTCGATCCCCCGCTATGCATCCTACTCTTGTGCTCCCTCTTGTTTCTGATTCCAGTGATGGTGAGGCTGCATTCGTCCGGCTTACCCGTCACTGCTGTCATTAGTGGTGTTCAATCATCATGTTTTATCCACTATGTCCGGGATCCCAGTCCCAGGCTTACCCTGCGTGACTGTAATCATGGTCAGTCGCAGGCTTACCGTGCGTGACTGTAATTAAATTGGCTTACCCGATATGTTGTTGTATCTACATCTCCTCGGACCTCACCAAAAGTTGATATACGGACACAAAGGCTCTCCGCGGGTGACTAGAGCAATTCCCGATTGAGTCTAGCTCACCGGGATATCGTCTAATCCGTCTGCCCAACAAAGGGCCTGATGGATATAGCGTTTCCCCAACTCTGCTACACTCGTCCTTATACCAGAACAGAACTTGCAGTCGAGACGACGTCAACACTCCAAACATCCCCAAAGGTTGTTACGAATCATAAAGGCAATTCTGCCGATACAGCGGAGCCCCCATAGAGTCTTCCCGATTCCCCATAGCAGCTCGGGGTCCCTGTACGCATTAAACGAACCTAGGATTCATTCATGCGTGATGACGCCATGCATCCCCCTGACAGGAGAACACCCTCGTTAGTGCCTATCCTTACATTCAACCAAGACTCGATCTAGCCCTACCCAAGTATCAAAGCTACCCCATTCCAAGAATAAGGTTGAATTCAAGATTTGTTTTATCTATCGATTACTAAAAACCATCACTCTAGCCAAACTCTAATTCTCTTTTCTTTTTATTATTAGAAGTATGAACCTCTAGAACTATCTCATATCATCCATCCCCTAAGCTAGGCTATCTATCCACCATTTCCAAATCCCTAACTTGGTAATCAACTTTGCTTGCCATGATCAACTAGTTCAGTTCCATTTATAGATTTTCCCTAGTTAGTTACCTTTAACAGTAATGGATCTCAACCCATTCCATACTAGGACTCAACTAGCCCTCTAGTCCGGCCCAAGGGTTGACCCGCCTCGGCCCACACCTGGCACGAACCCACGACGAATCGACCCCGTCGATTGCTGCAACCGCCATCTATGCTTAGAGTTTGATCGCAACCTCGGCCCGACCAACAAGTAGCTCTCGCTAAACTTAACGCTCCACAGTCCTCGACAAGTGGTAGCTCCAAACACAAACCATGGTATCCATCCATGCACGGTGAGTACGTCAGCGCACGAGTCATCTCCTCCAACGCGTTCGATGTGACACGGGTCTTATTCTTCTTGCCTAGGTTTGTCAACAAGACTTAGTCCTAGAGTCTCAATACTCAATCCAACTTACCCCAACATGGTACACCACACAAGAAGTAAGTCCTAACCCATGAATACCCAAAAAGGGGTTCTAAGAGCCCTAAATTTGACAATTCCAAATTCCAAACAGCAAGCACACATTTGGCGTTTATGCCACAACGGAGTCATTTCCGGTCCCGATTCTTTGAGAAATCACGATCGGGCGCTCCCATGCTTCTACTCACAGTAGACAGTAAGTACAAGCACACAATGGGCATCTATTCCATCCCAAAGTGGTCTACAACAATACCCCAACATCCAATGCAATTTTCACTTCAAAACATTGAACAATGTTATCTATATTGGGGTCTACAAGCAACTATAGGCTACTCTTAGCAAGAAACTGTGATCATTTAAGTCCTAACTCATATTCACACTTATAACATGATTCTTGACATCAAACAACAACTCTAAGCTAATAAAGTACAAGTTCAAACTCATCTTCACAAACATGGTGCAAACCAGTGAGCTCTATTTTTCACTGTGTTTCTGTCGTCACTTGAAAAAATCATATAAAATTGAATACTTGTCCGAATCAGGATTTATTGGTCATTATAGAAAGGTCTATGTGTCTACTAAAAGTTCCTAGTTATAAGGCTCTTCAGATAAAGCAGTTTACAAGCTTTTATCGGTCCATCTTTAACAGGTATACAGACTTCCAGAACAGCAGATCAGATCAACACAGTAATGGGATAAAATCCATTTAAAATAGCATATGGTGTCAGATCATCATGATATTTTAGAATCTAGTTCCTGACACATGATTTTACCACACTCTAAAAAATTAGGTGATTCTACCAATTTGATTTCCAATTATGTTCTTTTAAATGTCATCCAAAAACAAAGCAGTAACAACAACAGTTCTGTTTACTAAAATAACTGGCTATGTTTGCATGATTTTATGAACATAGCTACAGTGGTCCAAATCTCATGAAATTTGAAACGTAGGTCTTAGATACCCTTAAAAAAGACATACTCAAATTTCAGATCATTCCCATAAGCATGCATCATGATACAAGTCATTCTTCTCACAACAGTAACAACAAAAACTATTTCTTTCTTTTCTGACAAGCATGCAAGTTCGTAATTTATTTTAATAGCAGAAAAAATCAAAAAAATCTGTAAAAAGTACTATAGGTTTAAGACTCCTATATGATCATCCTCTAAAAATTTCAGATCAAAGAATCAAGTAGTGTTCATGCAATAAACTACGGACTGACAACAAAATTTCAGTCTTTTAACAGGATTTTCTGGTTTGGATTACTTAGCACAAAACGAGTTGGTTAGGTTCATTCTTAGGGCATGAATGTCTTTTTTCAGTCATCACAAACACCATTCAACCATAATAACAAACATAAGGCTAGAAACACCCACCTTTGCTTATAGCTTGTTCTCTTTCTGGCTCTTTACTTGTTGGTCCTCCTTCTTGACTCCTCTAAAGCTCCTTGCTTCTCCTCTTTGATTTGGCCTACTCTTTTCTTCTCCTTGGCTTTTTCTTATTCTCCTTGGCTTCTCTCCATCCAAATCAGTATCTAGGGTGTAGAGAGTAAGGTTTAGAGGTGTAAAAGATGGCTTAATTATAAGTAAAGATGAGAAATGGAGCAGGATGAGATGAGAGTGTTTTAATAGAGGATGGGGAATGAATGTGGATGGATTTTTGAGAGAGGGGGGAGGGAGAAAGTGAGAGGGATGCATTGGGGGAGAATGGAGGTGGGGTGTAGGAGTGGAGAAGAACTCATCATGAGAGAATTTGAGTTCAAAAAACCCTAACCCTTGTTCTCTTTTTTCTCCTTTTCTCATGTATTCTTTGGGCTTTATTTTTTTTTGTACAATTCATGTCACACTACAAGTGTGTGTTCATGGCTCAATGGTCAAAAGAACATGGTTAGAGCCCATGTTTTGCTCATGGTGAGTCTAGTTGAAGTTTAGGAGTTAATTCCATACCAAAAACATCAAAAGAGAAAAATAAATAAATAACTATAGCATTTTAGTGCTTATCAAAACGTACATATATACATATGAAAATCCGAGTTGTTACAGTCTTGCTATCCAGAATTGGCATTTTGCTATGTTCGAATATTTGTATATTGTTTCTTGTATTTTGTGATTTAGAACATGTTCCTTGCATCATATAAGCTCTTGATACATCTTTGTCTTTTCCCGATTTTGTTCTCGTTTGTGATCATGTTTATTTTGTAATAAAAATTAACAAGCCGGGGTTAAGGAAAGATCTAGTAGTGGACAATATAGAAAAGTGTACTCGGAAGGGGAACCGTGTTTCCTTCATTTGGTTACATGATATGATTTGGATTACATTCAGAATTTGGTATATGATTTGGATTATATTTGGAATTTGGTATATTATTTGGATTACATTTGGAATTTGGTATATGATTTGGATTACATTTGGAATTTGGTATATGATTTGGTTAATTTGAAATTTGGTATATATGATTTGGTTAATATGATTCGAATTACTTGATACCTGAGTACACGGTCCTATAGACTCCACTATCAAATCTAAATGTGACTTGATTGTATGAAGTCATGAGTGGAATTTATATATAATTTGTGATACTCTTTTATGCATTAAAATTGCGAGTTCTAATTGATTTTTTTGAAATTTATCTTATTTCTACTCAATATTATTTATTTGCTGTTTTTGCAGGAATGAGATGGATAAGTGCAAAAAGTGGGCGTTTTTGGTGAAATCATGGAAGAAAATAAGGTTGAAGATTTCAAAATTTGAGCACTTAAATGCGCATGTTTACAAATTGGCCTACGGAAGAATCAATAAAAAAATATTTTGATCAAGTAGGGGGTGAAATAAAATTTTGTAATAAAAATCAAAGTTGAGTGAATTTAAATTAGGGTTAGTTAATTAATTAGTTTAAAATTTTGGTGAATTAATTTTAATCTATTGATTTTTAAATTAATTAATTAATTAACTAATAATATTAACTAACCCTAATTATACATTATAACTAACCTACCCACTACCTACCCCTACATATACACCAGGCTAAAGTAAAAGAAAGAAGGGGGTGGAGGTGTGAATAGGGTTTTGGAAGTAGGTGGCGTGAACGTGTGGGTGGCGGCGTAAATTCAGAAAAAAAAAAAAAAACCAAAAAAACAAAAAACAAAAAACAATAAAAAAACAATAAAAAAAACAAAGAGAAGCAGATAGAGAAAGAGGAGAGAGGAAGAGCAGTCTTGTGTTTGCAGCTCTGTCTTGGTGCGCGTGCTTCAAGACGACGAAACAGAGGAAAGAGGGAGGGAACAGTTTGACTTAGTGGCACGCTGCTCAAGACAGGGAAAGAGGCAGAGTTAAGAGAGAGAAAGAGAAGTGCTGGCTTCGGTTTGCAATTTCTTTTACAAAAACAGTTCCTTTTGTATCTTTTCTCTTTCTCCAATTTTTATTATGCAATCCAAGACAATATTTTTTAGTTTTAAATTTATTATGAACTGAATTTGTTATTTTAGGGTTTCGATGTAGCCTAGTTTTGATAACACAATTTTTAATTCCATATTATTTTTCTATTTTTCCTTGTGTGTTTGATTTTTGATCTTAATGCTTATTATTGGTTGACCGACGTTTGTATGATCTATTAAATGAGAGAGAGACCGAATTGTTTGACTTTTAATTGGTTGACCGACATTTGTATGATCTATTTTTATCTTAAAAATTACAATTTGTGATTTTGAATTATAAAATTAAACACCATTGATTGAGCGAAATTAGAGATGATTTACCGCGATTGATGTGACCGTTAAGAAATCCACAGAACTTAATGAGTTTTCAATTAATTAAATTTGTGCATGAACTATGACAAACTGTTAGGTTGAGATATTTTTGATGTTGTTCGAGAGAAAACATTGAATACTTAGGGGATTTTGGTCTACAACTTGAAAAATAATATTTTTATTCACATGAAATTATAAATTGAGTGAGATTAACTAGGTGAAACAAAAAAGCCCTAGAATTAATTTGCAATTAATAAACAACAAAATTTCATATTCTACTCTCTTTTAATTTATTTAGTTAAGTTTTTAGGTTAGTTTAATGTAGTTGTTTTCTTTATTAATTTCGATTTTCCAAATAGTAGTTAATCTAGTAATTTTGGTACTCAATACAATAATTAGTCCTTGTGGGTTCGATACTCTTTTCACTTGACTATTTTACTTGTTGCGATTTTGTACACTTGCAAAAATTCACATCATGTTTTTGGCGCCGTTGCCGGGGACTAGTTAGTCTTTTATTGATATTGAAAATTGCTAGATTATTACTAGTTTGGATTTTTTTTTGTATTTTATTTTTGTATTTTCATTATTTTACCTCTTTTGTTTTCTTTTAAATTGCTTTTTATTTAAATATTTATTTATTTTTTTAATTTTTCTATTTTTTTCAGTACTTATATTTCAGGACTTATAAGTACATTATAATGGCGAACTATGAGAACAAGGCTTTGAGAGACTATGCTATGCCCTCAATTCATGGAGCAACATTAAGCATAAAAAGGCCGGTTATTGAAGCTGACAATTTTGAAATTAAACCGGCAATTATTCAAATGATTCAATAGACTAATCAATTTTGGCGACTACCGCACGAGGATCCTTATGTTCACATTGTAAACTTTCTAGAAATTTCGACACTTTTAAGCACAATGGAGTATCAGATGATGCAATTAGATTAAGACTCTTTCCTTTTTCACTACGAGATAAGGTGAAGGCTTGGCTAAATTTTCTTCCACCTGGTAGTATTACTACTTGGGAGGGACTTGCACAAAAATTTCTAGCTAGGTATTTTCTGCCGGTAAAGACAGCGAAGCTAAGGAATGATATTGCCACATTCACTCAATTTGAGACTGAGTCTTTGTATGATGCATGGGAGAGGTACTAAGAGTTATTGAGAAAGTATCCTCATCATGAACTACCGAAACGGGTGCAAATTCAAACATTCTATAATGGGATGGGAGTTACAAATCGATCTATGATTGATGCAGCAGTGGAGGTGCACTTATGAGCAAAACTCATGAAGCAGCCTATGAACTTTTAGAGGAGATGGCATCCAATAATTACCAATGGTCTTCAGAGAGAACAATGCCAAGAAAAGTGGCTAGAGTTTTTGAATTTGATCCTATTTCTACTTTAACTGCAAAAACTGATATTTTATCTAAACAAATAGGTAATATGAATGTTAATGTTATTCATACTAATATGATTTGTGATCTTTGTGTAGGAAATCACTCAAGTACAGTTTACCAAGTGGGGAACCCTTTTGCTTAATCAAATTTCAATCAAGAAAATTACGTGTCCAATTTCCAACATCAAAACAATCCTTATTCGAACACATATCATCAAGAATGGAGAAACACCCCGAATTTTTCTTGGAACAACGACCAAGGAGGAGCAATTAGACCACCTCAGAATTTTTAGTATCAAGAAAAGAAGCCGACACTAGAAGAGATGTTCATGCAACACATGCAGAAGACGGAGCAATACATGCAGAAGACAGATTTGGCAATCCAAAATATTGCAATTTCAAGTTTAGCTTCAATTCGCAATCTTGAGGTTCAAATTGGTCAAATTTCAAATATTCTTAACGAAAGAACGACAGGTACATTACCAAGCAACACAGTGGTTAATACCAATGAGCATGTCAAAGAAATAACACTAAGAAGCAGGAGGACAATTGAGCAACCACAAGAAGAAAATTGCGAACAAAATGTGATTGAGAAGAAAGAAAAGTACGAACCAATTGTGGACGAACAAACGCAGCATGAACAAGTAACTCTTGATGTTTTTTCCAAGAAGTTTTCTGCCGAAGGACAGTCATCTTTTCAAGTAAATGAAACAGTTTAATCGTGGGCGAGAAACATAGTACTGAAATTAAAAAGTCACCTATAAAAGTATGTCCAAGAAATTCAGCAACTATTGAAACTGAGAAAGAAAAGATTTTGAAATATGTTATGTATTTGGATGCTGCACCATCTATTCATTCATTTTCTTAGCAAAAATTCAAAGATGTGGGGATTTAAAGACGTCATCACCAAGGAAGAAACGACTCAAACTAGAGCTTGAACCTGATCCACACCTAAAGAGAAGTATTAGAAAAGATGTTTTGATGTTATTGGATCTTGGCGTCACATAACCATCTCACTATCAAGTCTGGCTGAAGACTTAAAAATTAGCGCTTCTTGGGAGGCAACCCATGTTTTCTTTTACTGCATTAGATTTGGTTTTTGTTTTAGTTTATTTTTAATTTCAATTTTTGATTTTATTTTGTAGGATTGCATAAGTTTGAAAGTAACCGAGCGGAGCTGTTTTCTACACCTACATTGATGGCTGTTTTTAAGCAGGATGGAGTCAGAATCTGGAAAAGTGTTTCAAAGAGAAATTGTAGACAATTATCTTAGCTATCTAGCAAAAAAAGAATCAGCCCATTTGGACATCTATAGCTCCAGATATTGCTGAAACACTGAACATCGCGCGTGCAGAATTTTAAGACGAATCAAGAGAGAAATTCTAAACTTTTTGCGTTCTTTTTTGTTTTCATTTTCATTTTCCATTGAGGACAATATGATATTCAAGTTTAGGGGAAGGGTTACAAATTTATTTTTATTCTATATATATTTGAAAAGGAAAAAAAAATACAAAAGGGATTGCAATTGGGCTCTCTATTACACTTTTGAGTTCTTTATTGTGCTAATGCATTGAATTCTTTTTTATAGGATAGACAATTACTTATAATGCAAGATTAAGTATACCCATTTATTTCAGGATTATTGAATTTCAAATTTCCTTACAAAATTGTAAGAGTCATGCGATTATACATAAAAGAAAAATGTGTTGTTTTTTCTTGTGATTATCCCCTTTGATCTAGTTCGAAACAGAGTTTAAGTAAATAAGGTGATAATGAGTAAATAAATTTATGAATAAACTCTATCTACACCAATGTTTTGAGTTGCTTAGTAACTAGGGGTATTCATCACCAATGTTTACTTTTACGTTAAACGACAACTTGAAATATGAGTATGCAAAGCACTTTAAGTTTGTGACTTGTTGAGTAACTGGGTTAATTCATCACAAATGTCTGCATTCGCGTCAAAAGGCAAGTGACAACTTAGAGAAAAGCAAAACATTTCAACATCAACAAAAAAAAAAACTCTAGTTTGCTACTCGGTTTGTAGTAGTGAGAAAGGATAATCACAGATGAAGTTGTTACATACTATAATTACATTAATTGCATGAGAAATATGGTTGGGTTGGGAATTATGAATGAATAATTGTATTGGAGAAAGTGAGTATGCTTAGTTTTACTTTATTTGCCATTGTTTATATTTTTAATTGAAATTTTGATGCTTGCATGATGAGGCCTCTTAGTGTGATGAGTTGAGCTTATTATTAATTATTATTTCTTTATTCATAGTTTTACTTTTTGCTCGTGGACAAGCAAAATATTAAGTTTGGGGGTATTTGATGAGTGGAATTTATATATAATTTGTGATACTCTTTTATACATTAAAATTGCGAGTTCTAATTGATTTGTTTGAAATTTATCTTATTTTTACTCAATATTATTTATTTGTTGTTTTTGCAGGAATGAGATGGATAAGTGCAAAAAGTGGGCATTTTTTGTGAAATCATGAAAGAAAACAAGGTTGAAGATTTCAAAATTTGAACACTCAAATGCGCGTGTTTACAAATTGGCCCATGGAAGAATCATTAAAAAGTATTTTGATCAAGTAGGGGGTGAAATAAAATTTTGTAATAAAAATCAAATTTGAGTGAATTTAAATTAGGGTTACTTAATTGATTAGTTTAAAATTTTAGTGGATTAATTTTAATCTAATGATTTTTAAATTAATTAATTAATTAACTAATAATATTAACTAACCCTAATTATATATTATAACTAACCTACCTACTACCTACCCCTATATATACATCATGGTAAAGTAAAAGAAAGAAGGGGGTGGAGGCGTGAACAGGGTTTTGGAAGTAGGTGGCGTGAACGTGTGGGTGGCGGCGTGAATTCAGAAAAAAAAAACAAAAAACAAAAAAACAAAAAAACAAAAAAAACAAAGAGAAGCAGTCAGAGAAAGAGGAGAGAGGAAGAGCAGGCTTGTGTTTGCAGCTCTGTCATGGTGCGCATGCTTCAAAACGACGAAACAGAGGAGAGAGAGAGGGAACCGTTTGACTTAGTGGCGCGCTGCTCAAGACTGGGAAAGAGACAGAGTTAAGAGAGAGAAAGAGAAGTGCTGACTTTTGCAGATTGAGGCTTCGGTTTGCAATTTCTTTTACAAAAACTGTTCCTTCGGTATCTGTTCTCTTTCTCCAATTTTTATTATGCAATCCAAGACAATATTTTTTAGTTACAAATTTATTATGAACTAAATTTGTTATTTTAGGGTTTCAATGTAGCCATATTTTGAGAACACAATTTTTAATTCCATATTATTTTTCTCTTTTTCCAAGGTTATGTGTTTAACTTTTGATCTTAATGCTTACAATTGGTTGACCGGCGTTTGTATGATCTATTAAATCATGAAGAGGCCGAACTGGTAATTTGTGATTTTGAATTATAAAATTAAACACCATTGATTGAGGAAAATTAGAGATAATTTACCGCGATTGATGTGACCGTTAAGAAATCCACAGAACTTAATGAGTCTTCCATTAATTAAATTTGTGCATGAACTTTGACAAACTGTTAGTTGGAGATATTTTTGGTGTAGTTCGAGAGAAAGTATTGAATACTTAGGAGATTTTGGTCTACAACTTGAAAAAAAATATTTTTATTCGCATGGAATTATAAATTGTGTGGGATTAACTAGGTGAAATAAAAAAGCCCTAGAATTAATTTTGCAATAAATAAACAACAAAATTTCATATTCCGCTCCCTTTTAATTTATTTAGTTAAGTTTTTAGGTTAATTTAATTTAGTTGTTTTCTTTATTAATTTCGATTTTCCAAATAGTAGTTAACCTAGTAATTTCAGTACTCAATAAAATAATTAGTTCTTGTGGGTTCGACACTCTTTTCACGTAACTATATTACTTGTTGCAATTTTGTACACTTGCCAAAATTCACATCATGAAATAACCATATGGTAAAAAGATGGATGCATGAAGTGCTACCTAGATAGAACTAAAATACAAGACTTGATATGACATAACATGATCACCCATTACATGATACCTGTTACATGCTTGCCTGATACATGTTACCTGCATACCTGTTCATCTGTTACATGTTTACCTGTACATGCTGCTTGACATCTGTTACATGTCTACCTACTTGCATGATACCTGTTACCCATTACATATTATATACACCTGTTATTACTTGATTCTGTTCATGATTCATGCTAGTTGTTCTATTTTGTTACCATGCCTATTCCATGCTATTTGTTTATCCTTCCCATGTACTTGTGCTTGCACTACAAGCGGCCCGTAACTTGTATTGACGGGAGTTTGTTTTCTTTTTCCTCTTCCTATAATTTAATATTTCAGATTTTGGAGATCAGCTGCCAGATAGAGTAGGTGATATGGGATTCTAGTTGGCTGGAGTTCTTGCTATATCTATTTATTTTCTTGTTGCTTATCTTGAATAATTGTACTTGGTTATTTGGATTATTTGTATTTGGGCAATGTGACCCAGCATTATTGACTTCTTCAGATTTGGTTTATTTGAGATTATTAAAATTGGTTTCAAGTAATTCCTGTTTGTATTTTGATTCATATATGCATGTGTGGTTGACTTCTCTTGCTTCCTACTCTGGTTATTCCTGTGAAATGTTATGAAGATCCTGACAGCCTATGGATGATGAAAATCATTCGCTGGGCTTAGTCACATATCCGTATTCCGTATTCTCTTTTTGGAAAGCAGGGCAAGACAAAAGGAGTTCGTGTTGACCGCGAGACTATGGCACAAGGTAATTTTTCGCGGCACCCTTTCCAAGGTTTATACTTAGAGCTGAGAACTGCATACGACTCAGAGTCGAAATGCTCTTTCGAGGCACTCTTTCCGAGGTTTAGGCTTAGCAGTGAGAAGTACGTAGGACTCGAAGTCGAGGTACTCTTTTCGAGGTTTAGACTTAGCAGTGAGAACTCCGTAGGACTCTGAGTCGAGGTGCTCTTTCAAGGAATTCTTTCCAGGGTTTAGACTTTACACTGACAACTTTATAGTGACAATTGCGTAGGACTCAGAGTCGAGGTGTTCTTTTGAGGCACTTTTTTTGAGGTTTAGGCATAGTAGTGAGAACTGAGTAGGACTCAGAGTCGATGTGCTCTTTCGAGGCATTCTTTCTGAGGTTTCAGCTTGGCAGTGAGAACTGCGTAGGACTCAGAGTCGATCCTCTCTTTTGAGGCACTCTTTCCGAGGTTTTGGCCTAGCAGTGAGAACTACATAGGACTTAGAGTCGAGGCTCTTTCGAGGTACTCTTTCTGAGGTTTAGGCCTAGTAGTGAGAACTGTGTAAGACTTAAAGTCGATGTGCTCTTTTGAGGCACACTTTATAGCACCCCAAATTTCAATAATAGAAGAGACACAACTCCAGAATCTTTACTTCAATGTAGACCAAACACAGTATAAAACATAGGGGAAAATACAATATTTCTTTACAACAGTTCTTTATTAGAATGCACGACAAAAAATTCAACACATTTATTACAATACATCTCAACATTTAAACTTCAGTCATCTTAAGGTCCAAGCTTTAATCTTGCTCAAGCCACTTACTTCCTGCAAAACTGACCAGAAAAGTGGGCACGTCAGTTGAATTCAACTAACGCAATACTATAATAATACTAACCCTCCAAAGTCTTACAATCACAAACTTGTAGCACAACATAAAAAAAACCAACGATAAACGTTTCGTAAATCAACAAGTGAAACTACACTAAATGAATAAGTGTTTGTCGAGAAAACATATTAAAAATGCATTAAAAAATATCCAAGAAAACACCATGCACACAATGCACACTAATGCATACTTGTTCGAATTCTATGCATCACATAATACATA
This sequence comes from Hemerocallis citrina, assembly GCA_017893485.1. Taxonomy (NCBI): domain Eukaryota; kingdom Viridiplantae; phylum Streptophyta; class Magnoliopsida; order Asparagales; family Asphodelaceae; genus Hemerocallis; species Hemerocallis citrina. The sequence continues at coordinate 95,607,014 of CM030360.1, read as the reverse complement.
AGTCCTAGGGCACGCCCTTAGCGTTCACCACATTTTAGGGTTCAATCCCTCGCCATGAAAACTACATTGGTGACAGAGACAAGATTAGACACTCTGTGAATAGACCCCAGCCCCAGGATGCATCCCACCGAGTTGTACATGTGTAAACATGGAAGCAGCCCGCAAGCACTGCTCTAACTCCTGAGAATCACCTCCCAACCATACATACCACTAATAGGCTTGCTGACCCTCAACACGCAAACATACCGTACATTCCGCGAATAAGCCTGCCGACCCTTAACGCGTAAACATACCAAATCCGTTTAACTTCTAGACATTTCGCGAATAAACCTGTTGCCCTCAATGCGCAAACATACTAGAAAGACACAACAAATACACAGTCCCGGAATACATCTGCCCGACTGAAAACAGAGCCCATACTTATGTTACCCAAGTTACGTCACAACTCCCAATCCAGTGCTTGTCCTTAGATTTATAATAATGACATCCTGAGCCACCTAGAACTAGCTCTACCCTACCAGACTTCACTTGCCAAACCAGAAACACTAGCCACTCAGGCTAATTTCCTTACAATCAAAATGTCCACTGCCGAAACTCTTGGGTTCGCTCAGTATCTAATGCTCCCAACTCAACGCCTCAAACATTCATCTAGGGTTCTCACAATAACCCTAATTGCAATCAAAAACCCCATTTGGATCAGTCATTCAAAATACTATTTATATACTATTTTCTGAAAAACAATACTTTTCCCACAACACCATGACCGTGAATCAAAATCTCAAACATGAAATACTTTATTTCAAAAAATAACACTTGAACATCCATAAATCCCTTCATTATTCACATTTCTTTTAATAAACAGTTACTGCCATAAAAACTCTTTCTTATACGGAAACAAAATCCAATCAACGAAATTCCTTAAATTTCACTTTTAAATCTCACTTTCTATACATAGATAAAACCAAATAAATTTCTCTTTAATCCAATCAACTTAAACTGAAACATGTCCCTTTATTGTATGGGATCTTATCCCTAAAATTTAAAATTCTTTAGTTCTAAAAATCTAACTTTCCATACATACATAAAACCCAATAAATTTCTCTTTAATCCAATCAACTTAAACTAAAACATGTCTCTTTATTGTCTGGGATCTTATTCCTAAAATCTGAAATTCTTTAGTTCTAAAATTCTGAAATGCCACCTCTTTTGAAACTGGAAAATGCCCTTTAGAATTTGAATTTTCGTCTTTCAAAACTGAAACTTATATCCCCTCAAAACTGAGAATTTTATCTACAAAAATATAGGTTTGATCCATAAAAACTCTTTCTTATATAGAAACAAAATCCAATCCACGAAATCCCTTAAATTTTACTTTTAAATCTCACTTTCCATACATACATAAAACCCAATAAATTTCTCTTTAATCTAATCAACTTAAACTAAAACATGTCTTTTTATTGTCTAGGATCTTATCCCTAAAATATGAAATTCTTTAGTTCTAAAAATCTGAAATGCCACCTCTTTAGAAACTAGAAAATGTCCTTTAGAATTCGAATTTTCGTCTTTCAAAACTGAAACTTATATCCCCTCAAAACTGAGAATATACCTATAAAAATATAGATTTGCGCCCTCAAAATTATAACTTGAATACAATAAAAATTGAAGCTAGATTTCTACAAAATCTGAAATTTGCGCATTCGAAACTTGATCAAAAGAACCAAGTAAACTTCAAACAAACACTAGATATAAACATATACATATATGCACATCTATATGCATACAAGGGTCCCAACCCTAACACCCAAAATCCTTCACAAAATCCATCAAAACTCGTGCCACAAGCCCACACTGAAAGACAACACAGCACAACTAGAGTCTACACAGTGCTCGGGTTTGCACTGTGCAATACTCTAAACCGAAACCCTTAACCCCTAGGGTTAGCGGCCAAACCCTAACCCTTGGTGGCCGAAACCCTTACTCCCAATGTTTGATTGTTTTTTTTTGTTGCAATATACACATCTTAGCATGCCCAAACAATTAAGATTCATCATATAAAAATTATTTTTTATTAAAACAGTGAATAAACCCTAAAAATCTCATCTTTTAATGATCAACATGAATTTTAGGAACATATGACAAGTTCTAATCATCTACAACAATTTATGGGTTCATTAAATCACTTTCTATACATAAAAACTTGATCTTTCATGCAAAGAAACTTCATTACTTCAAGAACAACTTATTTTAGATCAACATACAATCAAGATTCAATCTTTTTGTCATATAATCAACAATCGCATATCAACTATACATCTCTACAAGTATCTCATACCAAATACCATAATCATGTTAACATACATCCAAGACTAATAAGAATTCATTCCTAGCATGATACTACACATCCATGAGATAAAACATAACAAGAGAGATAGAGTGTTACCCACATCTTGAAGAAAATTAATACAAAATAGTGGTCTTCTCCTCCAAGCAATAGATCAACTCTCCAATATCACCAAATCACTAAAAAACAAAAGAAAAGAGGGAGGTCGAAGCTTGTGGCCCTCTAAATAGGTCTGGATTGATTTCTGGGGTTTCTTGGAACAATTTACAAATAAACCCCCATAGAAAGTCCTTATTTACAAAATCCAATATTTTAGGAGATCAACTCTTGTTACATTCTATATTTGGCCCAATCAATTAGGATTTGATGTTCCCTCAAATCATCCTCAATTGGCCGACCTAATGCAGCCAAAAAAATTTAGAATTTCAAATTTCGCCTCCAAATGACCTTTTTTACACAAAAGTTCCATTCTTTCGAATAATTTATAAAAGTAGTTTCTCTTATTCAGAAAAAATCGAAAAATTAAAATATATCTAATTATAAATAAGAATATTTATTTAGCAACTCAAAATTTCAAAAATTCTATTTTAAAAATATTTGCACGTGTTTTGCACGTGCAAAACGATAACTTTACAAAAATTCAAGATAATTAAATAAAGAAATTTAAAAATTATTTATCAATTCAAAATATTACCTTTAAATTTCTTCTGCATTACATCACTCCCTACTTAGAAGAGTTCTTTCCTCAGAACTACTACTAGCAGGGGAAAAAATAAAATACAACACAGAATTGACAAAAACAATTGCGGAAAATCCATCTTCATCCGGTCCTCTAGCTCCCAAGTTGCCTCCTCGAATAGCTGGGACCTCCATAGCACCTTGACCATTGGTATGATCTTATTCTATCGAACCTTCTCTCGACGATCCAAGATCTCCACAGGTTGCGCTTTGTACCTGAAATTCAGCTGCAATCCTTCGGGTACCTCGGGAAACTGATGATTCTGATCCGGTATGTACTTCCTCAACATGGACACATGAAATATGTTCTTGTGCCAATTTTTCTAGTAGTTCCAATCTGTAAATAGCTTTACCAATTTGTTTCAGGATCTTGTAAGGTCCAATATACCTTGGTGCCAACTTACCTCCTCTTCTGAATCTGATCTCTCCCTTCATAGGCGATATCTTCAGTAAAATGGCATCCCCAACCTCAAATTCCAAGTCTCTGCTTCAAATATCTGCATAACTCTTCTGCCTTCTTTGTGCTTCAACCAATCTCTTCCGAATGAGCTCAATCTTCTCTGAAGTCCGCTGCATAATCTCTATCCTGAACATCTGTCTCTCTCCAACTTCATACCAACAAACGTGTGTTCTACACTTCCTCCTGTACAAGGCCTCATATGGTGCCATGCCGATACTCGCATGATAGCTGTTGTTATAGGCAAACTCCACCAGTGCTAAATATTTCTCCCAGCCTCCACCGAAATCCATAACACACTCCCTCAACATATCCTTTAGTACTCTATTCACCGTTTCGATTTGTCCATCGATTTGCAGGTGAAATGATGTACTAAAGTCAGTCCTGGTCCCCAAAGCGGTTTGCAAACTCCTCCAAAACTTTGATGTGGACCTTGCATCTCTGTCAGAGATGATAGTCACAGGAACTCCATGAAGTCTCATGACATCCTCAATATACGCCCCGGCCAACTTCTCCAATGACCGTGAGATCTTCATCGACAAAAAATGTGCCGACTTGGCCAACCTATCTACAATGACCCAGATCGAGTCATTTCCCTTTTGACTCCTCAGTAAACCAGTTACAAAGTCCATACTGATATTCTTTCACTTGGCTGCAATATTCCTCCAGGCTTTAGATTCTCTGCCTTGATCTGCTGACATGTCAAATACCATGCCACAAAGTATGCAACATCTCTCTGCATGACTGGCCACCAAAAACACTGCTTAATGTCCTTGTACATCTTCGTGCTTCCAGGATGTACAAAAAATAGGGTTGTATGTGCCTCCTTCAATATGCTTTCCTTCAAATCCTCTCTTTCCGGCATACATAACCTCTCTCCCATCCATAGAACGTCATCTTGAATCCAAAATTCTGACAATTTGCTGATGGAAATCTGCTCTAACATCTTCTGAATCTCTGCGTCAGACTTCTGGCCCTCAATGATCTGCTCCCTCAAAGTGGGCTGAAGTCTCAATTGTGCCAATGATGCCCCCAAGCCTTGAAATACCACCTCGATATCTTTTCGATCTAGCTCCTCAGCCAACTCCTTCTGCGTCGTAAACAGAAGAGACAGGCTGACCATTTGACTGAGTGCATCAACCACCACATTCACTTTTCCCGGGTGATACTTGATCTCAAGACGAACGTCCACCAAAATTTTCAACCACCGTCTCTGACATAGATTTAGATCTTTCTGCTGATAGATGTACTTCAAACTCTTGTGATCTATGTACATGTTGACCTTCTCACCATATACATAATGCTTTCACTAATTTAAGGAAAAAATGATAGCTGTAAGCTCCAAATCGTGCGTCGAGTAGTTCTTTTGATGAGGACGCAACTGCCTCGATCCATACACAATGACCATCCCTTCCTGCTTCGGAATGCATCCAAACCTCTGAAAGATGCATTACTGTAGATATCATAATCCACACCTGCTCGCGGCAACACGAGAATAGGTGTGTCATTAACTTCTCCTTCAATTCCTGGAAACTGGCTTCACACTTATACATCTGTTTGAAATCCACATTTTTCTTGGTCACCCCCGTTAATGGAACTGCAATCTGCCCGTAACCTTGAATGAATCGCCGATAGTATCCTGTCAACCCCAAGAAACTCTGGACCTGCTTCACAGTCGTTGGTCTAGGCCAACTCTGCACCGCCCCAATCTTCTGAGGATCAGTAGCCACTCTCTCCTTAGGAAGGATGTGACCCAGAAATGCTACCTTCGACTTCCAAAAGTCACACTTCGATAACTTGGCATACAGATGCTGCTCCTACAACTTTGTCAAAACTTTTGCCAAATACGCAGCATGTTCCACCTCTAACTTCGAGTACACCAGGATAACGTCGATAAATACCATGAAGAAATAGTCGATGAACAGCCGCAGAACCCTGTTCATCAAATCCATGAATATCGTTGGGGCATTCGTCACCCCGAACGGCATCACCAGAAACTCATAATGCCCATGCTGCATCTGAAAAGCTGTCTTGTGCACATCTTCCTCCTTAACTCAGACCTGATGGTATCCAGACAGTAGACCAATCTTCAAGAATGCAGCTGCACCTTGCTGTCGATCGAATAGATTATCAATCCTTGGAATCGGATACTTGTTCTGAATCATCACCTTATTCAGTTCCTAATAGTAATGCACATCCTTAATGACCCATCTTTCTTCTTCACGAGCAACACCGGCGCACCCCGTGGCGAAGCACTCGGCCTGATGAACCCTTTGTTCAACAATTCCTTAATCTGCTTCTTCACTTCGCCTTGTTCAACTGGCACCATCCTATAAGGAGCTTTAGATATCAGAGCACTACTCGGCTGAACGTTGATGCAAAACTCAACATCACGGTACGGGGGTAACCCCGGTAGCTCATCCAAGAACACTGTTGGAAAATCTCGAACTACAGGAATTGCCCTGACTTCCTCTGAAAATCTCTTATCTGCTAGTACCGCAACCACCTCCGTGCTCCATCTTTTCTCTTGAAAAGTCACCGCGGGTCCTCCTGGTGCCTTCACCATCACCTCCTAACTCTTGCACTAAATAGTGGCATCATAAATTGCTATCCAATCGATGCCCACAATCACATCGACACCCAAGACATCCACCTCGATGAGGTAAATCCCAAAAAGCCTTCTTCTAATCTCGATATCACTCCCTGTGTAATATCGGTCAGCAATCAACTCCTCTCCTGATGGTGTTACCACCGAAAAAATTTAGGCTAAACACCTAACACTTCAGCAAATTTGGGCGACACAAAAGTATGTGAGGACCCAGTATCAAACAAACTTTAGCTTTTATTCCATTTAACAAAACATGTCATGTTACAACAGAAATCATAATATTCAATACTCAATATTATTCTCATCAAAAGTTTTTGTTCAATACACTTCAGTCATAAATCTAAAACTCATGCATACCCATAATCACGTCTTCATAGTTATCAGCATCCTCCTCTTTTAACGTGAACACTCACCCCTGCCTTTGCTTCTTGCCACCACTTGCGCCACCCTGCTTTAGCTGCGGGCAATTAAGCCTGATATGCCCTTCTTTGCCGCACTGGAAACAAGTTTGGGTTCTTGCTAGCTTAGGACACGACGACCTGAAGTGGTCATTCTCTCCGCAGTTGTAACACTTCATCCCTTGAGTTGGTGCTACACCTCTACCGGGCTCATCGAACCTGATTCCTCTTCTCTGGGAGCTTGCCTCTACTATGAGTCACCATTGCTGACCTCTTGTTCTTGTTCTAGGTTTCCTTCTTCCACTAGAACTGCGCCATATCCACTTCTGTCATTGCTGCTATAACCCCTGATTTCGCAAATACGTATTTCCGGTGTATTTTTGGTATTTCAAATTTTTGTAAATTATTTTTCCGCTTTCAAATTCTTTTTTTGTTAAAATGTATTATTGGATCTTCTGTTATAGTCTGTTTTTAATCAATAATTTTATGTGTAACTAGTTTCCAATAATTTTTTTATTGTAATACAATTATTATTATTATTATTATGACTTTGATTATTATGGATATTATTTATTACTAGGTTTTCCCATTGACACGTGCCTACGGCATGTCTTCGGAACGGTGCACCTGGTTTGATTATATGAAATAGTTTTGGAGGTCCAGCAAATTAATTGAAGTAGTAGACATATTATATGAGGAAGCAGTATATCTACCTTTCAGCTCAACCATTGCCTTCTTGATCATTAGCTTGTACTTACTTGGAATGCATATAGTTTGTTAGAAATACTGCATAGAGTTATTTTTAACTTCAGCATCACTTTTAGATACTTGTAATCGTTATGCAATGACATTATCATATAGGTTTTATAGAGCTTACTCTAATTCCATAATCACTATGAGCATGTCTATATACAATGGTAACGCAAGTGCAGGTGTGAAGGTATCTACAATACCAATAATCTAAACATTTGTTTGTCTGAGACTCAGTTTGCAATTAAAATACATCTTATTACTATTTCAACCAAAATGAAATACATTAAGTTCTCAAAACTCTAATCCAAGCTAATCATTTCTTTTATATTCACTTTGTCTTCCCATTGTACCTTTATATAAAAATAAAAAAAATAGATAAATAACAAATTTACTTAACTGTCTTTCTTGAATGGAGAGTCAAAAAAAAATTAAAAATTAAAAATATTAAATTTTAAATTTTCTAAATTTTTTTTATATTTTTATTTTGAAAATTTTAATTTTTGTTAATTTTAAAATTTTTTTAAAATTTGTAAAATTTTTTTTAGAATTTTAGAATTTTATTTTTTTTATTTTAAAAATTTTTTATAAGTTTTTGAATTATTTTTTAAGTTTGTAAATTTTTTATTTTTTTAGTTTGTAAGTTTTTAATTTTTAATTTTTAATTTTTGTTTTTTTAAAATTTTTTAAAAATTTTATTTTCTTAATTTTTTTAATAGGAGAGAGAGAGAGAGAGTTTAGAATTTTTATAAAATTTATTTTCTTAAATTTTTTAATAGGGGAGAGAGAGAGAGAGAGAGAGAGAGAGAGAGAGAGAGAGAGAGAGAGGGAGAGGGAGAAATAATTAAATAAATAAAGGTGTTGTTTTGGGTGGGGGATTTGAATTTGAGTTTTGGAGAGAAACTTTTGGGGGGAAAAATGTGTTTTGTGAGGTTAGATCTAGGCCTTTGATTTTGAGGGAATTAAAGGAGAACCACTTGATAGCTTTCTTTGTATTTTATTATATAGATTGTTCATAAACCTATTGTTTATAAAAATTTTGGAAGCCTATAGATCATAATCTATATTGTATTTTTATTTGAGTATGGATTTTGTATATACCATTTTATTTAAATAAATAATATGTAATATTATTTTGCTCCTTATTATATTTTGGTTCGATTCAAATACAGTCTTGATCTTTTGTGAGGTCCTGCATTCTATTGTGTTTAGCAGTATTTGAATATTAATTTAATGCATACAAATTGATTATTTATATTACTATATTATTATTGATGTATTTATTCAATTATTTTTATAAAACCCTATTCCATTTCTTATTGGATTTCAACCCAAAACCCAACAACCCGTTAGCCTAATTACCCTATATATATTCCATTTATTAACCCTTAACCCTAATCTTATTCTTAATCTAATTACCCTACTCTAATCCCGCCGCCTCCTGTTCATCTCCTTCCCGACCTCTCATCTTCCCTTCGTCGTCCCACTGCCTCGTCGACCTCGCCGCCCTCCTCGCTAGCACCAGTGCCTTCGCCACCTCCCATAGCACCACTCGACCGCCTCTCTGCTCCGACCACCCTGAGCGACTCCCGCTCTCCCTCACATCGCCCTCAACCCTGTGCGTCCCCCGCCGACCTCCACCTCATTGTTAACCACCCGTTACTCCTCTTCGTCGTCACCCCCGAGGCTTCCTCTCGTTGTCCTCCTCGCCGTTGCCGCAGCCTCCTCCAGCTGCTGCTCAGCCTGAAGCTCCTCCGATCTTCGCCATTACTACAGTCGCTAAACCCCGAGTCCCCCGCTGCCCTGTCTGCACTCATCTACCCTATGCTGTCGACTGCCCTCACGTCGACCACTGCCTGTAGCCTTCCTCGCCGCCGCCCGACCATCAGCATGGCGCTCTGTGCCCTGCGCCGACCGCCATCGCCATCTCCTCTGTTTTACCCATCGAAACAGAGCTTTCTCGCCTATGCCTTTCGAGCCCTGTGTTCCGGCTCCAATCACCTCCCTCTGCACTCACGTGCACCGCCCTGAGCTCCGCTTCCGTTGATTGCCGCCCTCGAAGTCACAGAGCTCTCCGCCCCTTGCTATGTTTTTGTGATCAGATATGATGGATTGAATGTAGGCCGTCGATCCCCATCAGATTTGATCTGGGCCGTCCGATCCCCATCATTATTGTGATCCTTGATCTCTTGATCTCACCCGTCCAAACCTCCTATTGATCATCGCGATCACGATCATCAGCAGCTAGTTGATCTGGACCGTCCAATCTGATCTGACCTGATCATGATCATCATTAACTCTTAGATCTAGCCATTCATTTGTGTTCATGATCATCTTGTTTGAGATCTGTTCATTGGTATTGTGCTCGTGCACGGGAATCCATTCCCGTTATTCTCGTTCTTTGCATCGTTTCCATCGTCAATTTCAAGGCAAGTAACTTGTATTCCTTTTGTTGCATATACAAGTACTAAATACCGCCTGTAGTGTGACTTTCGTCTCTAGATTCATTCTTGTGCAAATTTCTTGTTAGATCTTGTCTTTATTTTTTGATCCATCCGTAGTTGTCTCGTTACACACACGGCATGAAATAACTTAGAAATAATCAATTCCTGTTCCATATAAGTTCGTTGTTCGTGACCCATGATATGTGGTGTGAATCTTGCATGCTTGATGTATTAGTCGTAGTATTCTTGTTGTAGACTTGATAATTTCCCCATACTATGTGGCTTGGACATCTATTATACCATGCTTGTGTTTTGTTTTGATTTGGATTTGTTGCACATGAACTACTTAATTTAATACAGAAAAGGATTTCTGTTTTTGCTGCTGTCCCATTTTTGTCCAGTATTTTAGACCCTGTTGAGGTCAGTAAATCAAATTTATTTGTGAATATGAATCATAGATCTCGCTTTCTATTTTCCAGAATTTCTGACAGACCTCAGTTTAGATTTGTGAGTTGCAAGTTATTGATATTTTACTACAGATGTGTATAAAACTCCAGATTCAGATTTATGTGAATTTTGTAGAGTTATTTATTTTTATACTGATGTTAAACATAAAATTTGGATCTAGTATTTTGCTGAGTATAACTAGACTTGACTGGAATTAACCCCAATTTTTTGTGGATTTATTCGATGACTTTTACAAACTATTCTATGCTCGCAGACAACTACTATACTTTCAGAATTTTCATGCTGTTCAGTAAAGAACCTTAATTTCAACCTGATTGTAGTTGTTATTGGTAAAAACTTTGTAAATAAGAAATGTAGCCTACTGTATCTATTTTATCACCCTTTTGACGAATCTGGATTTCGATTTATACTTTTTAATCTATTGCTATTTTAGTACTGCTGTGTTCAGAGTTTCAGATTTACAAATTTGCTGTATCTTGCAGTTTTCTGATTTTATTTGACTATACTATCTATGTTGAAATATTATGAAATTATAATTTCGGATACTAGAAATACTAATGAATATCCTAGATTTTTCTTGGATTTAATCAGTAAATTTTTATACCATTTTCCTATTTGTGAATACAACCTTGTGATTTCTGGCTGAACATATTTTCTGGATATAATTCCGTTTTGAGCCATGTTTTTGTGATTATTATAAGAATTGTATATACATGCTGGATTCGGTCGGGAGTCTATTTTCTAGATTTTCTGACTGATCCAGATTTGCATGTCCGTTGCAAAGGAAATCCCGAATTTGGTGCAGTACTGTCTTGGTATCCAGAACTAGAATTTCCGTTGTCTTAGGTCTATTTTGAGTCATTCGTCATCCGTTCGTGTCCTTTATTCAACTTGTACTTGTTCCTTGTCATCTTACCATGTTTCTTGACTATTTTTGCACATCCATGCTTGCTTGAGTAATAATAACAAGAAACTAAGCCGGGGTTAAAAGGAAGATCTAATAGTAGAAAATACAGAAACGTGTACTCTGAAAAGGATCCACAGATCCTACTTGGTACTTGGAGCTTGATACTGGGTTATTTGGAGATTGACATGTGATTACTTGACACTTGCACACTTGACACATATTACTTGATACATGGAGCTTGACACTTGATACTTGGAGCTTGTCCCTGAGTACACTGCCCTCTATGATCCACTATGAATTCTAAAACGGAAATTGTATGGATGCAGCAACCATGTGGTAAATAAATGGGACACATGAAGTGCTACCTATATAAGACTAGATACAAGACTTGAGAATAACATGATCACTTGACACTTGTTACTTGTACATGATACTTGATTACTTGACACTTGTTACTTGTTACTCGTTTACATGATACTTGACACTTGTTACTTGTTACTCGTTTACATGATACTTGACACTTGTTACATGCCACTTGCATTTTGTTCTTGATTAGAGTTAGTTCCTTTTTTTTCTTACATTCTTTCCATGCGATATTTGCTTCCACTGTCACTCTATTATTGTCTATCTGTTCACTTTTGTACTTGTTACCTGCACTACAAGGGGCCCGTAACTTGCATTGACGGGTGTTTTGGTTCTCCTTTCTTTTTCTTGCAATTTGTTAAATTGCAGATTATGGTGATCAGCTACCCGATGAAGTAGGTGATCAAAGATTCTAGTTGATTGGAGTTCTTGCTATATTTATCTATTCTTGTTGCTTATCTTGAATAATTATAATTCGTTACATGGATATTTGTATTGGGTATTTTCTTCCAGACTTATGTTTTGTTCCAGACTTGATTATTTGAGATTCACTATTCTTGCTTTCAAGTAATCTTGTTGACTATATTGATTCAGTTATGCATGCGTGGTTGACTATTTGTCTTGTATATCTCTCGTTTATACTTGTGCTTGTTGTAAAGATCCTGACAGCTTATGAATGGTAAAATCCATTCACTGGACTTAGTCACGTATCCATATTCTGTATCTCCGTTTGGGAAGCAGGACATGATAGCTGCTCTTCTGACAAGCTTGTCGAACCTTTGGATTCCCAACGGTATCATCTGAGACCTTAGGTTCGGTCTTAGGCCCTACTCGAACTTCCTCACCTTCTTAGCTTCATCTACAATGAGCTCAGGAGCGTACCTCGACAACTGAGTGAACTTAGTCTCATACTCTCTCACTGACAAGTTGCGCAGCTATAAGCTCAAGAACTCCATCGCCTTCGATATATATCCATGGGGAAGTAATGGTCCCTGAACTCCTCTAGGAACGCATCCCAAGTTATCGGTGCTTTGCCGAAAGTTCTTTTACAGACTGCCACCAAACACCAGCGTCCCTCTCCAACTCCATCGTGGATAACTTAACCTTTCTATCCGCGGGGGTCTCTAGCACTTCAAAGACAATCTTCATCTATCTAATCCAGTCATCGGCCTCTTTAGGGTCAGCCTGCCCTTCGAACATAGGAAACTTCATTCTCTTGAATGACCCCAACTGTCTAACCAGATCCGCATTTGGATTTGTTGGTCCTTCTCCAGGGTTTTGACCCATCCCAGCAGTCATGAAAACATTGAGAGTCTGATAAACTCTCGCAATCTCTGCTTCCAAGTCAAGTCTACCCCCATTGGAGATTTCTACTCCATCACTATTGCTTCTAGTTTGAGGACTTGCCATCTTTCTGAGTCTACAAAACACACCATTTGGTTAGGAGAATAAAATTAAAAGAATTCACATCGATGCTTAGAGCATAAAACATTGCCAAAAATTCATATACCGAGATACCACTAAATAAATTTGTTTATCAAAGTAGTTCACACATATGTTGAAAAATAACTAAACAGCTTTATTTAAATTCAGAAAACTCAAATAATACAATCATGATATTAATCAGTCCTTGCGGCTCCTCCTGATCTCTCGGATTTCCTCTTGTAATACAAGTTTCGTCTCCAGCTTGTCGCAACGCTGACTATAAACATTCTCTTCCAACTTTGTGTATTCGTCTAGTTTGTGAAACGCTACTCTGTTGCACGTTGACCTTCATCGAGAATTTTCATCATCTACTGCATAGACGTGATACATCACTGATTCTCCATATGATGTTCCCTCAAGTTGGAAACTCGCCACTGGTACACGTACATATCACGTCAAAGTGACGCGATGGCTCGATCCTTGGTTAACCTGGGTGATTCATCTGAAGATTCACTCGAAGATTCCTTAGGAGGGGGAGTAATCTCCGAAGACTCCTGTGGTTCCTCTTCCTCTGATTTTTCTTCTAATTTCTCTTCCTGGTCTTCCTCCGGATCTTCCTCGGAATCCTCTAGGGGTCCTCGAGAAAAACATCTTCTTCTTTCACATTTTCCATAGGATTGTGATTATCCGCCATCCTACAGAAATGGAAAAAGAACATCAGTACAAGTATAGAGTAACACAAATGCAAGTTTATACAACTACACATTCATGACTCTAAGACTGATACACACACTCCAATGTCCAACTAGTTTTTCCTATACCATGTTTAGTATTACTTTTTGTAGCATGCTCTTATACCACTTCTGGAGCACCCCTAATTTTAATAATAGAAATAAGAGACAACTCCAGAATCTTTACTTCAATATAATCCAAACACAGTATAAAACACAGGAAAAAATACAACTTTTCTTTACAATGGTTCTTTATTAAAATGCACAGCGAAAAATTTAACACATTTATTATAATACATCTCAACATTTAAACTCCAGCCTTCTCAAGGTCCAAGCTTTAACCTTGTTCAAGACACTTACACGCAAATCCTGCAAAACTGACCAGAAAAGTGGGCACATCAGTTGAATACAACTAATGCAGTACTATAATAATAGTAACCTTTCAAAGTCTCACAATCACAAACTTTTCGGACAACATAAAAAAAATAACGATAAAAGATTCATAAAATCAACAAGTGAACTACACTAAATGAATAAGTGTGTGTCACGTCCCGCTTCCCAAAAATACGGAATACGAGTACATGACATTGGCCCAGCGAATGACTAATGTCACCCATAAGCTGTTTATCTGATTAACTCAATAATATAATCAATACAGAACAATTGTGCAGGCAATAATAATAATTTCATGAACAATAATACTTGAAATGAAGCAATATATAATATCTAAGTACAATAATCCAATGTCTGGAAACAATAATACAAATATTCTGGTCAAAATCCAATAATACAATGAAATAACAATAGTTCAATTTTAAATCTCCATAACAAAGCAGTAATTTATTAAGCGACGATGCTATTTATAACCCATGTTTTCCCAAAAATGTATTTTCCGTATATTTTCGAATTTTTGATTTTTGTAAATTATTTTTCCGTTCTTAAATTCTTTTTCTGAAAATGTATTTTTTTGATCTTCTTTTAAAAATCTATTTTCAATCAATAACTTCATTTGTAACTATTTACGATGATCTTGATTCCTATTATTATTATTGTTACTGTTGTTGCTATTATTATTTCTATTATTATTATTAGCCTGAAAGTACTCTAAATTATCTAAGACTTTTTTTATAATTATTTTCAAATAGATTTTAAACCCAATAGCTTTATTAAACCCATTAAAACCCTACCCAAAGCTGTTAAACCCAATAACCACCAAATACCCAATATATCATACCCATAAAAACCCATAATCCTAAAACCCTAAATACCCATTTGACTAAACCCTATTCTTTATTGGATTTTAAATAAACCCATTACCCATTTATATTAACCCCAGACCCGTTATGATTCCCCCACCCGAAACCCACCCGTTTCACCCACTTCATCTAAACCCTATATTACACCCCTATATATATAACCCCTTTGCCTATTCATATTCCCTTCTCCCCTAGCCACCTTCGTCTACCTCCTGTGCTCCTCTCCCAATCCGTTCCTCCTCTCGACTACACCTCCCCTCGTCTCTCTCGCCCTCCAGCTCGACTGCCGACACCCAGGCGTCACTCCACCCCGCCGACGACTGCAACCCTCTTCCCCTGTGTGCCCCTCCTCCCGAGCACTGTGCCACACCAGTACCCTTGAGCCACCATCCGATGCCAACGCCAGCCCTGTGCGCACTCTCCCTTCCGCCGCAGCCACCTGCAGCATCTTCCTCCTACATCGCGCCCACTGCCGTGACTCCAGCCAATGGCAACACAACACTGCCTCAGCGCCAGCCAGTCGTGTGCCTCCCCGTGCGTGCCTACAACAACCTCACAGTCCCTGTGGCACCGCCACTCAGCCCCGACTGCAGCGCCTTGCCTTCGCACAGCCGCCGCGTTGCCGCCCTGTACCGACCATAGTGCACAGTTTCCCCCCTCCCCCAGGCTATTCTCTTGATGGGTTCTTGATCATGGAGTTTGTTAGTTCGTTGTGAGCCGTCCGTTGGATTCTTGATCATGTGGGTTTTGATCAAGTGGATCCGAGTCGTTGATCTCTTGATCATCTTGTTCATGGAGTGTTGATCATGTGAAGAGAGCCATCCATTTCCCCCTTGATCATCTTGATCTTGACTGAGTGCATTGTTGGCCATCCGTTCTTGATCTCTTGATATGTTCCATTGGAACTTGATTATCATCTTTGATTATGGACCATTGGATCACATTATCATCATCTTAGAGTTCTTGATTGTTTTGATCGTGGGCCGTCCGATCGCCTTGATCATCGTGATCTTCATCATCATCATGGAGTTTCTTGATTGATTGATTCTTGTCCGTCAGTTCTTGATCATCGTGCTTGATTAGATGTGGCCTGCCAATCTCCTCTTGATCATCCGATTAGATCCTAGCCGTCCGATCTCCTCTTGATCATCACGATCATGTTGATCATCAATTTCCTTTGATCGTAGCCATTCGATCGATCGATCTTGATCTTCATCATTATCTTCATCATCAAAAGATCTAACCGTCCGATCTGATCCTATCATCTTGATCTTGATCTTCGATCTCAGCAGTCCGATTGTGTTCATGATCTCGATCGTCTTCATCTTGTTCGTGATTGTGTGTTCGTGATTGGTTCGTGATCCGTTCGTTGTGTTTGTGTTCGTGCCCTGTGATCCGTTCCCGTTATTCTTGCTCTTTGTTCCGTTTTTATCGTTGTCTGTAAGGCAAGTAACTTGTACTCAAATCCTTTGTATAATACAAGTCAAAAATACCGCTTGTAATACAGTTGGGTTCTAGAGATAATTCGTGTGTGAAACCCCTTGTTGGTATTGTCTCTATAGTGTTTTGACCATAGTTGCATAACGACACATATGACATGAATTAACTTAGGTTTTGTCCGTTCTCGATTTGATCATGTATGTGGGATTTTTGTGAGAATTTAAGTATTTGTTGAGATCCATGTGATAAACTTGTTTTAGTTGTATTAATTACCTTGTTTCATGATGCTTGGACACTTGGTAGACTCGATTTCATGTTTGGTTGTGTTTGGATCAAGTTTCGTTGGATCTATGTTGATTTTAGTTTTCGAGGAAATTCTGTGTTTTGTCGATAATCTGTCTTGATCATTAATTTGGACCATATTGAGGTCAGTATCTTAATTTCGGTATAAAACATGAGTTTTAGAGGAATTCGTCTTCTTTTCAACCCCTCTGACCTTACCCGATTTCGTTTTCGCATGTATGAGATATGATTGTTTTACTACAGAGGTGTAGATTTTTTTCAGATTTCGTTTCTTGGTGATTTTGATACTTGTGCTACACATATTATTTTGATCTAGAACTTTGGTTAGTTTTTCTTTACTTATTTAGGGATTACCCAGAATTTTGGCGGATTTTATTGATGAGTTTTATATGCCGTTTCATGCTTGTTTGTAAAGACTGTACTTGCTGTATTTTACTCGCTGTTCTGTAAAGAATCGTATTTTCACCCTGATTCCATTGACTGTATGAAAAATGTTTGTGAAATATTAAAGTTATTTTATATTTTCTATTTTTATCTCCCTTTTTCGTTTCACAGTTTGCAAGATATTACAGTTTTCGTACAGCTGTATTGGAAATTCCAGATTTCCCAAACTATCGTTTATTGATATTTTCTGATTTTTTATCACTGATCTAATTTCACTGGAAAATTATGAAACTTTTTATTTTGATACTAGACAGATAGAGGAATACCCCAGATTTTTTGTGGACTTATTTATTGAGTTTTGATGCTGTTTTCCTGACTGAAAATTTGATTTACTGAATTTCTGCCTGAACGTGTTTTCTAGATTCAAATCAGTTTTGAGTTATAATTTTTTGAATTACTATATGACTTATTTATATTCGCTGGATTCGTTTGGGAGTCTATTTTCTAGACGTTTCGACGGATTAAGATTTTTATTTTTGTAACACTGGGAATCACTGTTTCACTGCAGTGTGGTCTTGCTGTCCTGAACTATAGATTTGATTATTTTATCCCTTTATGAGTTATCTTGCACTCGTACATGTTTATCTTGCAACTTGAACTTGTTACATAATCACGCCATGTTATTCTTGAGATGTTTTGTGCACATACATGCTTGTTTGATAATAATAATAAATAATCAAGCTGGGGTTTAAGGGAAAGATCGAATAGTGGATAATTCAGAAACGTGTACTCAGAAGGGGGCCCGTGTTTCCTATATTTGGAATTTGGTATACGATTTGGATTATTTGGAATTTGGTATATGATTTGGATTATTTGGAATTTGGTATATGATTAGGATTATTTGAAATTTGGTATATGATTTGGTTAATTTGGAATTTGGTATATGATTTGGATTACTTGTCCCTGAGTACACTTCCGTCTATGGTCCACTATGAAATCTAAAGCAAAACTGTTTGTTGTAGCAACCATGTAAGGTGGGCTGCATGAAATGCTACCTAGATAGTAATCACTACAAGGCTTGATACATGATACTTGAACATAATACATGAACATGAGACATGCTTGCTTGATACTTGACTACATGATACATGAGACCTGATACATGACACTTGATACATGATTACATGATACTTGACACTTGATGCATGTTACATGGTACTTGTTTACTTGACACTTGATTCATGCCATTACATTTGATCACCTTGCCATGTTAGATGTTATGCTTGATATCATGCCTATTCCATCTTGTCAGTTAATTTTTCCCATGTACTTGTATCCTGCATTAGAAGCGGCCCGTAACTTGCAATTGACGGGTACTTGTTTTCTCTTTTCCTCTTCCCTGCAATTGTTAAATTGTAGATTTTGGAGAATAGGTTCCAGACGGTATTGGTGACATGAAGTATTAGTGCCGGATTTTATTATTATTATTTCTTATAGCTTGCTTGAACAATATTATATTTTGATACTTGGATTTATTCTTGTATTTGGGCAATGTGACCCAAGATTTTGTCTTATTTAGATCATGACTGTTTGAAATTTATACATTTGGTTTCAAGTATTCTTGTTAGTATTTTGGTTCATATGTGTATGATTGGTTGATACTTTGCTTCCGACTCTGATTATTTCGTGAGATGTTGTAAAGATTCTTGAACAGCTTATAGATATTGAAAATTATTCGCTGGGCTTTTGTAGCGTATCCGTATTCCGTATTCTCTTTTGGAAAACGGGCGTGACACTATTAATTCCTTGACCAATGTTGTACTCCCAATCCACCAGGCAATTCTCCATCAACACCTTAGAGCAAGTCGTGGACAGAAAGTAGAGAAAACATGGAACAATGGAATAACGGTATAACAATGAATTCAATGGATCAATAGGAATCAATAACATGGCACGATAGCAATAATCAAAATCATGATAAACAATGTAATAGTTGTAAATAATGATTCAATATTCGGTAACAATATTCAATGATCAATAACACTTAGACAATATTCGATATCAATAGAAACATTGATGAACAATATGCAGTGTCGGTGATGTGTCAATCCTTATGTCTATTAATCATTTTAATCCTAACTAATGCATGTAATACTGCATCCCATACTACAGGTTCGATGCATACAATCAATTTCGTTTAGACCGAGTGGTGAATTCTATAGATCATATGGCGGTACGATAATCATTGATACGGTACAATATTTTTCTCGATACATTACGGTGATTCATTGATACATTGATACATTGATACATTTATATGATTCATTGATGCAATATACGAAAGATTGGGGTGCCGTAGTCAGCGCTCTACAATCAATCAATAAACATTGGCCAACACAGTCACTATATTATTCACTACTCAAGTCATTCCCTTAAACCCTGGCTTATTAATTATTTATCAATACAACAATACAATATGCAATTATGAGACATGAGATGAACAATAGTATCAACAAGGGAACAATAGGGTGATAACATGGAATAGGGCAAATAGAATGATGACAATAACTCATCGGGAACATGCAATGCGACTTACACACTTTAATTCATGCACTAGTATGATATAGGAATAATTAATCAATTAAAAATTAGAAGATAAAATTCTCAACAGTAAGTGTAGTCTGTACAAAAATGCAGTTTTCTGCTGTTTCAGAACTCAAAAACTAAAACTTTCAGAAATTCTAGAAACTAGACTTCCACACGGTTCCAACGCATATTTAAAGTTCAAATTCCGACAACAGTAGCTAGGTCAAACTCTTTGTTCTTTACAGATTTCATGTTCAGGCAGAATCTCGATGTCATGTTATAATTTTAGGTACAACAAAAACATAGTATTAAATTTGTTAAAAATACGTGTTAGATTCCTAAACATGTAAATAAATAATCTAGAAATTTTCAGAGCAAAATTTTTGTCATTTGATCAGCCTTTTTACTGTTTAAACATTAAAGATACAAGAATCTGGAAATCTGGAATTTAAAACACAGCTGTAGTAAAACGGGCATAACTTTTGCTACAAAACTAGGAATTCAAAAATTCAAGATATTCTGGAAACTAGAAAGATAAGGCTACAATTCTTGTTAAGAAAGAAATTTAATTTAAGATCGTTTACTAGTTCAAAAACAGGAGTCAAGATACAGGTCAGCAAACGATAAACAGGTCTTAGGGTAATTTCATGAAAATAAACTAATTAAACATGGTGGGTATCAATTCTACTCGACAATAAACTTCTCAATCAGCATGAAGGGTGTAAAAACATGGTAAATAAGATTAGGAACACATACATCAATTTATCATCAATCAACCATCAATCAATCAAACAACATACAACTTAGCAATTATTTCTACAATAATTAATTGTGTCATGATTATATGGTTAAACCTATTATCAATTCTACATGAATGCAAGAAAGATCCAATCTTTAGACTCAAAAGTGGAACGATGTCAAGAATATCGGGGTTAGCTCGTGTAAACCCTCAATAGACTTAACAAAGAGATGAACAAATTATAATACGATGAATAAGGGATCTACTTGCAAGAGTTTCAACGAAACTTGAATTTGATAC
Organism: Hemerocallis citrina; assembly: GCA_017893485.1. NCBI lineage: Eukaryota > Viridiplantae > Streptophyta > Magnoliopsida > Asparagales > Asphodelaceae > Hemerocallis > Hemerocallis citrina. Next base: position 95,586,376 of record CM030360.1, on the reverse strand, counting down.
AATTAACAATTCAAGAGGACAATGATTTATCTTATAAACGATGAAAATGAATACCAAGAATAACGGGATAAGGATCCCGAAGCAACGAACCCACGAGCACACAATATCCCATTTGCAATATATGTGCAATAACCAGAATAATGAAGCACACAAGAGAACTTAGCAACGACAGCATGGCAAGGTCAGCGGCGGCGGCGCTGGTGACCAGAGGCAGCGTCGATGGTCGAGGCCGACGTCGACGGCGAGGCGACACGCTGGGTTGGCGATAGTTGCTCTGTCATCGAGCGATCAGATAAGGAGGTCGGCTACGGGTTCTGGCGCTGACCACAAAGCAGAGGATGAGACAGGGGGTTTCGGGGTGGTGCTAGGAGAGGGCGTCGGAGGGAGTGGCGATGAGGGGGAGGTCGCCGAAGCATGGGGTGGCTGGAGCTGTCCGGGGAAGACGACGGAATAGGGTTGGGGTGATTTTGGCGGGAAAAGTTGGACAGGAGAGAGAAACAGAGAGGAGAGAGAATAAACGGCTATGGTTTAGAAAATTGTGCAATTTTTAGGGTTTGCATTAAGGTTGTATTTATAGGGCACAAAAAGGGTATTTGGTTAGTGGTTTAGGGTCCAATAAAAGCAGTTTTAGGTCAAGCACAATGAAATTGGATTTTAGGGTTCAAATAAGAGATATATCTAAATCAATAAGGTTCAAATAAAAGTACCCACAATTAAATAAAAGATAATAGGTTCAACAAGAAAAGCTCAATCAAGAAGAATGGAAATTTCATGAACGAAAATTTAAATCCAAATAAATAAATAAATAATACAAACGGGAAGAATATAAATTAACTTGGAAATAGATTGGAATTCGCCACGAAAATTGGAAATAAAATAATTCGATAAATGAACTTTAATTGAATAATCAAGAAATAAAAAATAATTATTATAATCCTAATAATAATAAAATCGTCCAACAAAATAATATTCGGGTTTAAAAAATTTTATTAAAATAATCCAATAATAATAATATATTTGACTTGGGCTAAAATGTAAATATCCGATCAATCAGAAATAGAAAGTAAGATTAAAATACGACATTATTCAAAATGAATAAAATTTCCGATTAGAAAATACTTTAATAAAAGATACGAAACGAATTTAGCACAAAATAAATTTATAAAAATTAAATTATAGAAAATACACGGAAAATACCTATTGGCGAGAATGGGGGTTATAGTGTGTGTCGGGAAAACCAAGAAAAATGCATAAAACAATATCGAAGAAAACACATTGCTCATAATTCACACTAATGCATACTTGTTCGGATTCTATGCATCCCATACTACATAAATCCGATGGCAAGCCCTTAGTGTTCACCACATTTTAGGATTCAATCCCTCGCCATGAAAACTACATCGGTGAAAAAGACAAGATTAGACACTTCGTGAATAAACCCCAGCCCCGGTACGCATCTCGCCGAGCTGTACAAGTGTAAACACACAACCATGTCGCAAGCATCGCTCTAACTGTGGAGAATCACCTATTTACCGTACATTCTGCAAATAGGTCTGTCGACCCACAATGCGCAAACATACCGTGCCTTTTGTGAATAGGCCTGCCGACCCTCAACGCGCAAACATACCAAATCCATCCAACTTCTAGATATTCCACAAATAGGTCTGCCGACCCTCAACGCCCAAACATACTAAAGAGAAACAACAAATACATAGTCTTGGAATACATTCGTCCGATAGAAAATAGAGCTCATACTTATATTGCCCAAGTTCCGTCACAACTCCGAATCTAGTGCCTGTCCTTAAATTTATAATAATGACAACTTGAGCCACCTAGAACTAGCTCTACCCTACCAGACTTCACTTGCCAAACCATAAACACTAGCCCCACAGGCTAATTACCGTACAATCAAAATATCCACTGCCGGTATCTAGTGCTCCCAACTCAAAGCTTCAAACGTCCATCCAGGATTCTCACAATAACCCTAATCGCAATCAAAAACTCCACTTGGTTCATTCATTCAAAAAACACTATATACACTTTTCTGAAAAACAATACTTTCCCACAACATGTCGTGAATCAAAATCTCAAACATGAAATACTTTATTCCAAAAAATAATACTTGTACATCCACAAATCCATTCATTATTCACATTTCTTTTAATAAACGGTTACTGCCATAAAAACTTTTTCTTATGGAAACAAAATCCAATCAACGAAATCCTTTAAATTTCACTTTTAAATCTCACTTTCTATACATACATAAAACCCAATAAATTTTTCGTTAATCCAATCAAAGTAAACAGAAATAAATCTCTTTATTTTCTGGGACCTCATCCTTAAAATCTAAAATTCTTTATTTCTAAAAATCTAAAATGCCACCTCTTTAGAAATTGGAAAATGCCCTTTAGAGTTCAAATTTTCGTCTTTCAAAACAGAAACTTATATCCCCTCATACTGAGAATTTTATCTACAAAAATATAGATTTGCGCCCTCAAAATTATTACTTGAATACATTAATTGAAGCTAGATTTCTACAAAATCTGAAATTTGCGCATTCGAAATTTGATCAAAAGAACCAATTAAAATTCATACAATTACTAGATTTAAACATATACAGATACTCATCTATATGCGCACTGGGTCCCTAACCCTAACACCCAAAACCATTCACAAAATCCTTCAAAACTCGAGCCACAAGCCCACAAAGAAAGCCAACACAGCACAGCCAGGATTTGCACATTTCTCAGGTTTGCACTGTGTAAACCCAGATTACTGCGCAACCCTCCAAACTGAAACCCTTAACCCCTAGGGTTAGCGGCCAAACCCTAACCCTTGGTAGCCGAAACCCTAACCCCCAATATTTGATTTTATTTTTTGCAATATACACATATTAGCATGCTCACACAAGTAAGATTGATCATATAAAAATTATTTTGTATTAAAACAGTGAATAAACCATAAAAATCTCATATTTTAATGATCAACATGAATTTTAAGAACATATGACATGTTTTAATCATTTACAATAGTTTATGGGTTCATTAAATCACTTTCTATAAATAAAAACTTGACCTTTCATGCAAAGAAACTTATTTACTTCAAGTACAACTTATTTTAGATCAACATACAATCAACATTCAATTTTTATGTCATATAATCATCAATCTCGTATCAACTGTACATCTCTACAAGTATCTCATACCAAATACCACAATCATGCTAACATACATCCCAGACTAATAAGAATTCTTTCCTAGCATGATACTACACATCCATGAGATAAGTACATAACAAGAGAGATAGAGTGTTACCCACCTCTTGAAGAAAATTGATACAAAAGAGTAGCCTTCTCCTCAGGACAATAGATCAACTCTCCAATATCTCCAAATCACCGAAAATATAAAAGAAAAGAAGGACTAATGCTTGCTGCCCTGTAAATAGGCTGGGATTGATTTCAAGGGTTTCTTGGAACAATTTACAAATGAAACCCCCTAAAAAGTCCCTAATTACAAATGAAACCCCCTAGACTTAGTAGTGGGAACCGCATAGGACTTAGAGTCGAGGTGCTCTTTTGAGGCACTCCTTCCGAGGTTTAGGTTTAGCAGTGAGAACTGTATAAGAATCAGTATCGAGGTGCTCTTTGGAGGCACACTTTCTGAGGTTTAAGAGCTTTTGAAGAGGAGTAAGTGGGGATGTTGATTCTTGATTTTGATGATTACAACACAATGCAAAGTTGTTGTGCTACCTCTCATATATTGCAGGTTGTATCAAAGTTTATTATGTATGATACACAAAGGCCTCAAAGCAAATTGATAAAGCAAGTTGTTCTAAAGCTGAAGAATGATCAAGCAAAGCTTCATACAAGGACAATGGCTAAAGCTTCTTTCAAGACTAAAGACTCAAGTCAAGACCAAAGCTTCAATGACTTATATTTTGTGTCTTGTAAAAAGAAATGTAATCTTCTTTTGTTGAGTCTTAGATTGATGTAAAAGCCTTGTCACACACACACACACACTCACATATAATTTTATAACTGTGTGGTTTTCAAAAATAAAGGTCAAAACAGTTTGAACTTGGCTAGCTGTTGAATACCAGTCCACTGCAATTAAGGACCAGTCGACTGTTTCTGTACAAAACTATCTGAGCTTCTTTAAACTCTGGCTAGTCGACTCATAACGGCAACCCAGCCGACTGTTCAAGCCATTTTGACAGATTTCTGATTTCAAATTTTAATTTTTTGATTTCAAAAAGATATATCCATTTGTAAACAGTTGTAAGAACTGTTTTTACAACTTTTAGGGATTCTACTCTATAAATAGAGGCTTAGAATCACCATGGAAGGGTTCCCAAGCCTTTTGAGAAAAAGTTTTAAGTGTTCATACTTTCAAAGAGAAAAAGTTTCTTTTCAAACACTTTAATTCTTAAGACTTGGTTATCTATGTTCAATCCAACATAACATTGATTTCGTTTTGGATTGAATTCAGAAGTTGACCGAATAGCCACGTACAAAATCACAATCACAACAAGGCTATAGGTTGATTGTAAAAAAAATTTTGTTTTCTTTTCCTCTCAGTTGGAGAGTAGGACTCTAGGGTGTAGAGTCAGGTTTTCACTCTTGGTGGAAGAGTGGGTTGCTCTCTAGTGGTGAGAGAGGACTACGGGTTAGACAAGGTTGTTATCTAACGCCGCAGGGTATTTTTGTACATTTTTCAAGAATAGTGGAAAATCTCAAGTGGGTTGCTTGGGGACTGGATGTAGGTCGGGAGGACCAAATACGGATACATCGTATGTACTCTGTAGTTGGTATTTTTGTGCTTGTATCTCCTGAATCTTTTATTACTTGCATTTCAATTCTCTCAAAACCGTTCTGGTAAGTCGACTGTATTCCCATCTTAAGTCGACTGATCAGACTGGTATTACGATCTTCTCAGAAACTCTTCTGGCAAGTCGACTGCCTCTTTGTATTAAGTCGACTTATCAGACTTGTATCAAAATACTCGTCTACTCTGACGCCTCAGTCGACTGAACTTCTTTTTACAGTCGACTGAACAGAAGAAAAATTTTATTTTTGTAATTAATTTTTATAAAACACTATTCACCCCCCCAGTGTTTCTTGCCTTGCCTACAGGATCCAACACTTGGTATCAGAGCCTGGTTGAGTGCAATGGCAACTACTTCTAATGCAAATCAATACCATGAAGGCCAATCTACACAAAGGCCACCCCTCTTCGATGGAAACAATTACAATTATTGGAAGTGTAGAATGAAGATCTACCTTCAACCCATCAACTATGAAATATAGAGCATGACAGAAACCGAGTGCACCACTCCTACCATTCCATATGCACAATGGAATGATGACAAGAAGAACCAAACAATGAACAATGTAAAGGCGATGAATGCGGTTTTTTGTACCCTTACAAAGGAGGAGTTCAACCGTGTGTCTAATGCAATAACTGCACATCAAATTTGGAACACACTCGAGGTAACTCATGAAGTAACAAATAAAGTAAAAGAATCTAAAATATCTGTTCTTATTCACAGGTTTGAAATGTTCCACATGAAGGAGAATGAGAATGTGTCTGAGATGATTACAAGGTTCACGGACATTACCAATTCACTTGTGGCACTTGGAAAGACGTATACTCAAGCCGAGATGGTGAGGAAGGTACTTCGTGCACTAACCCCCAAATGGGAAAAGAAGACCACCGCCATAGAAGAGGCCAATGATTTAACACAACTTTCTCTTGAGAATCTTATGAGAAATCTTATGGCTTATGAGGTACAACTTGAAGAGCTCAAGAAGGATGCCGAACCACAACAATCTAAGAAGAAGACATTAGCATTCAAAGCCATGTCAGAGTCTGAGGATGAAGAAGAAGATGAGGAAGAGATTGCCATGTTCACGAAAAAGTTCAAAAAGTTCCTAAGAAGAAAAGGTAAGTTTAATTCAAAATCTAAGGAATCTAATGAACCTTCAACTTGTTTCAGGTGTAACAAGACAGGCTATATGAAGAAGGATTGCCCACTAGAGTACGCAAAATCTAAGGAAAAGGCATCCAACTTCAAGAAGGACAAGTACACAAAGAACAAGTTCGTGGAGAACAAAAAGGCATACTAAGCAACTTGGGATGATAGTGATTCTTCGTCGGAAGAAGAAATTGATGAGACAAACGAGGTTGAAAACGTGTGTTTCATGGCATCTCAAAATCAAGTAAGTAATAACTATGATTCTAATGATTTACTTAATGCTTTCAACGAGATTTTTTAAGAACTTAAAAAGGAAAAGATTAGAGTTAAGAACTTAGAGAAAGTTAATCAAACACTTTCTCATGAGAATCTTAACCTTGATAAAAAAGTAAAATCTTTAAATTCTCGTCTTTCTAGTTTAGATATGGATCTTGAATCTCTACAGAAAAATTATGAAGCGATATCCAAGAACGTATCTAAATTTAATAAAGGAATGAAGAATTTAAATGATGTTCTTCAAAATCATGTGCAATCTAATCAAAAGTTTGGACTTGGTTTTAAAATGTCCCTTGAAAAATCTCATTCTTCTAAGAACACCAGTGTAAACAAATCTGTATCTATTTCTAGTGTTAAAAATAAACATTATGAGTTTTTTGAAAAACCTAAAACTGTAACTTTTCATGAAAATAGCAAATCTACAGTTCAGACCAGTCGACTGACTCCACATATCAGTCGCCTGTCCAGAGGTACTGAGTCTTATTCAATGAGACAAATACCTTAGATAAGTCGACCTATAATACCTCCCACTTGACTGAATAAAAGTAAAAGTCGACTGAAAGGTACTGAAAAGTCGGCTGGACAGAGCAAATATGTATGGGTTCCAGTCAACCTAAGTTCGAATGATAGAATTGCTTACATTATGTAACACCCCATTTTGTACGATACCTGAATATATGTATATGTGTATATATATTGTCAGTATGTGTGCAATTGATTGTACTATAATGGGTCGATTTGCTATCGTGGTGGATGGTTAGGGCTACGAGAGGGTTCTTGGGAGAACTGCATTCCAAGGATGTATGAGAATGAAGAGAACTGATACTAGTATAAACGCTAGTTTTCGGCACGATGCACATGCAAATATAACACGGTATGATACTACAGTGAATATATGTTGCATGCGCTCGTTAAACCACTCGTCTCGCACTCGTTGGAACTCGTAAAGGACTATGTTGGGCAGCCAACATAACAAACACTAAACCAATGGGCTTGAGCCATGGTTTTGATCTACAAAACCACCTACATATTAACCCTACCCCCCTAGTCAAATCTGACCTATCCCCCTCCCATTCTCCTTCATTTTCCCACTTCATTATCTCCCTTTTGCTCTGGAAATTTTAGAAAGCCACCTCAAGAGAAATAGGAGAGAAGGAAGAAGAAAGTGAAGAAGAAAGATTAAGAGGAGATTTCCAAGAGAGGAAGCTTGAAGAAGATCCTTCCACTACTACAACCAAGGGTGGAGAGTTTCTCTAAACCTGATTTTCTTGACTTTTAATTGATTTTGATTGCATGCATGTTTGGTAGGATGCATAGAGTCGATCATCCAAAGGTTAAAAGCTGAAGTCAGAATTGAACTAGAAAAACTGATTCGGAGTACCATTTTGTGGATTTTCCCGAGAGCAAAATATGATGAATTAAACCATGAAATTTAAAATTTTTGTTCATATATGTGTTAGGATCGTTCATGATTTATTTCAGATTTTTCTATGGTCATTTGATATGTTAATAAAATCGTGAGATGGAGCTGTATCGTAAGTCAGATTCAGAAAACGGTAAACAAGATGGCTGATATTGTATGAATTTTCATGGTTTATTGAAAAATTTTATTGATCTGAAATTTTTACCCAATGTTTCTGCATGCATTTTGGTTATGTAAAAAAATCAAGAAATTATTTGGATGAGTTTATAAACATGAGCAAAATTTATCTATAACCAGTAGCTGATGTTGAAGGAAAGAACTTGAGGGTTTCTGTGCTAACTTTCAATAGATAGTACACACTATATAATTAGAATTTTGACATAAGATCTTTTGCATAATGTTTGGAATGATATATAGTTTTACCACCATAAATTTTATTTCATTTGGACAAGTGTGCAATTTACTATGATTTTATGATTAAGCACTGTGCTGTTTTCAGCCAGTTTTGATACTCTGTAGAGATTGAGAATTTGAGACTTGTTGGAAGCACATTTTGAGGATCTGACTCATTAGAAAGTTGTAGTGGACACCTATATCTTTCCAACAAGACCAATTTGAGGCAATTGCAGTAAACGGTTGAATTATTATGATTTTTGTAAGACTGGACAGAGAACTAGAGTAGAACTGAGTGCTCTGAATTGGAGAGACCAATTGTGTGAATTGGTGTATCGATGATAAATGAGTGTGTTAGGGTGACTTAATGGTATAATTTGGACTCATAACCAACTAGAGAGTTGTTGAGGACACCCACACCCTTCTATAGAATTTGAGTTTGTGTTGTTCTGATGAACGAGTAGGATTTTGGGTTACTGGTAAGGTGCAGCCCGTGCACAGGAAGCACGCGGGCTGGAGCTTGAGAAGCTATTTTGAGGACTTAGATGTTTAAATCTAAGCTCGTGATCAACTACAAAGTTGTAGCCTAGGATCCTACCTTTCCAGATTGGGCTCGTACACTCCAACTGGAGTTGTATCGAGAGAGTTATGACCATTTTGAGATTCGGGCAGAAACCCGTAGGTCGGTTAGTCTTGGTTTGGACTGAGTGTTGTGAAGACATTTTTCCTTGTGTGTTATCTGAGTCGATGACTCGTGTCTAGGGATAGTTGATCTCTGTATTGAGGTTGTTGACTCCCCGAGTGGGATGGGTGACTCGAGTTAGTCACTAGGGTAAAGGATACCTTGCACCTATCAAGCCTATATTATTAGACTTCTACCAAAAGTAGGACATCCGAGCATGCCAGTGGGTGGAGCTCACGGAGCAATTATATATTTTACAGCCGGGGTAGCGGCAGGCATAGGTCATTATGCTGGACGAGTCCAAGCCGGGGAAGTGGCGAACCGGACTGGTATCGCCAGGGGCCAGAGGTTGATAGGCAAGTGTGGAAGCAATTAATTCTTACCCGAAATAATTAGAGTAAGGTAGGGGTTAGAATGGTTATTAAAGGGGTTGGGAAATTGCATTAGTCCAAGTAAACCATAGTTGGTGTTGTATCTTCCAACCGTAGGGATACGTTCTCGGCCGCTCATGGATTGCATCCCTGGCTCGTATCTCGATCTGTTGATTCCCAAAGTTTTGCTGAAGTAAGGTGCGGGAGGCCCGGTGGATTTGACCTCCCGTAGTGCTCACGTCCCTAAAGCGCGGGTTTTTGTGTTTTGGTATATATATATAAGTTCATAACCCGGGCCAGGGATGAACACACATGCGTAAGTCCATGGGTGGACATGTGGAACCAAGGGTCGTAAGGACCAGGTTCAACGCAGTTTCTAAGGAGGTCCAAGCGCGGGGACCAACTGGCGGTGATCACTTGGGCACTACAGGGCAGAATTAGACCAACCGCTGCAATCTCCTTGGGCGACGGACAGTCTATTGGGAACTGGAGTGTGTACAAGAGTAGGGTGCATGATGAGGGTTCGAATTCCTATATTGTGGAGAAAGACGACTAGATTTGGGGGCATATATAGTATGGGATGCATTCGTGCTTCAAAGTCTTGCTTGCATTAGAACCAGACATGTGAGTTTGCTGCTTCTAGACTTAAGGTCATATCATGACACTGCACTAGAACCCGAATCCACTAAACCCTTATTTTGGTACATCACCTTTCTATTTTGCATAAATTATTAATTGTCATTGAATTTTAGAGGATCGTTGTTATCACCAGCTTTGAGTCAGTCGAAGTACTGACATTCCCCACCCTGTAGGTATCCGGAGCCAATCTACAAGTACCACGGAGCTCGAGTTGGTCCAAGGATCCAAGGGACATATACAAGTACTGTTATATTGTTGTAAATATTGTAATTTTTATTTGGACATTGTAACCCTTGTAAATGTAACATTTATATGGAATAAAAGTTATAAATTTCCTATACTTCTGTGATTTGGCTATTTTGAAGTTTGACTCCTGGAGTAGGGTCTCAGGTTCCCAGTATGGGGATTCGGGGCGCTAAACATTAATTCTTATATGCTTACTGTATGTAATTCTGCTAATTATATTTCTGCTTATGGTGGAAAATCAAACTCTTCATGGGTTTGGTTTCTCACAAACTAATCTATTTTGGACCCAATGAAAAGGATACCATATTCACATTGAATATTTTATAGGTACCTAAAAGAGATCGTTGGATACTTGACAGCAGATGCTCGAAGCACAAGACTGGTCATGCCAACCTCCTATCTTCCATACAAGACATTGATGGAGGAACAGTCACATTTGGTGACAACAACAACGAAAAGGTCTAGGAATTGGTATGGTTGGTAAGCACACTAACCCCTCTATAGAAGATGTCTTATTAGTTAGTGGACTTAAGCATAATCTGTTAAGTATTAGCCAACTATGTGATGAGGGTTATAAAATCATGTTTGAAAAAGATACATGTTTAATTTATGATTCTACCATGCAAAATATAATTTTTCAAGGATTTAGGAAAAATAACATTTATGATTTGTGTTTAAAAGCATATGAGTTTGAGAATGATTTTTGCTTAGTAGCTTCTAATAATGATTCTTGGCTATGGCATAAACTTTTTGGCCATGTGAACATGAAAAATCTCTCTAAATTGTCTAAGTACAACCTAGTTAAAGGGCTGCCAAGACTATCCTTTAAAAAGGATAAGTTATGTGATGCACGTCAACTAGGTAAACAAATTAAATCTACTTTTAAAACAAAAGAAGTAATTTCTACTAGTAGGTCGCTCGAATTAATCCACATGAATTTATTTGGTCCTACTAGAGTTGCATCTTTAAATAAAACTAGGTATGTATTTGTTTTAGTAGACGATTTTTTATGATTCACTTGGACTTTCTTTTTAAAACATACGAATGATGCTTTTGTAGAATTTGCTAATTTTTGTAAACAAATTGAAAATCTAAAGTCTCTAACCAAAGTCACTATTAGAAGTGATCATGGTGAAGAATTTGAAAATGAAACGTTTGTAGAATATTGCAACAAGAACGATATAACTCATTTGTTTGTATTTCCTAGAGCTTCACCACAAAATGGAGTGGTTAAAAGAAAGAATAGGACTTTGCAAGAATGTGCACGTACCATACTTGTTGAAAGCAATTTACCTAAGTATTTTTGGGCTGAAGCCGTTGCTGCAGCTTGTTATATTTTAAATAAAATTTTGATTAGGCCTAAGCTAAAGAAAACATGTTTTGAGCTATTTTTTGATAGAATTCCTAAGGACTCTTACTTTAAAATATTTGGATGTAAGTGTTTTATTCTGAACGATAAGGATAATTTAGATAAGTTGGATCCTAGATCTAATGAGGGTATCTTTGTAGGATACTCAAATAGGAGTAAGGCATATAGAATCTTCAACAAGTCAATAATGACTATTGAAGAATCCATGCATGTTGTATTTGATGAATCTCTGTCTTCATTAACTTTAATTGAAGATGATGAAACTGATTCATCACCTTTAAATAAAGTAAATACATCTTTAGAGCAAACTAGCCTTGCGGATAAGTCGACCAATAAGGAAGTCAAGTCGACTGCTTTAAATCAGTCGACTGATGGACTGGTCAAGTCGACTGATCCTGTTGTGATGTCTCCAACTTTAGCAAAGTCTTTTGTTGAAGTTAGAGATCATTCTCATGATTTAATAATTGGTGATATTTTACATGGTATTCAGACGAGATCACATGTTAACATAATATCTCACACAGCCTTCTTGTCGGATTTTGAGCCGAAGAATATACAAAAAGCATGTGAGAATGAATTTTGGATGAATGCCATGCAAGATGAGTTAAACCAATTCATAAGGAATGATATATGGGATTTAGTTCCATGACCTCCTGATCATACTATAATTGGTACCAAATGGGTATTCAAGAATAAGTTAGATGAATCAAGACAAGTTGTTAGGAACAAAGCTAGACTAGTTGCTCAAGGGTATAATCAAGAAGAAGGCATAGATTTTGATGAAACATATGCTCCTGTTGCTAGATTAGAATCAATTTGTATCTTATTATCTTTTGTATGTTTTATGAATTTTACACTCTTTCAAATGGATGTTAAAAGTGCTTTTCTTAATGGGTTTATAATAGAAGATGTTTATGTTAAGCAACCACCAGGTTTCGAACATGAACAATTCCCAAACCACGTTTTTAAATTGAAAAAGGCTTTATATGGTTTTAAACAAGCACATTGTGCTTAGTATGATCGATTGAAGACTTTTATTTTAGAAACAGGTTTAGAAATAGGTAAAGTAGATACTACTTTGTTTATTAGAAGAATTAAGAATGATATTTTAATCATACAAATATATGTTGATGACATAAATTTTGGTTCTACTAATAGTAATCTATGTCAAGAGTTTGCTAACACCATGAAAAACGAGTTTGAGATGAGTCGCATGGGTGAACTTAATTATTTCCTTGGACTACAAATTAAGTAGTCACATAATGGCATATTTATTAATCAATGAAAATATGCTAAGGAATTACTCAAATAGTTTAACATAGATAGCACGAGTAGTAAGACCACACCTATGGCTACTACCACTACCCTTGACAAAGATGAATTAGGAAAGAGTGTTGATCAGAAACTCTATCGAGCTATGATTGGCTCACACTTATATATAACTGCTAGTAGACCGGACATTAAGTTTAGTGTATGTTTGTGTGCTAGATATCAGTTAAGTCCTAAAGAGTGTCACTTAAGAGCTGTGAAACGTATTTTAAGATACCTTAAAGGCATGTTTGAATATGGTCTATTTTATCTATGCATAGATAACTTTTAACTTTTGTCATATAGTAATGTAGATTTTGCCGGTAGTAAAACTGACGGCAAGAGCACTAGTGGGACATGTCACTATTTTGGACATTCACTAGTCTCTTGGTGCAGTAAGAAGCAAAATTCGGTATCCCTATCTACTATTGAACCTGAATATATCGCTGCAAGTTTGGCTTATGCCCAAATTTTGTGGATGAAACCAACCCTATTAGACTATGGTATTTCATTTGAAAAACCTTTAATAATGTGTGATAATACAGGTGCCATTAACTTATCTAAAAATCCGGTTTAACACACGTACGAAACATATTGATATTCGACATCATTTTTTACATGATTATGTTTTAAAGGGAAACATTTCTTTAGACTTTATTTCTACTGATAAACAGATAGCTGACATCTTTACCAAACCTCTTAACGAAGACACATTTATCACCTTAAAGAGAGAACTATGGATTTGTAGTTTTCATGATGTTTCTTGAATTTTTTCTTTGGTAAGTCGACTTACAAGTACTTTTCAGTCGACTGCCAAGTATCTTTATTTTTTCTAAGATTTTGTCTACGTTTTATGTCCTGGACAGTCGACTGTGCACAGTACCTAGTCGATTGACCAGTTGTATTAATGCTATGTTCGATTTTCTATTTTGCTCTCGACTAAGTCGACTGCCCCTTAATTCCTGTCGACTGTCGCGAATTAGTTTTTTTCAAATTCGAATTTTGGCACACCTTTTGTGGTGACTTTTCACTTTCTACTGCTAACATTGACCACCCTTAGCCGTTGATTGCATTTCCTCTTGATCTCAGCCATCAACTCTTTCTACAAACCCTAAAAACTTACCTCTTTCTTTCACTTTTACTTTACCTTCTCTCTCTTAGCCGAAATCGTCCAGTCGACTGCTGCTACTGCTATTGCTACTGATTTTAAGTCTTTGAAGCCTAAATCCTTCCATTTTCGTGTGGTGCTTCAACTTCTCTTGAAGCTCTCTGCTTCTTTCTGAGTATTTGTTGGTATATTTCCTTCCCCTTTCTTTGTTTGAGAGCTTTGTTTTTCATGGCTCCTAAGAGATCAAAAACCTCTCATCCAGAGGAGGGTTCATCTTCTAGGGACTATATCCAATTCCTTAAAAGTCCCGACCTTGTTGAAAAATGGTACATAATGTGTTCCATTATGATTTTTTCCGATCTTGATAGGTTTAATCTCATGCCTTTGTTTCAACATTGTGGTCTTTATGAGTTTTTTTCCTTAGAAAATCAACTCTACTACTACCCTCAACTCATCTATTTATTTTATACAAATATGAAGGTTGTTCTATCGGATGATGGTAGTGAGATTTTCATCTATACGTCTGTCAAAAATAAGAAAATGAAACTCACCTCCGAAAGAATTAATCTTATTTTGGGTTTGGATGATGAAGGGCTTGATTTAGGAGAAATTGAGATGGATGATGTCACCACTTTATCTAAAATTTATTTGCCGAATTATGGACCCCCTATGTCCAATAGGTCCATTACCCCTGTTGCAAAACTTGTTGCACACATACTATCATACAATATCATTCCCAAAACAGTCAGTATTCCATGGAGTTGCAACAAGCCATTTATGCAATATTCGCCAAAATTAATATCAATTGGGGTCGTATTATCTTCTCTAGGCTTCATAAGGCTCATACTTCATTTCTTCTATTTGGTGCCCTTCTTACTCAAGTCTTTTGTGCTTATGGTATTGATCTCGATGCTGAGACAGATATAGTAAAGCACTTTGAGAATTTTGATCGTGCAAGTTTAGCACGGATGAAGCTTCTCTCTTCTCCACCTAGGTCTCCTTCTAGGACTTTCCCTCCTGTTGCTTTAGCTACTCAGCCCGTCATTCTTCAGCCTTTAGTTCCTCTCGTCCTCGAGCAGATTTTGATGATCCTCGTAGTGTTTATCATGCTGTCAATTATATAATGGATCATCAAGACGTTCTCATGGATCGTCAAGATATTCTTGAGTCGAATATTTCTTATCTTACCCACCTGTTCACCACTCAGTTTTCTCCTCCCTCTCATGGTGGCCATGATGAAGATGATGAAGATTGATGAGCTACTATTTTTATATTTTTTTCTATGTATTTCCTACTTATTGTTGTATTTTCTATTTTGTTGTGTAACCGTTTGAACTAAGACTATTCCCTTTCTATATATAAATTTGTCTTTCTTTGTCATTTTGCTATGTACTATTTGTGGTTTATTTTTTTCCTCCATTTTTTATTGATGACAAAGGGGGAGAAATATACCTATAAGCTTTGTGTCACTTTGTGTTATTTTGTGCATGTTTTGTGATGCATATCTTTGTGTATATCTTTGTGCATGTTTTTGTGCATGTTTTCACACCTATGCATGTTGTACATTTGATAGGGAGAGCATGTGAGCTTTTGTAATATTTTTTTCCATTATTGTAAGCTATTGTGTTGTCATCATCAAAAAGGTGGAGAATGTTGATTCTTGATTTTGATGATTACAATACAATACAAAGTTGTTGTGCTACCTCTCATATATTGCAGGTTGTATCAAAGTTTATCATGTATGATACACAAAGGCCTCAAAGCAAATTGATCAAGCAAGTTGTTCTAAAGCTGAAGAATGATCAAGCAAAGCTTCATACAAGGACAATGGCTAAAGCTTCTCTCAAGACTAAAGACTCAAGTCAAGACCAAAGCTTCAATGACTTATAATTTGTGTCTTGTGAAAACAAATGTAATCTTCTTTTGTTGAGTCTTAGATTGATGTAAAAGCCTTGTCACACACACACACTCACATATAATTTTATAACTATGTGGTTTTCAAAAGTAAAGGTCAAAACAGTTTGAACTAGGTCAGCTGTTAAGTACCAGTCGACTGCCATTAAGGACCAGTCGACTGTACCTGTACAAAACTGTCTGAGCTTCTTCAAACTCTGGCCAGTCGATTCATAACGGCATCCCAGTCGACTATTCAAGCCGTTTTGACATATTTCTAATTTCAAAATTTTATTTTTTGATTTCAAAAAGATATATCCATTTGTAAACAGTTGTAAGAACTGTTTTTATAACTTACAGGGATTCTACTATATAAAAAGAGGCTTAGAATCACCATGGAAGGGTTCCCAAGCCTTTTGAGAAAAAGTTTTAAGTGTTCTTACTTTCAAAGAGAAAAAGTTTCTTTTCAAACACTCTAATTCTTAAGACTTGGTTTTCTGAGTTCAATCCAACATAATATTGATTTCGTTTTGGATTGAATTCAGAAGTTGACCGAATAGCCACGTATAAAATTAGAATCAAAACAAGGCTATAGGTTGATTGTAAACAATTTTATTGTTTTCTTTTCCTCTCGGTTGGAGAGTAGGACTCTAGGGTGTAGAGTCAGGTTTTCACTCTTGGTGGAAGAGTGGGTTGCTCACTCTAGTGGTGAGAGAGGACTACGGGTTGGACAAGGTTGTTGTCTAATGCCGTAGGGTATTTTTGTACATTTTTCAAGAATAGTGGAAAATCTCAAGTGGGTTGCTTGGGGACTGGATGTAGGTCGGGAGGACCGAACCAGGATACATCGTGTGTACTCTGTGGTTGGTATTTCTGTGGTTGCATCTCTTGAATCTTTTATTACTTGCATTTTAGTTCTCTCAAAACCGTTCTGGTAACTCGACTGTATTCCCATCTTAAGTCGACTGATCAGACTGGTATTGTAGCACCCTGCAAAATTTAAATGACAATTTTGCCCTCGGGTGTTACGCACGTGCATTTTGTACTATTATTGACTATATCCATAACGCATTTTGATATGTATTTTGAATTCCAATTATTTATGCAATCCCGTATTCTTAAAATCACATTTGAGACAACTCAAATACTAAATTTCAATCTTTTGAGTTTTTACGTGCTTTTTACGTATTATCGATGCACGTGTCGATTTCGGGTATTCCACCGTTACGTGCAAAGTTTTCAATGGATTTCAATCACTTATTTTTATAAAAATGTTTGAATTTGTTTTGTAAACGAAAATTCAATTTTTGACTATCTTTATTAAAATAAGTTTTCTACGTGCAATACACGTATTTTCTATACTTTTGAGTATATTATCAAATATGTATATTAAATATATACTTTCTATTGTATTCCAATTGATTATAAATATTTTTCGGTTCATAAAGTCAATTTTTGTATTTTTGAGATTTTACGGGCGACGCACGTGTTTTGGCGCACGTGTTATAAGCGCGTTCTTCCTTCAAAATAAATTTTCATGAAATGTTTCTTTCCATTTTATTATGCATGAAAAGTATAATTTTTAAAGTTAATTTTATATATTTATTACATATATAGATAATTATTTTAAAAGGATTAAATAAATAAATTGTTTTTGTACACAAAGCACGTGCACGTGCACACGTGCGATGTGCACACAATTTGGGAGCCGGGCTGTTGAGTGAAGAGAGAAATTCTGGAGTTTTGATTTTGAAAATAGGAGGGAAACCAAATTTTAGAAGTGGGTTAGTGGTGTTCATGTGGAGGTAATTATACTAACTACCCTACTACTTCCTTATAAAAGTACCCCCTTAATCTCTCATTCTCTCATCTCTTTTTCCCTTCTCTCTTGCCAATCCGAAACCAACCCAAAAACAGCATAGCCTTTGTCCATTCCTCCATCTAATCACCATTCCACTTGCCTATATACATATACTAATGTATATATATGTACATACATAGTACGTGTATATGAAAGAAGAAGGGAGATTTGTCCTTGTTGTTGCCGAATGGAGTGGGGATGGAGATGCTCTTGATGATTGTTGCTTGCCGAGATGGAGTGTGGGCTAGCTTTGGTGCACGGATTTCGAGGAGTTTGCAATTGGAGCTTTCTTTAGGAGCTCCTAATTCTAGGAGTTCATTTGGGTAACAAGTCTTCAATTTAGGTGGGTGTTTTTTAAATACTTTCTAATTTAAGAGTAGAAATTTGCATGATAGATGATATATAATATACTTGGTTAAAATTGAATTGATTGCATGCAAATTAAATGAATCGTTTAATTTTGATTGATTGTGGTAAATGCAAATCGCTATGCTTGTTATGATTGCTAGTTGAAATGCTAGAATTGAAGTGATTGTATGAAATTGATGCATATTGAGACATGATTAGAATAATGCAAATATTGCAAAGAAGTGTGATTATAACCTCAAAAAGGTTATTTATAAAAGTATAGAGATTTTTGTAAAGTGATTTTGATAAAAGAAAACAGCCTATTTTGGGAAATCGATTGAATATGTGTTTTGATGAATTTTAAGGATTTCATTTGAAAAATGAGAAACTTGTTATTTGAGAACATATACGATAATGTTTTAAAAGGAATATATTCTGGAAACAATTTATATTTTGTATAAGGAAGTACAAATCGATTAAAAGGTCGAAAAGTGTATGCAAAGATGCAAGTTGTGGATTTGACAGTCGACTGATTATTTTCACAGTCGATTAGTAAGTGTTAAAAATTGGTTTTCGTCAGCGGGACAGTCGACTGTCTGCTTTCACAGTCGACTGGATCGAGCTGACTGTTGTTTTTGATGTTCAAAGTACTCACGGAACAGTCGACTGATACTGCCACCAGTCGACTGAACCGAACTGTTTATGTTGGTTTTGAGTTTGAAATTGATTTTGACAAATGAAAGTTAAATAAGTTAAATACGATATTTTATGATTATTAAGATTTGATTGAGTTTTATTGTGGAATGCACACAAGGTTATGAGAAATGAAATTGACAAAGAAATTAAATTGAAATTGGAACACTGCGGAACAGCCGACTGTCGTGTGCAGCAGTCGACTCTCCCGAGTGGGTAAGAAGAACTTGAATTGACTGAACAAGTCGACTGGAAGAGATCCAAGTCGACTGTCTAGAGTGCTTTTTGATATATCTGAAATCTTATGATTTGTTTGTGGTAAAGATTGTGAATCTGGATATTGGTAAACTCTATTGTTCTTGCATGAATGTACATGAAGTGAATCATTTATTGTGAATCATGAGAATTAAATGAGTATGAGAAAGCTATGAACATGGAAAAGAAAATCCATTATGATTATGAAAAATGAACTTATGAGCTAGTAACGCTCAATGTTAGAATTTGTGAATTGGAATTGAAATGAAAGAGTAGCTAAGTCTCCCCCGGCATTTGGAAAGAAATGAAATGAATATTGAAAAGAGAGACCAAGGTTGGTCATGTTGAAATGAATGAATAAGTCTGGTTTAGTGGAGAGGCTAACTCTAGAGCTTTGATTTTGTTCATGATTCTAATAAAAAAAAACTAAGGATTAGTACATAGTGGAGACGTGATGAAAGTAGGAGAAAAACACGAGTGAGGGCCATCGGATTTGCGGCGGAGGGTATTTCACAGGTTCTTCACGATGAGTCGTGACATGACGTGGATACGGCTCCAGGGAACAGCGGCGGCGGAGAGTATTTCACAGGTTCTTCACGATGCGTCGTGACATAACGTGAATACTGCTCCAGGGTACCGTCCCTGTGGTGACACTTGTGGGATGTTTGGTGACTGCATGAGGATCGTGTGCCATGAAGGAGGCTGAATTGTCCATATGTTCTTCACGATGCATCGTGACATGACGTGGGATTCCCCTCTAGTTTCTGTACACGTGCTTGCACTCATAGATCATCTAAGACACTACCGTAGTTATAGTAGTAGATTAAGTCATGGCAAGGGATTGAACCCTACAAAGAGGAAGAACGATTAAGAGGCTTGCCCTCGGACCTATGTAGTATGGGATGCATAGACTCCGAACAAGTGTGCATTAGTGTCATGTAATATAAACAACTGCATTAAGGACTAAGCTCACTGCACAACACGACATCAATAGGATAGTCCCTTTTGTAGTTCTGTTTGTGATTAAGTTTGTGTTTGCTAAAGTATTTAAGAATCGTTATACTGTTTCCGGCATAGAGAGGATGGCCGTGTATAATATTTCGTCAGTTGTAAGCAACTGACGCACCCACAGTTTTATATGCAGGACGTGGAGTTACATGAAGATATAAAAATGATTTGATGCTGTTGATTACTTAAATGTTAAAGTTGTAACAATTGTACATTCATTGTTGTTGTATTTTATTGATTCCGCTGCTTATTGATGTAAAAGACTCTGATGTAATTACTATTGAAATAAAAGTTTTAAATTCCTTGTAAAATTGTACGAAAGAAGTGAAAAGATCCTGTAGAACTCTCGAATTTAGTTGTACTTGGAATTCGGGGTGTTACAGGTATTACAATCTTCCCAGAAACTCTTCTGGCAAGTCGACTGCCTCTTTGTATTAAGGCGACTTATCAGACTTGTATCAAAATACTCTTCTACTCTGACGCCTCAGTCGACTGAACTTCTTTTATAAGTCGAATGAACAGAAGATAAATTTTATTCCTGCAATTAATTTTTATAAAACACTATTCACCCCCCTCTAGTGTTTCTTGCCTTGCCTACAGGATTCAACAGGGGATTGATTGATGAAACTGAAACAACTTTATTCAATTTTACAATTGCCTTGTCATGAGTTTGGGTCTTTTTAAGGGGTTTCATAAAACTTCATCAGGTGCTCCGCTTTCCAAGTCCTCTTAATTGTCTTGCCCCCCACATATTCGAGTCGATAGGTCCCCAGACGTACCACTACGGAGACCTTGTAAGGAACTTCCCAATTTGGAGCGAGTTTTCCTTTCTTTGTAGGCTCAGAGATGGCGAGTTAGCGGATCACGAAATTGCCCTATTTTACGTTGGTCGGTCGAACCTTCTGATTGAAAAAGTGTTTAACTCGTTGTTGGCAGAAGTTCCTTCTGATGGTCGACTTCTTGCGGACCTCATCGAGGAGATCGAGGTTGGCCCTCAGGCCTATGGAGTTTGAACTTTCATTAAAACTTACGATGCAGGGAGGGGGAGACCGACCTCGAGAGGGTTGACCACTTCGATTCCGTAAGTTAGGTTGAATGAGGATTTTCCTATCTGGATCCTTTTGGTAGTTCGGTAGGCCCACGGGATGCTCGGTAACTCTTCTACCCACAAGCCTTTTAGCGAGTTATTCAGGCGCTTCTTCATTCCGTCCAGGATTTGCTTGTTGGCGTTCGCAGCCTGGCCATTAGACTCAGCGTGTTGTAGCGCCCCGAATTCCCAATGTAAGAACTCGTGACACACTCCAGGATCTTTCTTCAAATGAGTCATAACACAAAAAAAGCACAGAAATTAAAAACTTTTATTACATCAAAATATTATTGCAATGACCAATGATTACAAGAATTACAATTAATTTGTAACCCCTGTTTTCCCAAAAACATATTTTGTGTATTTTCTGTATTTAAAAATTTTTGCAAATTATTTTTCTCGATTTTCAAATTCTTTTGTCAATTTGTACTATTGGATATCATATTAAAATCTGTTTTCAATCAATAATTTTATTTGTAACTATTTCCATGATTTTTATATTGTAACACAATTTTTATTTGTATTATTATTATTACTATTATTTTTTATTATCATTTTTATTATGGTTATTACTTTGATTGGTTATTAAAAACCTAGTTCTATTTATAAATTAGATTTGTCTTTATTTTAAATAAAGTCTATTGTAATGTAAATTACATTATTTTATAAATTATGTTTTATTGGTTATTTAATTTTCTTATTGGATTTTTATTTAAAACCCATTACCCCAATAAACCCAAACCCAATAACTATCCTAACCTAAAACCAATACCCAACCATACCCAAAATCCATTAAAACCTAACCCATACCCGTTTGCATCCTAACCCGGTAATTATCTCCTTGGACCCGTTAGTGTACCCGATACCCTATATCTTTTCCCCCTACTGTTTCCGTCGCCTCCCGGTGCATTGCCCTGCACCTCTAGTAGTGCACCACGAGATCCCCGAGCACCCCTGTGCTCCGCCAGCACTTCGATGCCACTCCCCGGCTTCCCTCCGCAATCAGCAGCTTCCCTGCTGGCGTCGTGACCCCCTGGCCACCGTCGCCATCTGCCATCAGCCCCACCAATCACCCCGCCGCCGAAGCCGAGCCGGTGCACCTTTGATGTGTGCTGTTTGATCAAAAGAGTGACGGGTTGATCTTGGCCGTCGGATCTCATCATCATCTATCTTGATTTTGATCATCAACTTCAACTTTGATTGTGAACCGTCCGATCGACTTGATCATCTTTGTAACCCCTATTTCCGCAAATACGTATTTTTATGAGTATTTTTCTATATCTCGGTATTTATAAATTGTTATTGTTAAATTCATTTTGAGTTTCTTTGTTAAAACATTTTCCTAAACAATAATTCTAATTATTTTGAATAAACTTTGTTTCCATTTCTACTTGATTAACTATTTGTGCTTTAACCCTCAAATATTATTACTGTTTGGACTAATTCCACAAGTTTCTTTTTTTATGTACGGATATTATCCTGACGATTGCTATTATTATTGTTAGTGTTTCTATTCATATTGTCATTATTATTAGTATTATTATTTTATCGTCATGGCTATTTCTATTCTTATTGTTACTATGATTATTTATTGTAATTACTGATTATTAAAACAAATACATTTTGTTTTAATAATTGTACTTCTTTTATTATTTCAAATAATTTATGTAAGATAGTACAAATTATACTTTATTAGATATCTTGTTCTTTTATGTTTGGATTTATATTGATCTTTATATTTATATCCAATGCATTTTGTTCACTGGATTTATACCCATTAACTTAACCCTAATACCCATCTATTTTAACCCAACCCACCTAACTCTATAAACCCATTACCCACTTTGCCGACACCTCTCATCCACCATCATCATCTTCACCATCCTCTTCCTCGTCGCTCCTCGCCATCCCCGTCATCATCCTCGCATCCATCTCCTCCCTCGTAGTCTTCGTCCCCCATTGCCGAACCCATCTCAACCAAACCTCCCTACCTTCGAATCCACCTCACCGTCACCACCTTATCGCCTTAGCCCTCGCCCTCGTCTCCACAGTCGTGACCCCCGATCATCCTGCCCTTGTACACCACCAAAAGAACCACCTCTCGCTCATCCCTTTCTCTCCCCTGTTTTCGAACCAAAACAAGCCGCCGTTCTTGGCCACTGCGTCGCTTCCCGACCAGCCTCCGCTGCCTCGCCGCCAGTCGCCACAGTGCCGTGCCGTCGCCGAGCTCTCTTACCATCCCACACACTCTCTCTCTCTGTCGCTTCGGAGAAGATGGAGTAGGAGTGGGTGGAATTGGTGTTTCCTGTTTTGTGTGGTGGGATCCTGTGTTGGCCGTTTGCTGTTCGGTCCAGATCCGGCGTGGAGAGGGAGACCCATTGGTCGCTTCGGTGTTCTGTGTTTTGGGCACAGCAGATTCCATCTCACTGTGTGCTGTTCGCCTGGGATCCGGTGTGTGGATTTGGACTGAGTTGCTGTTCATTTGCTGTGATTCTTTGCATGGGTTTTGCACATGGTTTAGGATCGTCGCCGGGGATTCCTATCCCGTTATTCTGAATTATTCAAATTAACCAAGTAACAGGCAAGTCTCTTTTGGAACCCTTTTTATTGTTTGTGTCCAAGATTATTTGATCTCCTGCAAGTAGATCCGTCCATTTTGTTATAAAAAAAACTAATTTTGAGAATTCTGTTAAGATTATCGAGGGTTTACACGAGCTAACCCAACATACTCTTAACATCGTGCTATCTCTTTGATCTTAAATACAGTCCCCCATTGTTTCATGCATATGCACATTAAATAACTAGATTTACGCATAGAACTGCTTGATAAATTGAACAGTGAAATTGTATGTGCTAAATTGAAGTTGCTCGATGAATTGACACCATGACTATGATAATTGCATCTTAAACTTAGAAATTTGCATGTTGACACCTAAGATCACTTTGATTACTAATTTGCATGCTATATATGGTCGTATGATTTATTTGATGCTTTTTTGTGTTAAGTTGATTTCTGGACTGCTGGATGTTTCACTTTGAATCAGATTTTTAACCATGCTAATGACATAATTTAAAAGAACTTAATGAACATAAAATGTAGCCTTAGATGTGTAGATTATTTTTCTCTGGTCTAGATTTAAATTCCAATTTGTCATCTGTTAGATATCATCACTATACTGCAACTGTGTTAGTAATTCCAAACTTATAATTTCATGCGTATACTACTGTTTCTGATTTTGTTTGACACTGTTAACCGTAAAAGAAAAATCTGAAATAAATTAGGCTGGACCTAGACATGTATAGCTACTTCCCTGAATTTTTGTAGATTTTATTAATGAGTTCTTTGACCTGAAACAATTAGTTGAACACAACCTACTGCATGCTGACTGAACATAAAACCTGATTAGAACAAAGTTTTCACCATAGTTACTGTGTCTTTTATATGCCTTAATTATGCTCGCTGGAACCGTGTGGAAGTCTACATTCTAGATCTTTCGGCGGATTCAGATTTCCTATTTTGTAGTGACCATAATCCATGTTTTTGTACAGCAAGGTCATGCAGTCATGATTTTGTGAAATGTGTTTATATGATGTGTTTGCCTGATGCTTTGTCCGTAATGCTTAGAATTATTCACACATAGTAATATACAATATTGACACCCTCTTTCATGCTCACATAGGATGAAAATAAACTATTAACAAGCCGGGGTATTAAGGGTAGGACTTGGTAGTGAACGATCGGGAAATGTACTCGGCAAGGCCTTCTCGCCCACACGAACACTTGACATGGAAGGAGGAGATTGTCTTGGAAGAAGATCATCACGTAATCCTTTTTATCTCGTTATCTCTTTATCTTGTTATCACATTATCTAGTTACGCCGAGTACACGAACAGTGAATTCACCATTGGTCTAAAACGATCACTGTGCTTGCGCGGAACCAGTGGAATGGGACGTAGTAGTACGTGTACTAGATAGATTAATAAAATGACTAATAACCTGCATACTTGATCTTGGATTGAAATTGACTTGACATCACGCATCACATGTGTGATTATTGTATACCTTTGATATTTTTATCTGCTCTTTGCTTTGTTCTTTGACTTTGACCATGTCCCTTCTCTTTGTTATTCATGCTTTCGTTTATTCTTTGTTTTCTCCACTTTCTGCCCACGACTTGCTCTAAGAGCACTTTTTTTTTTAGATCCAGTATTAACAGGTACCGAAGGAGCAATACCAGAAGAGCGTGTTGAGCAAACTCTCTGAAGATCGGAGCTGAACTATTAGACCTCTTAGCTATCTTTTGTTATTTGAAATTTGTATTTCTTTTTATCATACTTTATATCTTTGGGCTTTTTGACCCAAAGTTTGTTTTATCCCAGATGTTAGATTATTATTGGTGAATTTATTTTATGATTATCTTTGAGTTTATTCATTGTTTATGTGATTATATTCTTTGCCTGGGTGGTTGTTTCTCTTATATATTGTTGAGTTAGACTGGTACATCTTATGGATGATGTATAATCATTCGCTGGGCCGTCGTTACGTGCTCGTATTCCCGTATTTTGGGAAGCGGAGCGTGATAGGATTTTAGTGTTATCAGAGCCTAGGGTTGAGTAATATGTCAATCAAACATGACTATCTTTACGAGGTTTGGCTTTGATTGATATATTAGTCAAGTTTGGCTCTAGCCAGGTTAACTCAATAATATGCGCGCTACGTTGATCACATGAACATGTAATAACTTTAATATAATCTGGATATTAATCCTATTTGATCAACATCTGACCCCTTTGCATTCAATCCTTGATACCTTGTATCCTTCCGTCCCTTGCATTCATTATCATTTGTCAATCTACCCACATATGTCTGGGTACTCACCAACTGGATGGTTTTGCAGATTATGGCTCGTGAAGATTCTTCGACTTCCCCGCCTAGGGCTGAAACATCAGAGAATTCCGCCATTCTCCCGGCGATGCAATGAATGATGGAGCTACAACGAGAGCATAATGAGCTGATGAGAGCTAGTCTGGAAAGAGCCCAGGAGAGTGCGCAGCTCACCCGATTTTGTGTAACTGCGCCCCAGCATCATGCCTTCGATATGATGGGGTAGTCCCAAAGAAGGAAGGGCCCGACATGGAACTTTTGTGGTAACTTTGGTCATATAAGCAAGGATTGCTGAGTAGCCAACCATCGATGTCTTGTATATGGAGTGAGTGATCACACGGTTCGAGACTGCCCAAATAACAGGAGAAATGCATCAACTGGAGGATCAGCTCCGAGTGCAGGACAGGGTGGAGAATGTGGTCAGGCCCCCAACCAGATTGCAGAGGAAGCAGAGACTGCTGAAGGTGCGACCGCAGGTATTTGCTATTTTGTTGCATTTCAGTCCTTGCGTCTTTTATTTCTTCTGTTCATGCATCTATCATATTTTGTCAATTCAATATTGAGTATCATGTTAGTTATTTCTTCCCTACTATATTCTCTTCAATTCCGATTTTGCCCCCTTGTTCCTCTTCCGTCATATTCAATTCTTTGACTTTTTTTTTTGTCCCTTTTAGTCATCCTCTTCTTTGAGTCTTTATTGGGTATAGATTCATTCTCCTACCTATTTTCTCTTTATAATTATTTTTTTTCCAAATATTTTCTATATTTCGATTATTATTTGTTATATTTATTTTGGATCTTTTATAAAAATGCTTCGAAAACAAAGATTTTGTTATAATGGTGTATTTTAACTTCACTTTTCATTTTTGATCCACTATATATTTCTATTGGATTATTTTGATCAGACGAATTCTTATTTTGTTGCATAATGCTATTATTACTACTATTATTGTTATTGCTATTGTTTTCATTATTATTACAAGTATTATTATTATTATTATTATTGTTACTACTATTGCTATTATTATTGTTGTTTTCATTATTTTGTTATTATTAATATTGAATTACTCTCACCAAAAAAAAATGTTGAACCCAAAACTATATTTTGTCTTGCATTATTATTCTTACATTTCTACAATTTTTATATCACGAATTTCAAAACATAACATCATACTTAAATTAAATGTCCCATATCTCGGTGCATATGGAAGGTTACATCTTCCATTTTACCATTTCGGTGCAAGCTAATGTCGAGATGGCAAATATACAACTCGATGTCAATGGAGGAAAATTGCAATTGGATATTGGGGAGGCAAAATGTGCAACCGAATATCCAGACGACAACCTGCAACCTGATGTCGTGAAGGCAAACATGCAACTTGATGTTAAGGAGGCAATTTTTTTTACCTATTTGCTAATTGATATTTCAAGACTTTTTTACTTATATAATAAAACTAATGGCAAAGAAATATTTTCTTCATGACATTTTGTTTATACAATTACACTTTATGTTTACATACAATTTGGACTAATATAGTTGATTTATTTATAAGCTTGATAAGCCAAATTCTTTGTTTTATAATACTATTTTTTTTATTATCGCTATTGTTTTCATTATTATTATTGGTATTGTTATTATTATTGTCATTTCTATTGCTGTTATTACTAATGTTTTCATTATCTTTATTGCTGTTATTATTTTTATTATCATTATTACTGTTACTTTATTATTATTGTTATTATTATTATTATTGCTATTATCATTATTATTATTATCATTATTGTTATTATTTTTAATGCTATTATTATTATTAGCATTATTGCTTTATTTTCATGATTGTGTTGAATTCTATTCTGTCATGTACGTATTATCATTATTATCAGTATTGTTGATATCTTTATATTATTATTACCTGTATAATTATGATGATTTTGGTTACTGTTATTATTATTGTTGTTATTATTTTTGTTATTATTATTTTATTATTATGGTTATTATTACTTGTGTCATTGTTGTTATTAATATTTTTAATATTATTGTTATTATTATTACTATTTTTATTATTATCATTGTTATTATTATTTTAATTAGGGTTATTATTATTCTATTACTAGATATTATTATTATTGATACTTGTTGTTATTATTATTTTTATTAAACCCAATAGTTTTGATCTATATTATATCTTTTGATTATTTAAATTGATGCTCAATTTTATATCCCTTTGCATTATTTGCTTATATCTATCTTGAGCCCATACTCTCTTTCATCCTGGTGTCTTATTCTCGTCTTCCTGCTCGGTTCGTCGATTGGTGTCATATGGCCTATAACGACATGTATGTTGCTTGGGACATCACCATCGGAGTAGCGCAGCGAAAGCATGGTGGGCCCATAACCCACAGGTGCTGGGATTCTCCAATTGTTTCTCCTTCTCTGCATTGTTTGCTTCACTTTATTCCTTGCATTATCATCCTCACCCGTTGACTCATTTGCTTGGTCTAACTCTTCCTTGTCCATCCTTTCTTCGATTCCACCTCTATCTATTTCTTCATCTCTTTGCTTGCTATCTTGCAAGTTTTGTGTTGTTTCTTCTTCATTTGATACCGGTTTCTTCTTTCTTGCATTCCATTTGACCACATTGTTGTCCACCTCCTTTTCTGGTGTTGCCACTGCTTTATTCCTTTCCCTTAAACCCTCTGTTTTTATTAACCCCGATTTCTTTTTGCCTTGTCCTATGTACCGCCTAAGAAAATTTCAAGGACGAAATTTTGTTGTAAGGTGGGTAGGATTTGTAACCCCTATTTTTGCAAATACGTATTTTCATGAGTATTTTTCTATATCTCGGTATTTATAAATTGTTATTATTAAATTCATTTTGAGTTTCTTTGTCAAAACATTTTCCAAAACTATAATTTTAATTATTTTGAATAAACTTTGTTTCCATTTCTACTTGATCAACTATTTGCACTTTAACCCTCAAATATTATTACTGTTCGGACTAATTCCACAAGTTTCTATTTTTATGTACGGATATTATCTTGACGATTGCTATTATTATTGTTAGTATTTTTATTCATATTGTCATTATTATTACTAATCGTTATTATTAGTTTTATTATTTTATTGTCATGGTTATTTCTATTCTTATTGTTACTATGATTGTTTATTATTATTACTGATTATTAAAAAAAATATGTTTTTGTTTAATAATTGTGCTTCTTTTATCATTTCAAATAATTTATGTAAGATAGTACAAATTATACTTAATTAGATATCTTGTTCTTTTATGTTTGGATTTATATTGATCCTTATATTTATATCCAATGTATTTTATTTTTTGGATTTATACCATTTAACCTAACCTAAATACCCTTCTATTTTAACCCAACCCACCTAACTACCCAAACCCATTACCCACTTCGCTTACACCTCTCATCCACCATCATCGTCTTCACCATCCCCTTCCTCGTCGCTCCTCGCCATCCCCGTCATCATCCTTCCACCAATCTCCTCCCTCATCATCCTCGTCCCCCATTGCCGAACCCATCTCAACCGAACCTCCCCACCTTCGAATCCACCTCACCATCACTGCCTCATCGCCCTAGCCCTCACCCTCGTCTCCGCAGTCACGACCCCCGATCATCCTGCCCTTGTGCACCACCCGAAGAACCACCTCTTGCTCGTCTCTTCCTCTCCCTGTTTTCGAACCAAAATAGAGCCGCCATTCTTGGCCGCTGCATCGCTTCCCGACCAGCTGCCACTGCCTTGCCGCCAGTCGCCGCAGTGCCGTGTCGTCGCCGTGCTCTCCTGCCGTCCCACTCTCTCTTTCTGTCGCTTTGGAGAAGACGAAGCAAGAGTGGGTGGAATTGGTGTTTCCTGTTTTGTGTGGTGGGATCCTGTGTTGGCCGTTTGCTGTTCGATCCAGATCCGACGTGGAGAAGGAGACCCATCGGTCGATTCGGTGTTCTGTGTTTTGGGCACAGTGGATTCCATCTCACTGTGTGATGTTCTCCTGGGATCCGGTGTGTGGATTTGGACTGAGTTGCTGTTCATTTGTTTTGATTCTTCACATGGGTTTTGCACGTGGTTTTGGATCGTCGCCCGGGATTCCTATCCCGTTATTCGGAATTATTCAAATTAACCAAGTTACAGGCATGTCTCTTCTTGAACCTTTTTTATTGTTTGTGATCAAGATTATTTGATCTCCTGCAAGTAGATCTGTCCATTTTGTTATAAAAAACTATGACAATTCCGTTAAGATTATCGAGGATTTACACGAGCTAACCCGACATATTCTTAACATCGTGCAATCTCTTTGATCTTAAACATAGTCCCCATTGTTTCATGCATATGCACATTAAATAACTAGATTCATGCATAGAACTGCTTGATAAATTCGACATTGAAACTGTATGTACTAAATTGAAGTTGCTCGATAAATTTACACCATGACTGTGATAATTGCATCTTAAACTTAGTAATTTGCATGTTGACACCTAGGATCACTTTGATTACTAATTTGCATGCTATATATGGTCGTATGATTTATTTCATGCCTTTTTATGTTAAGTTGATTTCTGGACTGCTGGATATTTCACTTTGAATCGGATTTTTAACCATGCTAATGACATAATTTGAAAGAACTTACTGAACATAAAATGTAGGCCTAGATGTATAAATCATTTTTCCCTAGTCTGGATTTAAATTCCAATTTTTCATCTATTAGTTATCATCACTTTTCTGCAACTGTGTTCGTAATTCCAGACTCATAATTTCATGTGTATCCTGCTGTTTCTGATTTTATTTGACCCTGTTAACAGTAAAAGAAAAATCTGAAATAAATTAGGCTGGACCTAGAAATGTATAGCTACTTTTTTTTGAATTTTTGTAGATTTTATTAATGAGTTCTTTGACCTGAAACAATTAGTTGAACAAAATCTACTGCATGCTGACTGAACATAAAACCTGATTAGAACAGAGTTTTCACCCTAGTTCCTGTGTCTTTTATATGGCTTAATTATTCTCGCTGGAACCAAGTGGAAGTCTACTTTCCAAATCTTCTGGCGGATTCAGATTTACTATTTCCATATTTTAGTACATCAAGGTCATGCGGTCCTGATTTTGTGAAATGTGTTTATATGATGTGTTTGCCTCATGCTTTGTCCGTAATGCTTAGAGTTAGTCACACATCGTAATTTAGAACATTGACACTCTCTTGCATGCTCACATAGGATTAAAATAAGCTATTAATAAGCCGGGGTAGTAAGGGTAGGACTTGGTAGTGAAGGATCGAATAATGTACTTGGCATGGCTTTCTCGCCCGCACAAACACTTAATATGGAAGGAGGAGATTGTCTTGGAAGAAGATTATCACGTTATCTTGTTATCTCGTTATCTTATTTTCTTGTTGTCACGTTATCTAGTTATGCCGAGTACACGAACCATGAATTCACCATCGGTCTAAAACGATCACTGTGCTTGCACGGAACATATAGAATGGGACGCAGTCGTATGTGCACTAGATAGATTTTTAAAATGACTAATAACCTGCATACTTGATCTTGTATTGAAATTGACTTGACATCATGCATTAAATGTGTAATTATTGTACACCTTTGATATTTTTGCCTGTTCTTTGCTTTGTTCTTTGACTTTGACCATGTCCCTTTTCTTTGTTATTCATGCTTTCTTTTATCCTCTGTTTTCTCTATTTGCTGCCCACGACTTGCTCTAAGGGTACTCTTTTCTTTCTTTTTCAATCCAGTATTAACAAGTACCAAAGGAGCAATACTAGAAGAACTTGGTGAGCAAACTCTCTGAAGATTGGAGCTGGACTATTAGACCTTTTAGCTATCTTCTGTTATTTGATTATTATATTTCTTTTTATCATACTTTGTATCCTTGGGCTTTATGACCCGAAGTTTGTTTTATCCCAGATGTTGGATTATTATTGGTGAATTCATTTCATGATTATTTTTGAATTTATTAATTATTTATGTGATTATATTCTTTGCCTGCATGGTTGTTTCTCTTGTATATTGTTGAGTTATACTGGTACAACTTATGGATGAGTATAATCATTCGCTGGACCTACGTTATGTGCTCGTATTCCCATATTTAGGGAAGCGGGGCGTGACAATCTTGATCATGATCATGTCCCCTTGGTTTTGATTCTGGCCGTCCGTTGGATCTTGATCATCATGCTTGATTGGATGTGGGCCGTCGAGCTCCTCTTGATCATCCGATTAGATCCTAGCCGTCCGATCTCTTATTGATCGTCACGATCATGATGATCACCAACTTCTTTTGATTGCAGTCGCTCGATCGATCGATCTTGATCTTCATCATTATCTTCATCATCAGGAAAATCTAACTGTCCGATGTGATCCGATCATCTTGATCTTGATCTTTAATCTCAGCCGTCCAATTGTGTTTGTGATTGGTTCGTTTGTTCGTTTGATCCATTCGTTGTGTTCGTGCCCGGGAATCCGTTCCCGTAATTCTTGTTCTTGATCCATCGTCGTCTTTCAGTCATGTAACTTGTATTAAATTTCTTTGCAAATATAAGTACTAAATACTGTCTGTAGTGTAGTTGGATTCTAGAGACAATTTGTGTGTGAATCTCCTTCTTGATATTGTCTCTATAGTGATGATTTAACCATAGTTGGCTCACGACATACATGACATGATATAACCTAGGATTGACCACATCTTGTTGCATATATGCGTGTTGTTCATGTGTTATCTCGTGCTCGTTCGTGTTATTTGTGGTAGACTTGTTGTGGACTTATGAAATATCCTATAACATGTTGCTTGGACATATAGTATACTCTATCTTATGTTTGGTTGTGTTTCGATGAGTTCAATGTGAACTAGTGGATTTTGTGCTTATGCGATAATTTCTGTTTTGCTGGCTTTTCCGTTTTTATCAATATGTTAGACTCTATTAAGGTAGTATTTGAAAATATTTTGTGAACATGATTTGTAGAGAATTCTGTCTATTTTCCAACCCTTTTGACGGATCTCAGTTTCGGTTTATGGTTTGTGAGTTATGTCGATTTTACTACAGTAGTGTCGAAAGAGTTCCAGATTGTGTTTTCTATGAATTCTGAACAGTAATCTATTTTTATTCTGGTATTCAAATTATTATTTTGATCTGAAATTTTGCTCAGTATTTCTAGACCTGCTTTGGATTAACTTAGACTTTTTATGGAATTATTTGATGGGTTTTATGAACCGTTCTATGATTTCGAACCACTACTATTCTAGAAGATTTTTACTA
This sequence comes from Hemerocallis citrina, assembly GCA_017893485.1. Lineage (NCBI taxonomy): Eukaryota > Viridiplantae > Streptophyta > Magnoliopsida > Asparagales > Asphodelaceae > Hemerocallis > Hemerocallis citrina. The sequence continues at coordinate 95,553,275 of CM030360.1, read as the reverse complement.
CTGTTCAGTAAAGAACTTGATTTTCGTCCGAATTCTACTTGCTGTTTCTAAAATGTTTCTGAATATGAAAGTTAGCCTCCTGTATCTATTTTAATAACCCTTTGGGGGATTTTGATTTTGATTTATGGTTTGTGAGATATTGCTGTTTTCGTACTGCAACGTCTATGATTTCAGATTTACAAAACTATCGTATCTTATTGTTTTCTGATTTTACTTGACTACTCTATACTTATTGAAAATTCTGAAACTTTATATTCTGATTCTATACACATAGGGGAATACCCCAGATTTTTCGTGGATTTAATTAAAGAGTTTTCATGCCGTTTTCCTGACTGTGCATACAAAATACTAATTTCTGACTAAACACGTTTTCTGGATTCAAACCTGTTTTGAGACTTGATTTTGTAAAATACTATATGACCTGTATATATTTGCTGGATTTGGAAGGGATTCTATTTTCCAGATTCTTTGATGGATTCAGATTTGCATTTTCGTAGCAACTAGAATCCCTGTTTTAGTACTGTACTGTCTTGCTATCCTGAATTAGAACTTACACTGTTTCACTCTTTTATATGACTATCTACCATCTATGCATGTTTATCTGTACCCTGCATCTGTTGTTTATTACTATCGGAGGAGGACCACTAGGTTCTGACTGTTACTGTTACTATTACTACTACTGTTACTGCTACTACTACTGTTACTGTTATCTGTTACTGTCTGATTACTGATACCTGAGTATACGGTCCTATATGATCCCCTACGAAACCTAAAATGAAACTGTTTGAATGTAGCAACCATGTAGTGTGGGCTGCATGAATTGTTACCTAGATAGTAATAAACACAAGACTGTAAGAACTGACATCTGTTACACTGTTATCTGTTACCTACAACTGAACACTGTTACCTGCTATCATCTGACTGTTACCTATTACTGTTATCTATTACTGACTGACTGTTACCTGATACTGTTATCCGTATACCTGTCTGCATACTGTTGACACTTGACACATGTTACTTATATCTGTTAGTATACCATGCTATGTTGTTCTGTTATTATTTTATATTTGTTATTTTTCTCCATGGACTTGTATCCTGCACTACAAGCGGTCCGTAACTTGTATTGACGGGTGTTTGTTTTCTTTTTCCTATCCCTGCAATTGTTAAATTGCAGAATTTGGTGAACAGGTACCAGATGGTGTTGGTGATATACAATATTAGTGCTAGATTTTGCTATTATTATTCTTGTTGCTTATTTTGAACAATTGTATTTGATACTTGGATTTATTTGTATTTGGACAATATGACCCAGGATATTTGACTTTTTCAGAACTGGATTATTTGAGATTAATATATTTTGATTTCAAGTATTCTTGTTGGTATTTTGATTCATATGTGCATACTTGGTTGATTCTTTTGCTTCCGACTCTGATTATTTCTGTGAGATGTTGTAAAGATTCTAAACAGCTTATGGATGATGAAAATTATTCGCTGGGCTTAGTCACGTATTTGTATTCCGTATTTCCTTTTTGGGAAGTGGGGCATGACAAGATTTTTAGTGGTATCAGAGCCCAGGTTTGGCTGATGTATTAGTTGCCTAATATATTAGACAAGCTTGGCTCGTACTGGGATCAGCTCAACATTTCACCAACCATGCCAGGCATAAATGAATCATAATCAATATTGATTTGGATACAAGTCTTATTCCATCCATTTTTTATCCCTTCTTATTCAATCCCTTGATTCCTTGTCTTCGTCTGTCTCTTTTTTAATTGTCCTCATTTGTTGATTCCTTGTTAGGTATGAAATTGTTCTTTTCGTACCCATATCTTTCTGATTTTTTGTGTAATCCATTCCTTTTTTTCTGCTTGGTCTGTTAGTCGGCATCGCTGGATGCTATTGACAGAGTCTTCCCCGATCAGAGTGGCGCAGTAGAAGCGTTGTGGGCCCATGACCCACAGGTCCCAGGATTCTCTTGTTGTTTCTCCTTCCCTGCATTGTTTGCTTTCTTTATCCCTTGTACTCTTCTTCATTCGTTGACTCATTGCTTGGTTCATCTCTTCCTTGTCCATCATTTCTTCGATTCCAGTTCTGTCTATTTCTTCATCTCTTTGATTTGTAATTTTGCACGTCTTGTGTTGTTTCTTCTTCATTTTTGATACCGGGTACTTCTTTCTTGCATTTCCATTTTTCCATCATGCACCCATTCATTATTTGATTCAATTCTTCCCTGCGCATTCTCTCCTTGATTCCAGTTCTACCTACTCCCTATCTTACTTTGTTATCTTAAGTTGTTTCTTTCCTTTTGATGCCTGTTTATTTCCTTTCATGCATTCCATTTGACATCCTGGTTATCCATTTTCTTCCTTTTTTTTCTGGTATTGCTACTGCTTTGTTCATTTCCCTTTTATTTCTCTATTTTGTTACCCTTCTCCTCAGTTTGTTTGTTTTGCCTTGTCCTATGTACTGCCTAAGCAAATTTTGATGACGAAATTTTGTTGTAAGATGGTTAGGATTTGTAACCCCTATTTTCCCAAAAATGTATCTTGTGTATTTTCTGTATTTAAAAATTTTTGCAAATTATTTTTTTCGGTTTCAAATTCTTTTGTCAAATTGTACTATTGGATATCCTATTAAAATTTGTTTTCGATCAATAATTTTATTTGTAACTATTTTCATGATTTTTATATTGTAACACAGTTCTTATTTGTATTATTATTACTAATATTATTTTTATTATCATTTTTATTATGGTTATAACTTTGATTGGTTATTAAAAACCTAGTTCTATTTATAAATTAGATTTGCAGTTATTTTAAATAAAGTCTATTGTAATGTAAATTACATTATTTTATAAATTATGTTTTATTGGTTATTTAATTTTCTTGTTGGATTTTTATTTAAAACCCATTACCCCAATAAACCCAAACCCATTAACTATCCTAACCTAAAACCAATACCCAACCATACCCAAAAACCCATTAAAACCTAACCCATACTCGTCTGCATCCTAACCTGTTAATTATCTCCTTGGACACGTTAGTATACCCATACCCTATATCTTTCCCCCCTGCTGTTTCTGCCGTCTTCATACCCCTCCTAAACCTAACTCTTATCTCTAAACATATATAGACCCGAGGCCGACTGTTCACCTTCTTCCCCTTAACCCTAGTCGTTTTGTCTCCAACCCCTATCCCGATCACCCACTAGCCGCCTCCTCTTCACCTACCTCCCCTTCATCTCACTCTCCAGTCTACCCAACACCCCGATGCTCCTCGCCATGTGCGCGCCTGCACCTAACTGCAGTGCCAGTCACTCCTGTCCCCTCTTCCTGCCCCTGTTGCGAAGCCGTGGTGATAGACAGTCGGACTCCCCAGCCCTCCTCGCGACTGCAGACCGCCAGCGACCAACCCCCTGCCGTCCATTCGCGATGCCAGCGTCAGCCGTCCCCTACGCGCCTCCCGGTTCGTTGCCCTGCACCTCTAGCAGTGCACCACGAGATCCCCGAGCACCCCTGTGCTCCACCAGCACTTCGACGCCGCTCCCCGACTTCCCTCCGCAGTCAGTAGCTTCCCTGCAGGCATCGCGACCCCCTGGCTTCTATCATCTCTGGAGCATATCAGGACAGTTGCGTGAACTTGGCCTTGTACTCGCGAACAGTCAAGCTTCCCTGCTTCAAGCTGAAGAACTCCATGGCCTTGTCCTCCTGCACATCTAATAGAAAGTAGTGCGTCCTGAACTCCTCTAAGAAGTCTTCCAAGGTAATGGGTCCTTCGCCCATGCCCCTCTTCACCGACTGCCACCAGATCCCGACGTCTTTCTCTAGTAGAATGCTTGCCAATCTGACCTTGCTGTCATTCGGTGTCAGCATCACCTCAAACACTGTCCCAACTTGGCGAATCCAGTTGTCAGCTGCCGTTGGGTCTGCCTTGCCTTCAAAAACAGGTGGCCTCATCCTTCAAAAAGATTCGACCATCTTGATAGGGTCGGCAACTGCTACTCCCTAGTTACCAGCGGGTGCCCCTTGTTGCTGCCCATTGTTTCGGCTTGCCTCTGCCAGGTTTTCCGAATGCCTGGTATATACGGGCGAATTCTGCCACTATATCCAGACCTGCTCCATTACCTCCACTACCCTCGCCCTCATTCAGGTTTGTTCCTACCACTCCTAGTTCCACGAGACATCTGGTAGAAAGCAATAAACAGGGGTATTAACCCAGATATAGAAAAATTATAAAACATAAGTTGAAAGAAACAACAATATGAATTATAAGTGTCTACTACTAGCTAAAACCCGACTCCTAAAAGGCATTCAAGTTTAATTTTCGTACTGTGTTGGACTGTAAATTGAAGTTGGCTTTGATACCACTCTTTAACGCCCCGATTTCCATGTACTGGGAAACCGTGACATAAGCCATAATTTGTCCTTCAATTAGCCACAATACACAGAAAAAAAAGGAAAATTTAAAACTTTTTATTCAACACAAATGTATTACAAGTCTGAATGTTATAAAACTGCAACACATTATATCAGTGTTACAATAATACTTTTAAAAGCCCGAGTGTTACAACTTTCAACAAGTTACTTCAGAGTACAATGAATAAAAGAACAACACTTGGTCCTTCACTTGGATTCTTTCCATCAAATAAATAAAATACAATACTTGTTACAAATGGAACAATAGTAAACAACATATAATACAGCGGAAATGAAAACGACTCTTGCTTCTCTCGCCTTGAGTCCTCCTAAATCCTGTACCTGTACTTCTGCAATCTAGTACCTATTGAAATGGAGACGTAAGTACATATACTGACGCTTTAAGGCTGTTGACTAGCAACGATTCTCCACTTTAGCAAACAGATTGATGAAAAGAGAAACGTGTATATATATAATTGATATGTCAGTGTATGCTATGCCTTAGACTCTGATGCCCGATTAACTAATGCAATGATGCTCTTATTCTAATGCAAGAAAGACTCTGGGACAGTATGCAGCCCATACTACATATGCCCCATATTAAGCCATTTCTTCATATATAGGGATTTGAACCTGCACCATGAATTCTACTTTTGTACTCATCCTGTTCCTGACACATACTACATGACTGATGAGGTTGTAGGTACGGTTTAGTTCTGCCACTTCAGTACAATAGTGGTGTCCCCGTTTTCTACTATTGCCCGGCGAACCGGACCTCGCTCAAAGGCCAACGTGAACCACAAGATACTCTTCAACCTTCTTCCGTGCCCTCAACTCTTCATGAGAAGGCATAGAACCTGATTAAATCGTAGGGTCTATTTCCCTAGGAAAACCTCCCGCTCTTATCATGGCAGTTTAGGAATTAACAATCAAGATATGGATCCCGTGCTCCCAACTTGTCATGAAAAAGTACAACCCGTATCCTTTTGACAGGAGAATACATCCCAATAACACCACCTAGTGTCAGCCTATAGGAGATGTTGGATTATAGGGTATCACCCCTAACACCAACTGTCACCCTTCGGCAATTTATAGATAAAAATGGTTAACAGTTACTACCCTAACGATGTGACTAACCTTAACCAAACAAGTAAGACATGCCACTGTGCTTCCAACTCGACATGAAAAAGTACCGTACGTGTCCCTCTTCTAACCAAACAAGCGAGACATGCCATTATGCTTCCAACTCGACATGAAAAAGTACCGTACGTGTCCCTCTTCTAGAGTGCAACAATTTGTCGACACAATTAACCAAGTCTTAACCTAGACTTCACAAGATCTCCTCGGATCCACTCACAGCCTACTTATTCAAGACAGTGCCTACGTACGAGCCCAATGAGCATCGTACGAGACAAAAACCTACATACGAGCCACATAAGTTACGTATGAGACTAGTGAATTTCCCAGTTATTATTACTCATACGTTGAAGATGAAGCATGTTCACATTATATGGTCCAATTTCAATTAGAACCACATACAACTAGAACTCATGGGTTCTTTTTCCTAAATTTGAACTAGGACGACATGCAACTAGGTTCATAGGTTCTCTCTCAATATTGAGCTAGAACCACCTAGAACCTAAATGCATGAGTTCCTCACCAATTTGAGCTAGAACTATCATGGAGCAAGTTTCATGGGTTTCATCTTAAAAAATCGAACTAGAACAAATATGGAACATGGGTTCATTTCAATAATTCAATTGAATTAACATGCAAGCTAAACTAATGAGTTCCTTTTAGAATTTAATAAAAACCACTACAACATATAACTTAAATATGCATGGATTCTTTTGAATCTAAAACAACTACATATATTAAGCATGGGTTCTTTACTAGAACTAGAACTCAAGCATGGGTTCTTTACTTAGAACAACTACAATAACACAAGTATGGGTTCTTTACTAGCAACTCAAGCATGGGTTTCTTACTACAACAACTCAAGCATTTATTCTTTACTATAACCTACAACAACTCAAGCATGGTAAACAACTTAAGCATGAGTTTCATTACTACATCAACCTACAACTACTCAAGCATGGTATACAACTTAAGCATGGGTTTCATGGGTTCTTTTTTATTCTTTTACTACAATAGCAACTCAAGCATGGTTCATGGGTTCTTTTTGATTCCTTTACTACAATAGCAACTCAAGCATGGTTCATGGGTTCTTTTTGATTCTTTTACTACAATAGAAACTCAAGCATGGTTCATGGGTTCTTTTTGATTCTTTTACTACAATAACCACTCAAGCATGGTTCATGGGTTCTTTTTTATTCTTTTACTAACTCAAGCATGGTTCGTGGGTTCTTTTTGATTCTTTTACTACAATAGCAACTCAAGCATGGTTCATGGGTTCATTTTGATTTTTTTACTACAATAGCAACACAAGCATGGTTCATGGGTTCTTTTTGATTCTTTTACTACAATAGCAACTCAAGCATGGTTCATGGGTTCGTTTTTATTCTTTTACTACAATAACAACTCAAGCATGGTTCATGGGTTCTTTTTTATTCTTTTACTACAATAACAACTCATGCATGGTTCATGGGTTCTTTTTTATTCCTTTGCGACAACAGCAACTCAAGCATGGTTCATGGGTTCTTTTTATTCTTTTACTACAATAGCAACTCAAGCATGGTTCATAAGTTCTTTTCGATTCTTTTACTACAATAGCAACTCAAGCATGGTGGGTTTCTTTTCTAGCAACCTAGAATAATTTAGAACATGCTTCTAAAGACTTTATCTAAATTATTACAGAAACTATTTCTTTTTATGAATTACAAGTCCTACTTATTACAAAATCTAATTTTATCAAATTTACAAGTTCTAGATAATACAAGAACTACATATATTAAATCTACAAATTTTTACTTGCTACAACTCACTTTTCTTCAATCCTACAAGTTCCTACATACAATAAGAGCAACTTTTTATGAACTAGGGTTAGTAAAGATTGATTTCTTAACAAAGTAGAGAGCAACATACAACAAAAGACCTATCTTTTAAATAGTTAGGTGAGTTCTACAATCCTAAAATGGGTAAGTATTTTCACTTCCTTAATCTTTATATGCACATGGTTATAGTCCAAGTTAAGTTTTGTGTTCAACAAAGTAACCATAATAACAATAATAATCATACAAGGTTAAAGATTACTCCCTTATGTGTTTTTAGCAAGTTCTTCATTCAAAACTCTTCATGTGGTCTTCTTGGACTCACATTACTCATATGCACATACAATTTAGTCCAAGTTGTTATTTTAGCAAAACAAGCACAACAAGTCTTAAAGACTCAATCGTTATGTCATTTGTTTTGATTTCCACCATCAATACTTCCATGGGATCATTTTGATCCCTACAACCTTGTTTGTGCTTAGGAATTTATTCCAAGTTATTTAGGAACACACATACATAACAACACATCATAAAGATGAGTTCTTTTTATTCTACAACCATTTATATGCTTAGAAATTAGTCCAAGTTGTTTAGAAACATACCTAAAACAACTACACATCATAAAGATGAGTTCTTTTTATCCTACAACAAACATGCATCAAAGATGGGTTCTTTCTCACATACAACCCAAAACTAACCCTTAAAGATGGGTTCTTTTTCACATACACAAAATAAAAGAAAAGGAAACACATAAAAAGAGAAATAAAACACAACAAAGAGAAGTAGAGAACCCCCACCTTTTGATTCTTGTATGAAGGACTACCTAGTAACATTCTCCTTCTTCCTTAGCTTTCTACTATAATTTGAATGAAGAACACTCTTATGGAAAAAAACCCCAAATGAAGAACACTTAAGGGTTTCTTCTCTTTCTTTTTCTCTTTTTTTTTCTTGTAAATGAGACAAAGAGTGAAGGGGAGGGATTTTTATAGAACAAAAGAGAGGTGGAGAGTGCAAAATATACAACCACAATTGCGCAAACCCCCTTGGGGTTCATTTTGCCGTCCAAGAGGTGATGAGGTGGAGGGGGTGAGGTGGAGGAGATGGTTCTAGTAGAAGACACATATTTAAACTCTTATGCATCTCTAATTAATCCTTAACCCTAGATTTAAGCGTCCAAACAAATCCTGGCCATCCAATTTTGATTAATCATGACAAAAATAAGATATTTTTGTCCAAAACATATACTAAATGATTTGTACAAACGTATGAAATCGTTACAATACGTATATATATATATATATATATATATATATATATATATATATATATACCGATAATTTCTGTTTGTAAAACCGCATAATCCATATAAAAATAATTTAATTTCGAAAATAATAATAAATAAATTTTTTTATCGGCTCAGAAGATTCCGGTAATAATTTGATACAATACAGATGCATACAGACTAGTATATACACAGATAATGTTTATTAGCAAAACCGGGTGATATCCACCAAAAATATTTCAATTCTGAAAATAAAATTAAAATAATAATAAAATAATAATTTTAAATATCTACCCGTGATTTTCCAGATATTTTCTCAAAAATGCATTTTTTTCAGGGTTTTGTACAAGTGCACAAAACTGATACAATACCTATATATACTTATTAGTATATATATCGAGATAAATTTTTATTTAGAAAAACCAAGAAATTTCAATAAAAATATTTTAATTAAAAAAAATATTATACAAATATAATATCCAACCGGGATATTACATGACCGGTTGATCTTGGCCGTCGGATCTCATCATCATCATCTATCTTGATTTTGAAAATCATCTTCAACTTTGATAGTGAGCCGTCTGATTGAATTGATCATCATGATCATCATGATCATGTCCCCTTGGTTTTGATTCTGGCCGTCCGTTGGAACTTGATCATCATGCTTGATTAGATGTGGGTCATCGATCTCCTCTTGATCGTCCGATTAGAACCTAGCCATCCGATCTCTTCTTGATCGTCACGATCATGATGATCTTCAACTTCCTTCGATCGCACTCGTTCGATCGATCGACCTTGATCTTCATCATTATCTTCATCATCAGGAAAACCTGACCGTCCGATCTAATCCGATCATCTTGATCTTGATCTTTGATCTCAACCGTCCGATTGTGTTCGTGATTGGTTTATGTGTTTGTTCGATCCGTTTGTTGTGTTCGTGTCCGGAAATCCATTTCCTTTATTCTTGTTCTTGCTCCGTCGTCGTCTTTCAGGCAAGTAATTTGTATTAAATTTCTTTGCAAATACAAGTACTAAATACCGCCTGTATTGTAGTTGGGTTCTAGAGACAATTTGTATGTTAATCTCCTTCTTGATATTGTCTATATAGTGATGATTTGATCATAGTTGCCTCACGACATACATGACATGATATAACCTAGGATTGACCACATCTTGTTGCATATATGCGTGATGTTCATGTGTTATCTCGTGCTCGTTCGTGTTATTTGTGGAAGACTTGTTGTGGACTTTGTGAAATACCCTATAACATGTTGCTTGGACATATAGTATACTCTATCTTATGTTTGGTTGTGTTTGGATGAGTTCTATGTGAACTAGTGGATTTTGTGCTTATGCGATATTTTCAGTTTTGCTGGCGTTTCCGTTTTGATCAGTATGTTAGACCCTATTAAGGTTAGTATTTGAAAATATTTTGTGAACATAATTTGTAGAGAATTTTGTCTATTTTCCAACTCTTTTGATGGATCTCAGTTTCGATTTACGGTTTGTGAGTTATGTCGATTTTACTACAGGAGTGTCGAAGGATTTCCAGATTGTGTTTTCTATGAATTCTGAAGAGTAATCTATTTTTATTCTGGTGTTAAAATTATTATTTTGATCAGAAATTTTGCTCAGTATTTCTAGACCTGATTGAGATTAACCCAAACTTTTTATGGATTTATTTGATAAGTTTTACAAACCGTTCTATGCTTTCGAACCACTACTATTCTAGCATATTTTTATTACTGTTCAGTAAATAACTTGATTTTAGTCCGAATTCTACTTGTTGTTTCTAAAATGTTTCTGAATATGAAAGTTAGCCTCCTCTATCTATTTTATTACCCTTTTTGGCAGATTTGGATTTCGATTTATGGTTTGTGAGATATTGCTGTTTTCGTACTGCAGCGTTTGTCATTTCAGATTTACAAAACTATCGTGCCTTGTTATTTTCTGATTTTACTTGACTACTCTTTACTTATTGAAAATTCTGAAACTTTATATTCTGATTCTATACATATAAGGGAATACCCCAGATTTTTCGTGGATTTAATTAAAGAGTTTTCATGCCGTTTTTCAGAATGTAAATACAAAATACTGATTTCTAACTGAACATGTTTTCTAGATTCAAACCTATTTTGAGATTTGATTTTGTGAAATACTATATAACTTATATAAGTTTGCTGGATTCGGAAGGAAGTCTATTTTCCATATTCTTTGATGGATTCAGATTTGCATTTTTGTAGCAACGGGAATCCCTGTTTTAGTACTGTACTGTCTTGCTGTCCTGAATTAGAACTTACACTGTTTTACTCTTTTATATGACTGTCTATCATCTATGAATGTTTATCTGTACCCTGCATCTGTTGTTTGTTACACCATGCTAGTTTTGCACCGTTTCATACACATTCATGCCTGTTTGATCATTATAATAAAATTACCAAGTTGGGTTTTAAGGGAAAGATCTAGTATTGAGAAATTATAGAAATATGTACTTGGAAGGGGGCCCGTGTTTTCCATGCTGAGCATCTGTTATACTGTTACTGATTACCTGACTGCACACTTCCCTATAGGAAGGTGTACTAGGAGGACTGTTACTGATTACCTGACTGCACACTTCCCTATAGGAAGGTGTACTTGGAGGAGGACCACTAGGTTCTGACTGTTACTGTTACTGTTACTACTACTGTTACTGCTACTGCTACTATTACTGTTATCTGTTACTGTCAGATTACTGATACCTGAGTACTCTGCTCTGTATGATCCCCTATGAAATCAAAAACGAAACTGTTTGAATGTAGCAACCATGTAGTGCGGGCTGCATTAAGTGTTACCTAGATAGTAATAAACACAAGACTGTAAGAACTGACATCTGTTACAGTGTTATCTGTTACTGAACATTGTTACCTGCTATCATCTGACTGTTACCCATTACTGTTATTTGTTACAGACTGACTGTTACCTGATACTGCTATCTGTATACCTGTCTGCATATTGTTGATACTTGACACATGTTACTTATACCTGTTAGTATACCATGCTATGTTGTTCTGTTATTATTTTATATTTGTTATTTTTCCCCATGTACTTGTATCCTGCACTACAAGCGGCCCATAACTTGCATTGACGGGAGTTTGTTTTCTTTTTCATATCCCTGCAATTGTTAAATTGCAGATTTCTTAGAACAGGTACCAGATGGTGTTGGAGATTTGCAATATTAGTGCTGGATTTTGTTATTATTATTCTTGTTGGTTATTTTGAACAATTGTATTTGATACTTGGATTTATTTGTATTTGGAGAATGTGACCCAGGATATTTGACTTATTCAGATCTGGATTATTTGAGATTAATATATTTTTGTTTCAAGTATTCTTGTTGGTATTTTGATTCATATGTGCATACTTGGTTGATTCTTTTGCTTCCGACTCTGATTATTTCTGTGAGATGTTGTAAAGATTTTGAACAGCTTATGAATGATGAAAATTATTCGCTGGGCTTAGTCACGTATCTGTATTCCGTATTTCCTTTTTGGGAAGCAGGGCATGACATAATTAATACATCATGAATATACAATAAAATTGGACAGTAACTTTCGCTTGGATGCTTCCCAAGGCTTGAGTTCTCCCTGCACTCCCCAATCAGCAATCCAACAACTAAACAGATTGTGGCACGTCAGTTGCATACAACTGACGCAATTCTATAATACAGCAATCCTCGCTATGCCATAAGATAGCGATTCCAAATCTCAACAACCGCAATTTTATGCAAAAGGAAAAGTGATGTCAAACAAGTGTCGGTGTATTCTATGGGCTAATCTATTGCACACTCAAGAGGCACACGATGCTCTTATTCTAATGCATGCTTGATTGGGGAGATATGCATCCCATATTACACATTCCCAAACCAAACGATGTTCTTCAGTTGATGGAGTTCGATCCCCCGCTATGCATCCTACTCTTGTGCTCTCTCCAATCTCTGAAACTCTAGTGATGATGAGGCTGCAGTCGTCCGATTCACTCCTATCGCTGCTATCAGTAGTGGTGTCAATACCATGTGTTTTACCCACTATGCCCGGAATCGCAGTCGTACGGCTCACGTCCGTCACTGCTCAAACAATTTGTAGAGATGTGGTAATTCCACCTTTCGGACCTCACCAAAAACTGATGTACGGACACAAGGGCTCCTCACTAGAGAACTTAAATCCTTTCCCATAGAGTCTTGCTCACAGGGCCTTTCTCCAAGCCTCCTGCCGCATTGATCAGTATAGTATTGGTGGATTTTTAGAGTTTCCCCGAATCTCCGCTCTGGTGTCGTCCTTACACTAGACCAGAACTTGCACTCGAGATGACACCGCCACTCTAGACCTCCTCAAAAGTTGTTATGGACATTAAGGCACTCCGGCCGGAGATATTAGAGCCTTTCCCACTGAGTTGCGCTCCAGCTGGGCCTTTCTCCAAGTCTGCTGCCCGCGTTAAACGAACTTAGGATTTAGTGAGACCTGATGACGCCATGCTTCCCCCTGATAGGCGAACACCACTTGCTGGTGGCTGTCCTTTCATTCAACCAAGACTCGATCTAGTCCTTCAACACCACAAACCCAAGGTACACGTGCTAACCCACGCTAGGATCAAGATTAAGAATAAGGTTAATTATATGATTACTAGCTTTTTACATGATCATCTGATTATCTAAATCCCAAGACTCTAATCATTCTCTAGTCATTTTTTCATTATCTCACAGTGAATTATTAGGTGAGTCTAGTTCTATTTCATTTTAACCAATACTCTTCTAGTTAGGAGATCTATCCATTTTCATGTCCTAACTTAGTAAACAACTTTTGTTTATTAAGGACAACTAGTTAAGTTTTACATATAGACACTTTTCTAGCTAATTATCTTTTTCATTATTAGAACCTAACCCATCCCACAATAGGACTCAATCTAGCCCTCAAATCTAGCCCAAGAATTGGCTCGCCTCGGCCCACACTTGGCCCGAACCAACGACGAACCGACTCCGTCTATCGCCGCAACCGCCATCTACGCCTGGAGTTCGATCGCAACCTTGGCCTGACCAACATGTAGCTCCCGCTAACCTTCATGCTTCACGATCATCGACAAGTCGTAGCACCAAACACAACCATGGAATCCTTCCATGAACAGTGAGTATGTCGACACACAATTCATCTCCTCCAATGCGTTCGATGTGACATGGGTTTCTATTCTACCCGTCTAAATATGCCAACATGACTTAATCCTAGAGTCTAAAACTCAAACAGTGTAGCCCAACAAAGGTACACTACCCTAGGAATAAATTCTACACCATGAAGACCCCAACAGAGTGCTAAAAAGCTCAAAAAATGAAAAAATCACATTTCCAAACAACAAGCATACAATTGGCATTCATGTGAAAACGGGGTCGTTCCTTGTCCCGTTTCTTCAAAGAAACGCGATCAGGTGCCTCTCATGCTCTTACTCAAAGAAGACAACAAGTAGAAGCACAAATTGGGTATGAATCTCATTCCAAAGTGATCAACAACAATATATAAACATCCATCACAATTCTTACTTCAAAACAGTGAACAAACATGTCTATATTGTAGGTCTACAAGTACACATGAGCTACTCATAACAGGAAACTTTAGATAATTTAAGTCCTAACTCATTTCCACATCTACAACATGATTTATGACCTACAACAGTAACTTAATACTCAAATTCTACAAGTTCATTCTTAATCTAATAGGCATAGTGCAAAACAATGAACTTTATGAATCTGTGTGTTTCTATTGTCACTTACAAAATTCATTATAATTAGTATATTGGACCAAATCATTAGTTCTTAGACATTACAGAAAGTTCTATGCGTTTACTACAACTTCCTAGTTACATGACTCTTCAGATTATGTCGTTTAAGTGGTCGAATAAGTCATTCTTTAACATACATGCATTAATCTCCAAAACAGAGCAACAATTAACCAGTGCTAACATAAAAATACTTTAAAAATAGCAAATGATCTCTAAACTTCATGAAATTTAAAACATATGTTTTACATACATGGTAACAGAACACAATTAAATTTCAAGTGATTATACCTAGTACTTTTTGTAGCACCCCAAATCCCTATACTGGCGATTCGTGACACAAACTAGAATCTTTCCTTCGAACAGTCACAATACAGTAAAATGCAGGAAAATTTTAAAAAAAAATTATTCCATGATGTTTACAAGTTCAAGTGTTACAATATACAATGTCCAGAAATTAAAAATCAGAGTTTACAAAAAAAACAACAAAAGATGTAAATAATGGACACTTGATACTTGGACGCTCTATCTTGTTGGAGCTTTCTGGGCTCCCCGAATCGGCAATCTAGCACCTAAAAGAGCGGGTACGTCAGTAATTCTATTGACACAAGGCTGATAAAAGCAGCGATCTCCAAACTTGACAAATCAAGATTTATGCACGAGAAAAAGTGACTAAAAGATAGGAAAGTGGAATTGGGATAAAGCTGTCTGTCTTTGACATGCCCTGGTAATCTAATGCACAGGTCTAGATGTACTTAATCTAATGCAAGCGAGACTTTAGAAATGAATGCATCCCATACTGCATACGTTCCAAATCAAGTCGTTGTCTCCAAGTTCAGGGTTTTGAACCCCCGTCATGCAGCCTACTCTTGTACTCGTCCTGAACCTGATAGATAGATCGTGGTTAATGAAGTTGTAGAATAATCGATCCAATCCGTTACTGCAGTCACTTAGTGGTGTCCCTATTTGCCACTAGTGCCCAACACCCGGATCTCACTCAAAAGTCATGAAGAACTAAAGATACACAGCAGCATATCTATGGCACCGAAGATTCACAGGACAGCAGCCCTATGATCCGTTTGTGTCCACCAACATAGAACTTGACGGTAGTGTAGGGTCTACTTCCCTAACTCCAACTGGAATCCCCTCCCTTTCTTACCACGGTTCTTCAGGAATTAACAGTGCGAGATATGACCACAGCACGTATCCCTAATGACAGGAGAGTACAACACCCGACTAGCTCACTAGAAAACTAATGCAAATTATAGGTGACGGCAATCCTAACTAATTACTGAGTCTACCTGGACATGTTATAAGGATATGGTTACAAACTTGATCCATAGTCTAGGTTATCCCTAGTCTCATGTGGTTTCCTCAATGAAAACCCTAGTTCCCATCTATCAACCTACGACTCCGGCGACGTGATCACCTACTCGCCACTTCCCCTATCTTGAGTCTCGTCCACAACCTCGGCCCGTGGTCATTCTCTATGACTCCACATGCACCCGAGTTTGGCCGCTTAATCATCGAGGCGGAAGTTTCAATTCCAGCCTAACGGTTGACACCTATAGGGCAACTATCTAGACTATATCAATGACTCAAATGTTGTTCAAACATGCAAAAAATGACAACTTCCGAGAAGGCTGGATCTGTCCAGTACTTCCGAAATTCATCTCTATTACTACACAACTTCGAATTACATGATTCTAGGCTTTTTGGAAAGCTAAGATTCTCTACTCCAAATCTCTAGTTAATCACTTTTACAGATTCCAAACACATTACTCCAGAAAAGCACACATTCACAGATCATGCAATCTGAGCTAGAAACTGGACACAATCTAGTTAAAATTCAATAAGAAATCAACCCTAAGTCCAAAGCTTATGAAATTTGAGATTCTGTAACTAGACATATACCATTCCATCCTGTCCAAAAATTGCATCTAGATTCATAATACACAGAGAGTTATGACCCTTTAAACATAGCATAAAAATTCTTCTGTTTTTCAGATAGGGTCTTTACCACTAAATGCAATCTATTTTAAAACTCCATCAAATGTTATCTAACAATTCTAAAATTTTAGAATCATGATGTAGACTCGTACTAAAAACTACTGTACAAATTTCATTACAATATGATGCACCCAAAAGTAGTTATGAATTGTTGAACTTCAAACTTAAAACAGGCAGATTCAGCTTCTGGTTTCCAGACCAGTTGCAACTTAAAAAATTTTGAGGCACCAAACGATCTCAGAAAAATGCAAATTTTGAATCATGGTTTTAGACACAAACAAGAGCATCCGGTAAATTTTTTAGCTTAAAATACCCTACCATTTCTGAGTTATGATTTTCGAAAGAAACACCAAGTCCTCACACAACAGGAGTTTTTCAGCCTGCCCTCTGTCCGTAATTGAAGTGAGTGTCTGAGCTACTAAATGGACCCCAAATATAATGAAAAAATTCAAGTGTGCTCTAGATTCATTGCATAACCCGCCAAAAAAAATTTAGCTGAAAACTCTAAGCCATTTGTAAACTAGAAAATCCTAAACTTTACCTATTACATACATGTTCTTCAACAGGAGTGAAGATATGAGTTGTTCTACCATACAAGTTTATTTTATCTTAGCATGCCAATTACTTGTACATAGTGAAAAATTCTTCTTAGCTACTAATACACACTAATTTATTCACACAAAAAAAATTAAGTTTAGAGATCACCCTCATCTAAGTTGCAAGAGAACTCCTACTTAGCTTGCTTCCCTTCTTTCCCTCTTCAAGTTGCTCACTTGATCCTCTACAATCAAAGTGGAGATGTTGTTCGCTAAATCCCCCTACTATTCTCCTTCTTCTATTACTTAAAAACTCCTTCTTTTTTTTGAAACTACAATATGAAAAATGAGAATGTGAAGAAGAAGTTTGATTTTTATACAAATGGAAGGAAAGAGAGGAAGGGGGGTGGCCGGTTATGCTTAGGTGGAGGGCTAGGATGGATGAGGTCAGGGTGACTGGGAATGAGGGTGTGGATGGTGCCAACACATAAGTGCTAGAACAATCTAGTCTCATCTTGGAGCTTTCATGAAGAGTTTCTTCATGCTCAAAATCAACCTTTGGATCTCATCAAGATGATCCTAGGTTAATCTTGACTAGGGTTAGCTCCTAACCCTAAGCCACCAAACCCTAACCCTAATGCAAAAGTATGCATGGTTATTCAATCCAAACAATCATGCACCAATTCAATTCGAGTATCAACTTAGTTCAAAATAAATAATATATATTTATAATAATAAATCATTTATCTTATTCTGGGGTATTACATTACTCCCTCCTTAGAGTAGTTCTGTCCTCATAACTATACTCGGTCGGGAGAAAGGAAAACATTACACCTCAAATAGTGCAGGAAAAGAAGCTCTCATGCGGCTCTCTGGTTCCCAAGTGGCTTCTTCTACGAACTGATTCCTCCAGAGAACCTTTACCATTTGAATGGTCTTGTTCCTTAATATCCTTTCCTGAAAATCAATGATTCTGACTGGTTGTTCCTTGTACGAGAGGTTCACTTGCAAGTCTTCAGGAATCTCTGATAGTTGATGGTTAGGCTCTGGTACATACTTCCTCAGCATCGAGACGTGGAACACGTCATGTACCCAGGATAACTCTGTTGGTAGCTCTAATTTGTAGGCCATCTTTCTGATTTTCTTCATTCTGATTTTCTTCAGAATCTTATATGGCCCGATGCATCTTGGTGCCAATTTTCCACCCCTTCCGAATCTGATAACGCCCTTCATTGGTGACACTATGAGAAACACCGAATCAACTTCCTCAAATTCAAATTCTCTCCAGCGACTGTCAGCGTAGCTTTATTGTCTGCTCTGTGCTCCTTGTAACCTTTTCTGAATAAGCTCAATCTTTTCTGAGGTTTGCTGCACAATCTCTGGTCCGAACATCTGCCGCTCTCCTACTTCATACCAGTAAAAGGGCATCCTGCACCTTCTCCCATATAGCGCTTCATATGGAGCCATACCAATGCTTTCTTGATAACTGTTATTATAAGAAAATTCCACTAGGGCCAAGTATCTTTCCCAGCTTCCTCCGAAATCCATAATACATGCCCTCAACATATTCTCGAGGATCCTATTGACTCTTTTTATTTGTCCATCAGTCTGTGGATGAAAAGCCGTGCTAAAATCTGTTCTGGTTCCCAAGGCTGACTGTATACTCTGCCAGAAACGAGATGTAAACCTTGCATCCCTATCAGAAACTATTGACACTGGTACTCCATGTAGTTTCACTATGCTTTAAATGTAGACTTCTGCCAATTTCTCAAGTGACCAGGTCGTCTTTATAGGTAGGAAATGTGCGGACTTTGTTAGTCGATCTACGATTACCCAAATTGAGTTGTTTCCTTTAAAGCTTCTGGGCAAACCGGTGATGAAGTCCATACTAATGTTTTCCTATTTCCACTATGGAATGGGCAAAGGTTGTAATAATCCTCCTGGCTTCTGGTTTTCAGCTTTGATTTGTTGGCATGTCAGGCATCTGGCCACAAATATTGCTATGTCCCGCTTCATCCTGGGCCACTAATAGTACTGCTTCACATCCCGATACATCATGGTGCTTCCAGGGTGTACTACAAGTAATGTGGAATAAGCTTCCTTCATGATGTCTTCTCTTAATTCTTTGTCCTTCGGTACACACAGTCTTTTGCCATACCAGAGTGATCCTTCTCTTATACTGAATACTGAAAGTTTTACTTCATTTACCTGCTTCTTCAGTGCATCAATCTCTGTGTCTCCTATCTGAGCTTTCTTCACTCGCTCATTCAAACTCGGCTGTAAAACTAACTGTGCCAAAACTGCACTCAAGTCTTGAGTAATTACCTCAATGCCTGCTTGTCTGATCTCATCCTCTAGCTCCTTTCTTGTTACAATAAGTGTGGAAATACTCCTCTTCCGGCTGAGTGCATCAGCTACCACATTGGCCTTCCCTAGATGATACAAGATTTTTGGTCTGATATCTTCCAAGACTTCCGGCCATCGCCTCCACCTTCGATTCAAATCCCTCTGCTGGTATATATACTTCAAACTCTTGTGGTCAGTATACATTTCTACCTTTGCTCCGTAGATGTAATGTCACCACAATTTAAAGGTGAAGATTATGGCTTCTAGTTCTAAGTCATGCATAGGGTAGTTCTTCTCATGAGGTCGGAGTTGTCTCGATCCATAGGCTATGACCTTCCCTTCCTGCATCAGTACACATCCGAACACCAAATATGATGCATCGTTGTAGACATACCCTTTGTCAGCTTGAGGTAAGACTAAGATGGGTGCAGAGATCAATCTGTTCTTTAACTCTTAGAAACTTTCTTCACACTTCTTTGTCCAGTCGAAGCTCTGGTTCTTCCTGGTTAATGCTATGAGTGGTACTGCTATTCTGGCATAATTTTGAATAAACTTCCGGTAGTATCCATTCATACCCAGAAAACTTCTTACTTCTTTCACTGTCTTTGGTTGTGGCCACTCCTTGACTGCTTCTATCTTCTCCGGGTCTGTGGCCACTCCCTCCTTAGAAAGGATATGGCCAAGAAATTCAACTTCTGGCTTCCAGAACTCACACCTGGACAATTTCGCGTACAACTGATGCTCCTATAGCTTGCTTAATACTATGGTCAAATGTCCAGTGTGTTCTTTTTCTGTCCTTGAGTACACCAAAATATCTTTGATAAAGACCACTACAAATGAGTCAATAAATGGCCGTAAGATTCAGTTCATCATGTCCATAAAGATTGGTGGACTGTTGGTTACACCTAATGGCATTACTAAAAACTCATAGTGCCCATGCCGAGTCCGAAAGGCTCTCTTGGGTACATATGCTTCCTTGACTCAAACTTGATGGTAACCGGACCGTAGGTCGATCTTTGAAAATACAGCCGCCCCTTGAAGTTGATCAAACAAATCATCTGTAGCACCCCGAATTCCTAACTTAGGAACTCATGACACGCTTCAGGATCTTTCTTCAAATGAGTCACAACACAACAAAAATCACATGAAATTAAAAACTTTTTATTACATCAAATTGTTATTACAATGTCCAATGATTAAAACAATTACACTTAATTGTTACAGCAAGAATGTACAATGAAGATTTGGACAGTAACTTCCACTTGGATGCTTTCCCCTGCTAGAGCTTTCCCGTGATCCTAAGTTAGCAATCCTGCACTGATAACTGTGGGCACGTCAGTTGATTACAATTGACAAAATACTATATTCAGCTATCCTCTCTACGCCATAATATAGCAATTCCAACCTCAACAACCATAAATAATATTTGATGCAAGGAAAAAGGGTGATGTCAAACAAGTGTCGGTGTATATCATGGCCTAAACTAATGCACACACTATGCACACATGCTCCTAAGGCTAATGCACGCTTGGTCGAAAGTTATGCATCACATTCTACACCCCCCCAAACCAAACGACGTTCTTCAGTTTAATGGGGCTCGATACCCCGCTATGCATCCTACTCTTGTGCTCTCACCTGTTTCTGATTCCTGTGATGGTGAGGCTGTAGGCTTACCTGTGTCCAATCCTCATAGTTTTACCTACTACGCCCGGGACTCCAGTCCGCAGGCTTACCCTGCGTGGCTGGTCAGTCGCAGGCTTACCCTGCATGACTGAAACCATGGTTAGTTGCAGGCTTACCCTGCGTAGCTATAATCAAATCGACTTACATGATATGTTGACTATAATCCAGTCGGCTTACCCGATATGTTGTCTCCCCGGACCTCACCAAAAGCTGATATACGAGCACCAGGGCTCCCCACCGGAGGACTTAGTATCTTTCCTGTAAAGTCTCGCTCTGTGGGGACTTCCTCTAAAATCCTCCTGCCCACATCGGTTAACAAAGGACATGACAGATATAATGTTTTCCCAACTCCGATACACTCATCCTTACACTAGAGCAGAACTTGCAGTCGAGACAATGTCCCCCTGACAGGCGAACACCCTCGCTAGTGCCTGTCCTTACAACAACCAAGACTCGATCTAGCCCTACCAAAGTATCCATGCTACACCTCTCCCTTAGTTCGGCGATCTATCTACCATAACCAATCCATAACTTGGTAATCAACTTGCTTGCCATGATCAACTAGTTCAATTCCATTAGTAGACTGTCCCTAGTTAGTCACCTTTATCAAAATAGATCTCAATCCATTTAACACTAGGACTCAACTAGCCCTCTAGTCTGGCCCAAGAGTTGACCCGCCTCGGTCCACACTTGGCACGAACCCCCGACGAATCATCCCCATCGATTGCCGCAACCACATTGACGCTTGGAGTTTGAATGCAACCTCGGCCCGACCAACAAATAGCTTCCTGCTAAACTTAACGCTCCACAGTCCTCGACAAGTGGTAGCTCCAAACACAACCCATGGAATCCATCCATGTACAGCAAAATCCATCGATGCACGAGTCCACTCCTCCAATGCATTCGATGTACATTCTACCTGTCTAGATTTGTCAACAAGGATAAATCTTTGGGTATCTACTTAACCAATGTATCATAACAAGATACACTACACTAGGAGTAAGTCCTAACCCATGAGTACTAAAAAAGGGGCTCTAAGGGTCCTGAAAATGACAATTTAAGTTTCCAAACAGTAAGCACACACTTGGCGTTTATGCCAAAACAGAGTCATTCCCTATCCCGTTCCCTTAAGGAATCGCGATCGGGCACTCTCCATGCTTTTACTCAAAGTAGACAGCAAGTACAAGCACACAATGGGTATGAATCTCATCCCAAAGTGGTCAACAATAATACCCAACATCCAATACAATTTCTACTTCAAACATTGAACACCGTTGTCTATATTGGGGTCTACAAGCAACTATGAGCTACTCTTAGCAAGAAACTTTAGATTACTTAATTCCTAACTCATACTCACATCTATAACATGAGCCTTGACCTCAAACAACAACTCTAAGCCAACAAGATACAAGTTTAAACTCATCTCAACGATCATGGTGCAAAACAGTAAGCTCTAAGATTTACTGTGTTTCTGTCGTCACTCATAAAAATCATATAAAATCGAATACTTGTCCAAATCAGGACTTATTGGTCATTCCAGAAAGGTCTATGTGTCTACTAAAACTTCTTAGTTTCAAGTTCCTTCATACAAGGTTGTTTTCAAAGTCTTATGGTCTCATCTTTAACAAGTGTACAGAATCTTAGAACAGAACATCATGTTAACACAGTCATGGGGTAAAATCATATTAAAATAGTAAATGATGTCAGATCATCATGAAATTTTAGAATCCAGTTCCTGACACATGATTTTACAACTCTTCCAAAAATCAAGTGATTCTACCAAGTAGATTTCCATTCATGTCCTTTTGAATATCATCCAAAAACAGGGCAGTAACATCAGCAGATCTGTTCACTAAAATATCTAGCTCAGTTTGCATGATTTTATTGACATAGCTACAGTAGTCCAAATCTCATGAAATTTGAAACTTAGGTCTTAGGTACACTTAAAAAAGACATACTAAAATTTCACATCATTCCTATAAGCTTGTAGTGAGATACAAGTCATTCTTTGCACAACAGTAACAATAAAAATTGCTTCTTTCTATTCTCACCAGCATGCAAGTTCGTAATTTATTTTAATAGCAGGAAAAATCATAAAAATCCATAAAAATTACTGAAGGTGTAAGACACCTATTTGATTATCCTGTAAAAATTTCAGATCAAAATTCCAAGTGGTGTTCATGCATTGAGCTACGGACTGACATAAAAAATTCAGTCTTTTAACAAGATTTTCTGGTTTGGTCTACTTAGCACAAAACGAGTTGTTAAAGTTCATTCCTAGGGCATGCATGTCACTTTTTCAGTAATAAAACACCATTCAACAATCTAAAAACAAAACAAGAGATTGGGAACACCCACCTTGTTAGTAGCTTGTTCATGCTTGAAGGCCCTCCTTCCATGACTCTTCTAGCTCCTTGCTTCTTCTTCTCCTTGGCTTTGGCTCTTTGTTCTTCTTCTCCTTGGCTTCCCTTCTTCTTCTCTCCCCAAATCGGTAGCTAAGTGTATTAGGAATGGGGTTTGGAGGTATAGGAAGAGAGTAAGAGTAGTAGGAGAGAATGGTAGAAGGGATGGGGTTTTAAAACAAAAAGAGAAGAGAGGGAGAGAGGGGGTGGCCAGATTTCATGGGCATGGGGAAGAAGGAGAGGTGTCCCATCAAGCAAGAGGTTGGCTCTCTTGGGTGGTGATGTGATGGGGTTCTTAAAAAACTCATCATGGTGTTTTTTTATTCAAAATCCTAAGAAACCCTAGCCTCATTTTCCCTCCTTCTTCAAGCATAGGCCGGCCATACCCTATGGGCTTGACCCATATGGGGTTGGTTCAAGTGTGGTGGTTGGTTTTGTTTCGTTTGGTCTCACAAGTCCAACTCAACATGTACATACATACGTATATATATCTATACATATATTCGTATGCACAATGTAGGCTATTAGTGAGAAAAACAATTTCTTTAACCAAAAATATAATTTCCACAACCAGTAGTGCTTAATTCGTTTACAAGATGCATTCGTCAAAAATCAGGGTTGTTACACCATCGATCATGGGAATCAGGTACTTGTTTCGAACAGTGACATTATTAAATTCCCGATAATCGATACACATTCTTGCAGACCCATCCTTCTTGTTAATAAGCAAAACTGGTGCTTCCCAGGGTGATGCACTCAGTCTGATGAGTCCTTTCTGCCATAGTTCTTCAACTTTTTTCTTGACTTCATTCTGCTCCACTGGTGCCATCCTGTAAGGTGTCTTTGATACTGAGCACTGCCTAGTTGGATTGAAATGCTGAATTCTACGTCTCTGTGTGGGGGCAGTCCAGGTAATTCTTCCAGGAATACGAGTGGAAAATTCCTCACCACTGGTATCTCATTCACTTCTTCAGGTACATTCATTTTCGTTGTAGCTGCAATAATCACTTCCTTTGGCCTTTTCTTTCTGTGAAACATGAGCTTCATTCCCTTAGCTGTGATGGCTACTTTCTTCTCCTTGTAGTCGATATTTGCTTCATGCTTCGACATCCAATCCCTGCCAACAATTACATCTATTCTGGTGAAACCCAACTCTAACAAATCAATACTTAGAGGTTCTTTGTTAACCCGAAGTTTACAGTCTTTATAGCATCGATCTGTAGTGAGAGTTGCCTCTGATGGTGTTGCTACCATTAAGGCTAACTCTGAAGTTGCTTCTTGTGTGCACTTCAACGTTCTTGAGAATGATTTGGAAACAAAAGAATGAGTTGAGCAACTATCGAACAAAATAGTAGCCAATGTTCCATTTATATATATACTTCCTGTTACAAAAGAGTTACAGCCTTCATTATACTTCTTCAAAATGAATCTTCAAAATACAACTAGAACTTATTACAATGTTTCTTCACATACTGGTGATTACCCCCTCATTATCTTCCGCATCTTCCTCAATCAAGGCAAATACTCAACCTTGGCGGACTGGTTGCTTTCCCTTACTAGTGGTTCCCAATACTGCCTTGCCGCTGCTCTTCAGATATTGGGGACAATTCTGTCTGATGTGTCCTTCCTTCCTACAATGATAGCATTTCTGAACAGTTTTCCCCTCGTTCCTTGGGCACTGATCTCTGAAATGCCCCTGTTCCCCACAGAGGAAACATCTTCCTGGCTTGAATCCTCTCATCTTATCACTTTTCCTCTGAAATTCTGGTTCTTGTCGTGTTTCTTGAACTTCGATGTTGGGTAGACCACTTTCCCCGGTTCCAAATCTTAGTTTTCCCCTGTGGTGCTTGGCCTTGGTTCATATCCATTTCTGTTGCAGCAGCTCACCTCACTAGTTTGTCAAACCTGCGAATGCCCAGAGGTACCATCCTGGATCTCAACCCCAGCCTATGTCCCTGTTCAAATCTTTTGGCCTTCTTTGTCTCTTCTTAAACCATCTCTGGTGCATATTGCGACAGCTGTGTAAACTTTGTTTAATATTCTCTTACTAACATGCTCCCTTGCTTCAAACTGTGGAACTCCATCGCATTTTCTTCCTGAACGTCTAAGGGAAAGTAGTGTTGTCTGAATTCTTCTAAGAAATCCTCCCATGTTATTGGACCTTCTCCCCAACCATGTTTTATGGATTGCCACCATACTCCGTTGTCCTTCTCTAGTAAGATTGTAGCCAGCTGAACTTTACTACCTTCTGGCGTCATCAAGAATTCAAACACCATTTCTACTGGGTGTATCCATTCGTCTGCTGCAGTCAAGTCGGCCTGTCCCTCAAAGACTGGAGGCTTCATTCTTTTGAAAGAATCATCCATTTTGACAGGATCTGCAGCAGTGTTTCCTCAAGCGATTCCCGGTGCTCCCGGTGGTGGTGCCTGGTTCCTGCTCGCCTTTATGAATGCTCCTAGCATTTGGTATAGTCAGGCGAATTTTGCTCCTACGTTGAGGCCATCATCATTGGCTCTGCTGCCCTCACCCTCTGTCTTCCAGCTTCGGCTGCTCCTGGTTCTTCTAGACATCTGAATACTAAATTTTATTATTAAGTTGAAATCATAGTGTAAAACTCACAACATACTAGAAGTAGTAGTCAAAATATATGTACTACTCTTCATTTATAAATAAGAAGGGTTACATTGGCATTTCCATAAGTACAGTCAAAATACTACTACCATAACTGTAGTCAAAACATCACACCATCATAGTTTGGTTTACAAAACATTATTCTATATACACTAAAACATCACACCATGTATCATAGACTTTCAAAAAGCATTATCCTTTGTACATCAAAACATCAAAACTAACTATCATAAGATCCTTCATAGGGCCAGATCACACATGTCCTTCACATGGTTGTCTCCTGTGGCGGAGTGCTCTGTAGAGGTGAGTTGCTCCAGCTGAGTCTGTAGCTGTGTCACCTTAGACTGCAACTCCTCTATCTTATGTTCTACTATGGTCAACTTCTCTTGAAATTGGCGCTCCATTAGCGCCAGCTTCCTTGCAAGTCTCTTCTTTGACTTCCTCAACCATGACATCCTTCTATACACACCTGCCAATGCATGGCCACAATTTTCCAGTCGATTTTCTAACTCCCCGTGACTCCACTAGTACGAGGCAAATCCCTAGAATAATTGACCAACAGCTTGCTCTACTGCGGTGAGCTGTAGAGGTGGGATGGACAGAGCAGTAACTGGATGTGTTCCAGCCCTCACTGACCCTGGTGCCCTGACCCTGTGTGCCACTCCGTTCTGGGTAACCTCGATCGACATCTGTCAGGAGAAAATAATACAGGAATTAGTCCAAATATAGAAAATTATAAACATAAGTTGAAAAGAGAAACAATATGAATTACAACAATCTGCTACTGGCTAAACTCGACTCTCCTAGTGGCATCCAAGTCTATTTTCCTGTTGTATTGGACTATAGTCGGAAGGTTGCTCTGATACTAACTCTGTAGTGCCCCGAATTCCTGTACTGGCGATTCGAGACACAAACAAGAATCTTTCCTTCATATAGTCACAATACACGAAAATATAGGAAAATATTAAACATATTTTATTCCATGATGTTTACAATTTCAAGTGTTACAATATACAATTTGCAGAAAATACAAATCAGAGTTTACAAAAATAACAACAAAAGATGTAAATAATGGACACTTGATACTATCACTCTGACGCTCCATCTGGCTTGAGCTTTCCTGGGCTCCCCGGATCGGCAATCTAGCACCTAAAAGAGTGGGTACGTCAGTAATTCTACTGACGCAATGCTGATAAAAGCAGCGATCTCCAAACTTGACAAATCAAGATTTCGGCACAAGAAAAAGTGACTAAAAGATAGAAATGTGGAATTGGGATAAAGGTGTCTATGTATGACATGCCCTAGTAACCTAATGCACAGGTCAAGTTGTACTTAATCTAATGCAAGCGAGACTTTGGAAATGTATGCATCCCATACTGCATACGTTCCAAATCAAGCCATTGTCTCCAAGTTTAGAGTTTTGAACCCCCATCATGCATCCTACTCTTGTACTTGTCCTGTTCCTGATAGATAGATCTTGGTTGAAGAGGTTGCACAATAATCGATCCAATCCGTTACTGCAGTCACATAGTGGTGTCCCTATTTTCCACTTGTGCCCGATGCTCGGACCTAACTCAAAAGCCATGACGAACTAAATATACACCGCAACAAATCTATGGCGCCGAAGATTCAGAGGACAGCAGCCGTACGATCTGTTCGTGTCCACCAACATAGAACTTGACAGTAGTGTTGGGTCTACTTCCGTAACTCTGACAGGAATCCCCTCCCGTTCTTACCACGATTCTTCAGGAATTAATAGTGTGAGATACATACCGCAGCACGTATCCCTAATGACAGCAGAGTACAACACCCGACTACTAGCTCGCTAGAAAACTAATGCAAATTATAGGTGACGGCAATCTTAACTAATTACTGAGTCTACCTGGACATGTTATAAGGATATAGTTATAGTCTAGGTTATCCCCAGTCTCATGTTGTTTCCTCAATGAAAACCCTGGTTCCTGTCTATCAACCCACGGCTCCGGCGACGTGATCACCTACTCGCCACATCCCCTATTTTAAGTCTCATCCACAACCTCGGCCCGTGATCATTCTCTATGACTCCGTCGGTGCCTGCGTTTAGCCTCTTAATCATCAAGGTAGAAGTTCCAATTCCAGCCTAACGGTTGACAGGTATAAGGCAACTATTTAGACAATATCAAATGTTGTTCAAGTTTCCATCTATGTCTTAAGAACATAAGACACTAAAAAAACAATTATTGGGCTATAGAAACACCACTAACTCTCAATCCAAACTTAGGAGTTAAGGAAAAAGTCACAAACATGCAAAAAGTGACAACTTCCGAGAAGGCTGGATCTGTCCAGTACTTCCGAAATTCATATCTATTACTACGCAACTTGGAATTACGTGATTCCAGGCTTTTTGGAAATCTAAGAGTCTCTACTCCAAATCTCTAGTTAATCACTTTTGTAGAATCCAAACACATTACTCCAGAAAAGCACACATTCACAGATCATGCAATCTGAGCTAGAAACTGGACGCATTCTAGTTAAAATTCAATAACAAATCAACCCTAAGTCCAAAGCTTATGAAATTTGACATTCTATAACTAGACATATACCATTCCATCGTGTCCAAAAATTGCATCTATATTCATAATACACAGAGAGTTATGACCCTTTAAACTTAGCATAAAAATTCTTCTGCTTTTCAGACAGGGCCTCTACCTCTAAATACAATCTATTTTTAAAACTCCATCAAATGTTATCTAACAATTCTAAAATTTTAGAATCATGATGTAGACTCGTACTAAAAACTATTTTACAAATTTCATTACAATATTATGCACCCAAAAGTAGTTATGAATTGTTGAACTTCAAACATAAAACAGGCAGATTCAGGTTCTGGTTTCTAGACCAGTTGCAACTTAAAAAATTTTAAGGCATCAAACAATCTCAGAAAAATGGAAAATTTGAAATCATGGTTTTAGACACATACAAGAGCATCCGGTAAAAATTTTAGCTTAAAATACCCTACCATTTCTGAGTTATGATCTTTGAAAGAAACACCAAGTCCTCACACAACAACAGTTTTTCGGCCTGCCCTCTGTCCGAAATTGAAGTGAGTGTTTGAGCTACTAAATGGACCCCAAATATAATGAAAAAAATTCAAGTGTGCTTTAGATTCATAGCATAACCTGCCAAAAAATATTTTGCTTAAAACTCTAAGCCGCTTGTAAAGTAGAAAATCCTAAACTTTACCTATTACATACATGTTCTTCAACAGGAGTGAAGATATGAGTTGTTCTACCATACAAGTTTATTTTATCTTAGCATGCCAATTACTTGTACATGGTGAAAAATTCTCCTTAGCTACTAATACACACTAATTTATACACACAAAAAAATTGAGTTTAGAGATCACCCACATCTAAGTTGTAAGAGAACTCCTACTTAGCATGCTTCCCTTCCTTTCCTCTTCAAGTTGCTCACTTGATCCTTTACAATCAAAGTGGAGATGTTGTTGGCTAAATCCCCCTACTTTTCTCCTTCTTCGATTACTTAAAATCTCCTTCTTTTTTTTCTTTTTGAAACTACAAGATGAAAAAATGAGAATGAGAAGAAGGGGATTGATTTTTAATACAAATGGAGGGAGAGAGAGGAAGGGGGGTGGCCGGTTATGCTTAGGTGGAGGGCTAGGATGGATGAGGTGAGGGTGAGTGGGAATGAAGGGTGTGGATGGTGCCAACACACAAGTGCTAGAACAATCTAGTCTCATCTTGGAGCTTTCATGAAGAGTTTCTTCATGCTCAAAATCAACCATTGGATCTCATCAAGATGATCCTATGTTAATCTTGATTAGGGTTAGCTCCTAACCCTAAGCCATCAAACCCTTGGTCAACAAACCCTAACCCTAACCATAATGCAAAAGTATGCATGGTTATTTAATCCAAACAATCATGCACCAATTCAATTCGAGTATCAACTTAGTTCAAAATAAATAATATATATATAATAATAATAATAATAATAATAATAATAATAATAATAATAAATAATTTATCTTATTCTGGGGCATTACATTACTCCCTCTTTAGAGTAGTTCTGTCCTCAGAACTATACACGGTCGGGAGAAAGGAAAACATTACACCTCAATAGTTCAGGAAAAGAATGCGGCTCTCCGGTTCCCAAGTGGCTGCTATGTTTTCTTCTAGTCTTGCACTAATAAAGTAGCATGCAACGAATTTCTACCACTCAGTTACACACTTCATGACTTCTCATGTTGTCAATACTACATCACAATTTTACGACACAAAAATCAAATACTACAAAGGTTTAGAAACACCCACCTTCTTTGTAGATGAATTTCAACTCCTAGTTCCTTCTTGCTCCTAGTGCTTCACTCCTTGGCTTCTCCTTGGCTCCTCTTTGGCTCCTCAAGCAGCAGAAAATGAGGGTGTAAGAAGGTTTCTCTCTCTCTCTCTCTCTCTCTCTCTCTCTATCTCTCTCTCTCTTTTCCTTCTCTTGAATGGTCGAAGAAGTGAGAAGTGAGATGAATGTTTATGAGATAAGAGGGGGAGGCATATAGAGTGGGAGGGGGGAGGGGGGGGAAAGGGATTCGATGGGAATGGCCGGTGGAATCTAAGGAGGGGATTGGGGAAGTGGGGTTATGGCATTAGAGTGTTGCAGTGGACAAAACCCCTAGGGTTCTCCACATCATCATGAGTATCTTTCAAATTTCAAACAAAATCCCCAAACCCTATCTCCTTCCCTCCATATTGTTTGGCCGGCCATGCATGCATAACTCATTTCTTTCTTTCTTTTTTTGGGTTCATGCCAAGCTACCCCACAAGTGTACAAGCCGTGTTGGGTCAATTTGGGTTCATATGGGTTAGTATAGGTCTAGTTGAAAACAAATAAAATAATTTTATACCAATAGTTTCATTAAAATAAAAATATAGTTTTTTGTGCTTAATAAATCATATATATATATATATATATATATATATATATAAATTGGGGTCGTTATATCACTCCCTCCTTAAAATAGTTCTGTCCTCAGAACTACGCTTAGTAGGGAGGAAAGAACGGAAGTTACATAAATAACTCGGTGTAGGTCCTCTGCATCCAGCTCTCTGGCTCCTAAGTCGTTTCCTTAACAAATTGATTCCTCCAAAGAACCTTGACCATTGGAATGATTTTGCTCCTCAGCACTTTCTCTTGATGATCTAGTATCTTTATTGGTTGGTCCTTGTAGAAGAGATCCACTTGCAAGTCTTCTGGAATCTCGGGCAGTTGGTGACTCGGGTCAGGTACGTATTTTCTCAGCATGGAGTTGTGGAAAAAATTATGCACCTAGGCTAACTGAGCAGGTAGTTCTGACCTGTAGGTTGTCTTCTCGATCCTTCTCAATATTCTGTAGGGTCCAATGTACCTCGGGGCTAGCTTGTCACCCTTCCAAATCTGACTATGCCTTGAGTCTGTGAGACTTTCAAGAACACTGAGTCTCCTTCCTCAAACTCTAGCTCTCTACGGTGTGTATCGGCATAGATCTTCTGTATGCTTTGTGCGATCTGTAGCCTCTTTCTGTTCAATTCAATTTTCTCCGAGGTCTGTTGTACGATCTTCGGTCCGAACATCTGCCTCTCGGCCACTTCATACCAGGGTGTTCTACACTTCCTCCCGTACAGTGCTTCGAATGGAGCCATCCCGATACTAGTCTGGTAGCTATTGTTGTAAGCAAATTCAACCAGCACTAGATGCTTCTCCCAGCTCCCTCTGAAGTCCAAGATGCATGCCCGAAGCATATCCTCCAAAATTATGTTCACCATTTTTGTTTGTCCATCTGTTTGTGGGTGAAAATTGTGTAGACTCTTCCAAATCCGTGAGGTGAATCTCGCGTCTCTGTCGGAAACTATGGACACTGGTACACCATGTAGTTTCACGATCTCCTGAATGTAGACTTCCGCCAACTTCTCCAAAGACCAGGCTGTCCTTATCGGTACAAAATGTGCTAATTTTTTTAGTCAATCCACAACAACCCAAATGGAATCATTCCTTCTGAAACTCCTTGGTAATCCCATAACGAAATCCATACGGATGTTCTCCCACTTCCATTCTGGAATGGGCAATGGCTATAGTAACACTACAGACTTCTGATTCTCTGCTTTTAGCTTCTGACAAGTGAGACATCTGGCCACAAACTCTGCTATATGTCGTTTCATTCAAACCACCAATAGAACTGCTTCACATCTCGGTACATCTTCATGCTCCCTAGATGAACTGCCAGTAGGGTGGTGAGTGCTTCCTTCATGAGTTCCTCCCTAAGATCCTCACCTTTGGCACACACAGCCAATCTCCACACCACAACACTCCTTCTTTAACTTCGAACTCAGGAAGTTTTCCTTCGATCACTTGCTCCTTGAGCGCTTGGATCTGTGCATCACCTTCTTGACTCTTCTTCACTCGATCCTTCAGACTTGGTTGGAGCTCTAATCGAGCTAACATAACACCCAATCCTTGAGAAATCACTTCGATACCAACTCTCCTTATCTCTTCCTCCAGCTCCTTCTGGGTTCCAGTCTGCATAGTAATACTCCTCTTCTACTGAGTGCGTCTGCTACCACGTTGGCCTTTCCTGGATGGTACAAAATCTCTGGCCTGATATCTTCCAACACCTCCAACCATCGCCTCTGCCTCAAATTTAAGTCCTTCTGCTAATAAATATACTTTAAGCTCTCGTGATCTATGTACATCTCGACCTTCGCTTCGTAAATATAATGTCGTCATATCTTCAAGGCCAAAATTATAGCAGCCAACTCCAGATCATGGGTGGGATTGTTCTTCTCATGTGGTCGGAGCTACCTCGATTGGTAGGCAATAACCTTCCCTTCTTGCATCATAACACATCCAAAACCCAAATGAGATGCATCTTTGTAGATCACATACCCTTTATCCGGTTTAGGCAAGACCAAAATCGGTGCTGATATCAGTTGGCTCTTCAGCTCCTGGAAACTTCCTTCACACTTCTCGGTCCACTCAAAGTTCTTATTCTTCTTGGTCAAAGCCGTGAGTGGCACTGCTATCTTAGCATAATCCTGAATGAACTTCCAGTAGTACCCGGTCAAGCCCAAAAAAGCTCCTTACTTTCTTCACTGTCCTTAGTTGAGGCCAATCCTTTACTGCCACGATCTTCTGTGGGTCAGTGGTCACTCCCTCCTTAGAAAGGACATGGCCAAGGAAAGCTACTTTCGACTTCCAGAATTCGCACTTGGACAGCTTCGCGTACAACTCATGCTCCTGAAGCTTGCTTAGAACTGCAGTCAAATGCCTGACATGATCCTCCTATGTTGTAGAGTACACCAGAATGTCTTCCATAAAGACCACCACGAATGAGTCGATGAATGGCCATAGGACCCTATTCATCAAATCCATGATGACTGCTGGAGCGTTGGTCACTCCAAATGGCATCACCAAGAGCTCATAGTGTCCATGTTGCGTCCTGAAAGTTTTCTTTGGTACATCTTCCTTCTTGACACGGAACAGATGGTAACCTGTTCGTAGATCGATCTTAGAGAACACTGCGGCTCCATGTAGCTAATCGAACAAGTCATCGATCCTGGGAATTTGATACTTGTTTGGCACTGTGACTTTGTTCAATTCCCGGTATTCGATACACATTCTTGATGACCCGTCCTTCTTATTGACCAGTAGTACCGGCGCTCCCCATGGTGAGGCACTAGGCCTGATGAGTCCCTTCGGTAGTAATTCCTCTATCTGCTTCTTGACTTCATTCTGTTCCACCGGTGCCATACGATACAGCGTCTTCGATACGGGTGCACTACTTGGCTGGATCACGAAACTGAACTCCACATCTCTTGGTGGGGGCACTCCCGGTAACTCCTCCAAAAATACGAGTGGAAAGTCTCGTACAATTGGTACTTCCTTAACTTCCTTCGGCACCTTACTACTGACTGTAGCTGCCAGAATCTTCCCATCCTTCTTCTTCCCTTGAAACACAATTTTTGGTTTCTCGGGTATGTTTAGGGTAAACTTCTTCCCTTTGCAGTCGATATTTGCAGTGTACGTGGACATCCAATCCATCCCCATTGTTACATCAGCTCCCACAAAGCCCGATTACAGCAAGTCTATACTCAAAGGTTCTCCTCCAAGCTGGAGTTTACAACCTTTATAACCCACATCCGTAGTGATAGTTGCTCGTGATTGTAACGCCCCGAATCCCAAATACACTGAATTCGAAATGTTCTACAGGATCTTTCCACTTCCTTTAGTACAATTTTACAAGGAAATTTGAACTTTCAACTTTACATCAGGGTTTACATAAATCATTACACTTTACATTGCACAGCGGAAGTAAAATTTACAACAATTTAATAAATGTACAACAACTTTGAATAATCTTTAAGCATCTGTTCCTCTTTAACCTTTATCATGTCATTTACCTGCATATAAGACTGTGGGTACGTCAGTTTATTCAATCGACGATCATTATACACGGCCATCCTCTCTATGCCGAAAATAGTATAACTTATTTTCCATATTTAACAAACACAAACTTGTCACATATCAAACTAAAGGGACTACCCTATTGATGTCGTGTTGTGATTGTGCACTTAGTCCTTAGTGCAGTTGTTTATATTACATGACACTAATGCGCACTTGTTCGGATTCTATGCATCCCATACTACATAGGTCCGAGGGCAAGCCCTTAATCGTTCTTCATCTTTGTAGGGTTCAATCCCTCGCCATGAATTAATCTACTACTGTAATTACGGTAGGTATCTTAGATGATCTATGAGTACAAGCACGTGTACAGAAAACCTGGAAGGAAATCCCACGTCAAGTCACGACGCATCGTGAAGACAGCCTGTGGCAATTCAGCCTCCTTCATGGCACACGATTCTCTTGCAGTTACCAAACATCCCATAAGCGTCGCCACTGGGACGGTACCCTTGAGCAGTATCCACGTCATGTCACGACGCATCGTGAAGACAGCCTATGAATACTCTCACGCCGCCAATCCAATGGCCCTCATACTCATGTTTTTCTCCTACTTTCATCACGTCTCCACTATGTACTAATCCTTAGTTTTTATCAGAATCATGAACAAAATCAAAGCTCTAGAGTTAGCCTCTCCACTAAACCGGACTTATTCATTCATTCAAACATGACCAACCTTGGTCTTTCCTTTCAATTTTCATTTCATTTCGTTCCAAATGCCGGGGGAGACTTAGCTACTCTTTTGTTTCAATTTCAATTCAAATTTCCAATATTGAGTATTTCCACTCATAAGTTCATTTTCATAATCATAACAGATTTCTTTTTCAATAGCATGATCTCTAAATTGTTCAATAGTCCATAATCACACATGGAATTTATATACTTCATCAATTATTAATTTTCACATTGAAATTCGCATCACTAACGGATATTCACATTTCATATTTTTCACACTATTCTCAAATGAGAATAATTCACATCCAACACACAATAAAATTTCCTTCTTTACTATATTAATCTTCTAATCCTTCAAATTCTTTTTGCAAGATATAATTTTCACAAAAATATAAATATAGAACCATAGTTCTATTTACACATTTTATTCTCAAATCATGTTTTATTTCATACAAATAATCCCCAAAGTATTTTTCTTAAGTCCTACATATTTTTAGAAGAATAATCATATTTTTTCCACAATTTTTTTGATCACCAAAACGTTAAAAAAATAAGTTTTTCCAATCTTGCTGAGGGTAAGATTCGAACCCAGCACGCAGAGAACACAGCCAAAGGCACAGGCCACTAGGCCATTTGTGCCAGCGGTATAAAAGGAGAGCAGAGAGTATTTAAGGCTCTCGGTCACTGATTCTTATTTTAAAAAATTCATGAAACAAAATATGGTGCCACAGGGATTCGAACCAGCAACCTTAGACCGAAGGCTACTGTAGCGATCAGAGCCGTCCCGACCACTTGAGCTACGCGCTCAAGTTGTCAAGAACGCTACTCAAAACTCATTTAAACCAATTCTCTTTGTTATTAAAACGTCTCGATGTTCAACTAGCCTCATTTCACTTTGCTTTTATAAAAATTACTGTAAAATTCCCGATTGATTATTTCTCATCTAATTTACATATCAGTATGAAAAAATAAATATTTTTCAACAATTAAGACATATTTTCATACGATTAATTCGAATTCTACATTATAACTACCACATTCTTCATTTCGACATTTATTAAGAAAATAATACCACTAATCCCTTTATTAGCAAACTTCACATTAATTCTCTGTTTTAAACCTTTTACCAAACATACTAATCTATATCTTAATTCATTTATTTCAATATCACACAATGATCCATTTAATCACATGAAGTATCATTGCCAATCTACTAACTTTGTGTATATAATTTGTAATGTAGATAATGAGACTTTCTTTAACAATCCATGGTTATAATTAATCCATACAAACTTAGATTTTTACTAATCAAATCACATACAATTGCACACCCATATTCCAATCAATTCATAGGTCAATTTTCCAATTAAAAGTGTACTCTTATTAATATTTTTCATGCTTCATTCATTCAATTTAATCTAGCATGCATCCCTAATTAGAAATATAGAAAATTTACCCACCTTGTATGGAGAGAAAAATACAACTAGCAATCCCTAAACGAATGTCCTTGCGACGAAATGCTCCTCCTTGAACACGTGCACACAAGCCTCACACCCAAACAAACCGAGAGCTCCTCCTTCCTTGATGCCGGCCTCTCCCCCTTCTAGTTGCAAGCAAAAATCCCACACACTCTCAATCTTTTAACTCACACAATCACTACTAGATAGAGTATTTTAGACAATAGATTTGTAGAAAGTAATAAGCACAAGAATAACTAGCCATGGAGGGGGTATTTATACTAAAATCTTGATGGAATGGAGGGCTAGGATCAAGTGGTTATAAGATGGAGGGCTAAGATGAAAGTAGGAGTTACATTAACTACCCACAACCAAGTAACCACCAAGCATGATCTCCACTCAAATTTTTGGTTTCCCTCCCAAAAGAAGCAATCCGGCCATCAAAAGGAAATGCATATTGCACGTGTACGTGTAGTGCACGTGCAAGCATTTGCCTCCAAAAAATTGTACATTAAATTTTTGTATAAAAATAAATTAGTCTTTAAATTGTATTCTACATGACAAGTTGTATAAAAATAGTTCATGGGCTTTAGTTTATGGGCCAAAATAATTGTTATAAAAAAAAATAATAAATTAAATTAACTTTGGGCTTTTAAAAAGAAAAGACTTTTTGTCTAATTAAAAGAAGGCTTTATAGAAAAATAATTAAAGGCACATATTAAATATCTACACTCATCATGATGAAAATATTTACCAAAACTATTGCACGTGCAGATTACGTGCAAAATAAATAATTTTTCATTAAATGAAAAATCGGGGCATTACAGTGATGGTGTAGCTACCATGAGCATTGTAGGAGCTGATGTAATAACCTACATCTGTAATAAGAGTTGCTCGTGATGGTATAGCTTCCATTAAAGTCAACTCAGGGGTTGCTTCCTGGGTGCATTTCAACTTCCTTGAAAAAGACTTAAACACAAAAGAATGAGATGATCCAGCATCAAACAAAACATCAGCTTTCCTTCCGTTGATACTCAAACATCCTGTTACAAAAGGTTACATTCCCATTAACTTCATTTCTTCATAGTCCAAAAAAAGAAACCAAAATAAAATTACATATTGTCCATACCCACGATTACTCCTTCATCTTCTTCAGCATCTTCTCCTGTGAGTGCAAAGACACCCCTGGCAGAAAGGCTTCATTCCCTTGTTGTTAGTCTTTGGGGTGGAGGTGGCTCTTTTGTTGCTTCTCTGCAACTGGGGGCAGTTAGGCCTAATGTGTCCAGTCTTCGCACAATTATAGCACGTGCTGATACTTACTTGTGGCTTCATCTTCGCGAGCTGACTCTGAATGTGTCCCAATTCCCCACAACAAAACAATTCACCAACCTGCTAGCCCCTGCATTGTTGTTTACCTTCTAAAACTTTTGACTAAGTTCCTGCTTCCTGAGGTTGGTGGCTAGCATTGGCCTCTTCCCCTTGTTCTAATTTTTTGCCTTACCCTGTGGTGGCTGGCTCTGGTTCATGTCTTGTTTGGTCACCGATGCCCTCCTCACCAACTTGTCGAACCTCCGGATACACAACGGCACCATCCTCGTCCTCAGTGTCAGCCTTAACCCTTGTTCAAACTGCTTAGCCTTTTTAACCTCATCCTCGATCATCTCTGGGGCATAGCGAGATGGCTGTGTGAACTTTGTCTCGTATTCCAGAATGGTCATGCCTCCTTACGTAGGTTGATGAACTCCATCGCTTTTCCTGGACATCGAGGGGAAAGTAATGTTGCCTGAATTCCTCCAGGAAGTCTTCCCATGCAATAGTTCCTTCTCCCAGTCCGCGCTTGACGGACTACCACCATACGCCTGCGTCTTTCTCCAAGAGGATCGTAGCCAACTTGACCTTGCTCCCATCTGGGGTCTCCAACACTTCGAAAACGGTCTTGACCTGGCAGATCCATTCATCTGCAGCTGTGGGGTCTATCTGTCCTTCGAAAACTGGCAGCTTAATCCTCTTAAAGGAATCCAGCATTTTCACCAGATCAGGGATGACATTCCCCACGTTGCCTGCAGGTGCTGTGGGATGCGACACGAAGTTATGATGTGCTTCCATTAATGTGGTCATTGTCTGTTACATGCGAGCAAACTCGGTTTCAACAATGAGGCCTACATTGTTGGCCCCAATTCCTTCATCTCCAGCTCTCCTACCATTGCGGGTGTTCCTTGACATCTAAATAACGAATGTTAATATAAGGTGTTTAAGGTGATAAATATTATGATAGAAACCAAAATCACATCAAGATTCAAACCAACCAAAATGTCATTCATTCATCCAGCATAATAATTTTAGTAGTTTACCAAAACATTACATCCCAACACATCATCGAAAGTTTGCAAAAAGAAGCTCAAAAGAACCATCTTTTGGGACATTAGTACAAATCATAAAAGAGAACCAGTCCTACAGAGCCTGCCACCTCATGCATGGTTTAGGCTGGGCCTGTAGCTGGGCCACCTGGGTCCTCAATAGCTTCGGCCCCACCTCGAGCCGCGTGATCCTCTCTCGGTGTCGGGCATTAAGCTTCTTGATTTTTCGAGAGGCCTTGACTTTAAACCACTCCACCATGGCCATGGCCTCCACGAGGTCCATCAACTCAACTCCACAGCTGTGGAGTCTATCCTCCAACATGTCATGACTGAAGTGAAAGGTCGCAAACTCCCTTAGGACTCGACCCAAGGTCCGCTGAACTGCGTCCGACTAGGGTGGTGGTGGTGTAAGCTGCTCAGCTGCGGGGCGATCCTCCACATCGGAGAGCTCCCCACCCTCAAGGTCAGCGATTGCCATGGGCTCTGCGCCCACGACCTCTACTCCCACCTCGGGCTCCTCACCCTCCATCATCGGCTCCTCCTCGTCCGATGACTCCCCCATCTCAAACCACGAGTTCTACTCTAGAATGTCATCGTCAGCCATCCTGCGGGAGAAAACAAGGGATTAGTACAGATATAGAAAATCATAAAATATAAGTTGAAAGTGCAACAATATGAATTACGATCATCAAATATCTGTACTAAATTGACCCTATTGGGGCATCCAAGTTTAATCTCCTGTGGTGTTATACTACAATTTAAAGTAAGCTCTGATACCAACTCTGTAGTGCCCTGAATTCCCAACATAGGAACACGTGACACACTCCAGGATCTTTCTTCAAATGAGTCACAACAGAACAAAATCACAGGAAATTAAAAACTTTTATTACATCAAAATGTTATTACAATATCCAATGATTACCACAATTACAATTAATTAATACATCATGAATATACAATAAAATTGGATAGTAACTTTAGCTTAGATGCATCCTACGGCTTGAGTTCTCCCTGTGCTCCCCAATTACCAATCCTGCAACTAAACATACTGTGGGCACGTCAGTTGAATACAACTGATGCAATACTATAATACAATGATCCTTGCTATGCCATAAGAAAGTGATTCCAAACCTCAACAACCACAATTTTATGCAAAAGGAAAATTGATGTCAAACAAGTGTCGGTGTATGCCATGGCCTAATCTAATGCACACTCAAGATGCACACGATGCTCTTCTTCTAATGCACGCCTGATTGCGGAGAAATACATCCCATACTACACATTCCCCAACCAAATGACATTCTTCAGTTGATGGAGTTCGATCCCCCGCTGTGCATCCTACTCTTGTGCTTTCTCCTGTCTCTCATACTCTTGTAATGATGAGGCTGCAGTCGTCTGGTTCACTCACGTCACTGCTGTCAGTAGTGGTGTAATACCATGTGTTTTACCCATTATGCTCGGAATCGCAGTCGCATGGCTCACGTCCGTCGCTGCTTAAACAATTTATAGAGATGTGGTAATTCCACCTTCCGGACCTCACTAAAAACTGATGTACGGTCACAAGGGCTCCTCGCCAGAGAACATAAAGCCTTTCCCATAGATTCTCGCTCATAGGGCCTTTCTCTAATCCTCCTGTCCGCATTTATCAACATAACACCTGGCAAATTTTTAGAGTTTCCCCAAATCTACGCTCTGCTCTCGTCCTTACATTAGAACAGAACTTGCAGTCGAGACATCGCTGCCACTCCAGACCTCCTCAAAACTTGTTACAGACATAATGGCACTCTGGCCGAAGATATTAGAGCATTTCCCACTGAGCCGCGCTCCAGTTGGGCCTTTCTCCAAGTCTCCTGCCCGCATTAAACGAACTTAGGATTTGGTCATGCGTGACGAAGTCATGCGTCCCCCTGACAGGCGAACACCACTCGCTAGTGCCTGTCCTTACATTCAACCAAGACTCGATCTAGTTCTACAACACCACAAACCCAAGGTACAAGTGCTAAACCATGCTAGGACCAAGATTAAGAATAAGGTTAATTATATGATTACTAACTTTTTACCTGATCATCTAATTATCTAAATCCCAAGACTCTAATCAATCTCTAGTCAATTGTCATCATCTCATTGTGAAATATTAGGCGAGAATAGTTCTATTTTATTTTAACCAATACTCTTCTAGTTAGGAAATCTATCAACTTTCATGTCTTAACTTAGTAAACAACTTTTGTTTATTAAGAACAACTAGTTATGTTTTACATGTAGACCCATTTCTAGTTAATTACCTTTTTCATTATTAGATCCTAACTCATCCCACAATAGGACTGAGTCTAGCCCTTAAATCCGGACCAAGGATTGGCCCGCCTCGGCCCACACTTGGTCCGAACCAACGACGAACCACTCCGTTGATCACCGCAACCGCCAACTATGCTTGGAGTTCGATTACAACCTCGGCCCGACCAACACGTAGCTCCCGCTAACCTTTGCGCTCCACGGTCTTCGACAAGTGGTAACACCAAACATAACCATGGAACCCTTCCATGAACGGTGAGTACGTCGGCACACGATTCATTTCCTCCAACGCGTTCAATGCGACACGGGTTCCTATTCTACTCGTCTAAATATGCCAACATGACTTAATCCTAGAGTCTCAAACTCAACCATTGTAGCCCAATGAAGGTACATTGCCCTAGGAATAAATCCTACACCATGAGGACCCCAAAAGAGTGCTGAAAAGCTCTAAAAATGGAAAATCATATTTCCAAACAGCAAGCGTACAATTGGCATTCATGCCAAAATGGGGTCGTTCCTGGTCCAGTTTCTTCAAATAAATGCGATCGGGTGCTCCCCATGCTTCTACTCAAAGTAGACAGTAAGCACAATCACAAATTGGGCATGGATCTCATCCAAAGTGACCAACAACAATACATAAACATCCAACACAATTTCTACTTTAAAACTGTGAACAAACATGTCTATATTATAGGTCTACAAGCACACATGAGCTACTCATAACATGAAACTTTAGATAATTTATATCCTAACTCATTCCCACATCAACAATATGAATTTTGACCCACAACACCAACTTAAAATTTAGATTCTACAAATTCAAACTAAATCTTATATGCCTAGTGCAAAACAGTGAGCTTTATGAATCTGTGTGTTTCTACTGTCACTTGCTAAATTCATTATAATTTGTATACTAATCCAAATTATGAGTTCTTTGACATTACAGAAATATCTATGTGTCTACTACAACTTCCTAGTTACATGCTTCTTCAGATTATATCGTTTAAGTGGTCAAATAATTCATTCTGTATCATGCATGCAATAATCTCTAGAACAGAGCAACAATTAACCAGTGCTAACATAAAAATACTTTAAAAATAATAAATGACGTCTAACTTCATGAAATTTGAAACATATGTTCTACATACATGGTAACAGAA
Source organism: Hemerocallis citrina (assembly GCA_017893485.1). Classification (NCBI taxonomy): domain Eukaryota; kingdom Viridiplantae; phylum Streptophyta; class Magnoliopsida; order Asparagales; family Asphodelaceae; genus Hemerocallis; species Hemerocallis citrina. The sequence continues at coordinate 95,510,802 of CM030360.1, read as the reverse complement.
CATAATTTAATTTCAAGTGATTATACCAAGTACTTTTCAAGTTATGACTTCTTGAAGATTAACTAAAAATAGAACAGATCATTTCACTCTGTCTTTTCTTTTCAGAACAACCAGTGCTTTCAGATTTTCTAAAAATAGTAAACGATGTCCAAAAATTATAAACTTTAATATTCAAGCACTAGACACATACTAGAAGTGCATACTAAAATTTCAGCAATATATCTTAAGTGGTTATAGAGTTATGAGCTTTGGAAAATCATATTCAGAACATAGGCTTAGTCTGTTTTCTGTACAGTCAGAGTTCAAGTTCATATTTAATTAAAATATCAGCTAAATTCCAAAAATTATGAAATTTGGAAGCAAGGTGTATAACATGCATAAGAATCTACGTTTAAAATTTTCAACTTCAAAACCCAAGTAATGAGTTATAGCATCCAGACCTATCACACTTTTCTGTTTATATCTTTACTATGTTTTCATCTAGTCTTGCACTAATAAACTAGCATGCAACGAATTTCTACCACTCAATTACACACTTCATGACTTCTCATGATTTCAAGACAACATCACAATTTCACCACACAAAAATCAAACATTACAAAAGTTAAGAAACACCTGCCTTCTTTGTAGATGAATTTCAACTCCTAATTTCTTCTTGCTTTTAGTGCTTCACTCCTTGGCTTCTCCTTGGCTCCTCTTTTGCTCCTCAAAAAGCAACAAATTAGGGTGTAGGAAGGTCTGTAATATCCCAGTCGGATATTATATTATTATTATTACTATTTTTTAATTAAAATATTTCTTATGGAAATTACTTAGTTTTAACTAATAAAAGTTATATATATATATGTATATATATATATATATATATATATATATATACTATGTATATAAAAAAAGTTATCTAGTATGTATATATAGCTATCGTATCGAGTTTGTGCACTTATACAAAATCATGTAATATGCATTTTTGAGAAAATAGCTGTAATATCCCGGTTTGATATTTAAAAATATTAACTTTATTATTTTATTTTTGTTTTCATAATTGAAATATTTTTGTGTGGATTTTACCCGGTTTAATTAATAAACATTATCTGTATATATATACTAGTCTGTATATATCCATATTGTACCGATTTCGCTCCGGAACTGATATAAATATTACTTTTATTTTTATTTTATTTTTATTCTCAGAATTAAAATATTATTTGTATGGATTATTTGGTTTAATTAATACACGTAATCTGTATATATATATATATATATATATATATATATATGTATGTATGTATATAGATGTATTGTATCGATTTCGTACATTTGTACGAAATCATGTAGTATGTAACTTTGGGAAAATATCTTTATTTTTTATCAATATTAATTAAAATGGATGGCTATGATTGATTTTGAATAGATATTTAGGATGAAGGGGATAAGACTCATTTTTAGCCATTGATTTAATTAGAATGAATGAGAGTCTTTGGATCAAACTCACTCTCTCTCCCTCTCTTCTATAAGTGGTCAGCCAAACCTAGGGCAAACCCCGTTTCATTTTTGTTTCCCTCATTCTCTCATCTCACTCTCGCTTCTTCTTATATTTCTTCTTATACTTCATCTAGTTGCTTTGTTTTTTTTAAGAAAAGAGAGAAAAAAAGAGAAAATAAAAGAGAGATTGAATCAAAAGAAAAGTGTGGTTTTATTGTTCATGGGTTGTTCTTGAGAGGAGGAGTAAGAACAAGGAGGAGAAGCAAGCTAGCTAGTTCTTCCAACCGATTTTTGGGTGGGGGTTTCTCATCTTTTAACTCGTTATGGTTTGTTATTATTGTTATATGTTAAATTATTGAAGAACTTGGACTAAAACATGTGCATATGAGAAGTTGTGAAATTGGAAACATTTCATGAAAGACTGAAGTGAAGGAACTTGACAAAAACAATAAAAATCTAATCTTTGATAGCTATATGTTGTGTTGATGGTTAAAACTTAATAACTGGTGTTAAATTTGAAATATTGAACCCAAATTAATATGAGAAGCTCTTATATATGTTCTTACCATGCTCTAATTTTTGTAGATTTTTCTGGGTTAATTTGCTAGGTTAAACAAATTGTTTACCCCAGAACAGCGAGTAAAAAAATCTGCTGTTTTTGTTCGAAATTTTAGCATGTGTTTGACAAAAATGATAAAATGTCTAATTTTGTTGGATTCCGATAAGTGTACCATTGTTTATGAATTTTACAAGTTCAGTTCAGTAGCTTGTTCAAAAGCTGCTCTGTTTTATGTAAAAGGTTGAAATTTAAATTACTATAACTTCTTGTACACTTAGAACTAGGTGAAGTTGTCAACTAGAGAGTTGTAGTAGAAGTTCCTATCTTTCTAAAAATTCTAATTTTGTTAGATTCCAATAAGTGTAGCATCGGTTATATATTTTACAAGATGAACAGTAGCTGCCTTTTTGGGCTAAGTTCGATTTTTTGAGAGTTTGGAGTTTTTCTAGCCTTTTTTTTGGCTGAATCTGAGAAGGTTGTCAACTAGAGTTGTAGTAGATGTTCTCGCCTTTCTAAAAATTCGGTTGATTCCGATAAGCTTAACATCGGATATGAATTTTACATGTTCAGGACAGTATCCTTTCTTTTTGGCTAAACTTACTGTTTAAGAGTTAAGGATTTTTCCGACCTCTTATTGACTGAATTTAGAAAAGTTATCAACTGGAGAATTGTAGTGTAGGTTCTTACTTTTCTAAAAAAAGTCTATTTTTGTTAGATTCCGGTAAGCATAGCATCAGTTGTGATTTTTACAAGTTAACAGCAGCTGGCTTTTATGGCTGAGTTCACTATTGATATGTTTGGGGCTTTTTTTACCTCTTGTTGACTGAATTTAAGAAACTTGTCAACTAGAGAGTTGTAGTACAAGTTATTATATTTCTATAAAGTCTAATTTTGTTAGATTCTGATACACGTAGCATCAGTTATGATTTTTACAAGTTTAACAGCAATTGGCATTTTTGGCTGAGCTCAATTTTTAGGGTGTTAGGAGTTTTTGTATCTCTCATCCACTAAACATGAGAAAGTTGTCAACTAGAGAATTGTAGTATAGGTTTATACCTTTCCATAGGATCTAATTTTGTTAGATTCCGATAAGTGTAGCATGAGTTATGAATTTTTCTAAATTCAGCAGTAGCTTGTATTTTGGCTGGCCTCACTATTGAGATGTTAAGGGATTTTACAACCCTTTGTTGACTGATTTTGAGAAGGTTGTCAACTAGATAATTGTAGTATAGGTTCCCACCTTTCTATGAATTCTAATTTTGTTAGATTTCGATAAGTGTAGCATTAGTTATGAATTTTACAAGATTTGACTGTAGTCTGCCTTTTGGCTGAGCTCACTGTTTGAGAGTTAGGAGTTTTTCTAGCCTTTGTTGACTGAATTTGTGGGAGTTATCAACTAGAGAATTGTAGTAGAGGTTTCAACCTTTTTGAAGAGTCTAATTTTGATAGATTACGGTAAGCGTAGCATTTGTTGTGAATTTTACAAGATTTCAGCAACCGCTCGACCGATCGGGCTGTTCGCTGTTGAGTTATTTTGTTATTTTTTCATATTCGAGCACCCATTTAGGATCTATATGTATTCCTATGTGCTCATGATGTATGTTTCAAGTCGGAGAATGGTTCATGCTAATTATTTGCAGTTTGTTATTGCATACGTAGCTAGTTGGCTCGTATGTAATTCATTTGGCTCGTACGTAGCTAGTTGGCTCGTATATAAGTTGTTTTGCTCATACGTAGCTTTTTGGGCTCGTTTGTAGTTATTGGTTCATACTGTGCTCATTTGGTTCGTATGTGATTTTTTGGGCTCGTATGTAGCTTGTTAGCTCGTAAGTAGCTTATTGAGCTCGTCTAGGGTGATATTGTTACCCTATGGGTCATCGACCATCAAGATGTGTATTTATTTTACTTCTCGAGAACTGTGGATAAGTCACTCCTCATGCACCGTCAGATCTTAACCGTTGTAGGTTGATCGCGGGCTGGGAGCGTTGACGAAATCCAAGTTCAGGGATCAAGATGTGTCACTCCTCATACGAGTAAGTTCGCATTGCCGGGATCTTGGATCGATAGGCTGTGAGAAGGATCTATGGTGATCTTGGGAAGTCTAGGTTGAATACCTAGCAAGGTTATATTGCGAAGTCTAGATTGAGAGCCAGCATACTGTGTTAAAATTATTTTCATCCCTTGGATTGTTTAAGGTTAGTGACATCGTTAGGGTAGTAACTTGTAACTATTGTTATTAGGGGTGATACCTTATGATCCGACTTGTCCTATAGGTCGGCACTAGGTGGTTTTATTGGGTTGTACCTTACTGTCAAAGGGATACAGTCTGTGCCTTCTCACGAGTTGGGAGCACGGGATCCGTATCTCGGTTGTTAATTTCTGAAGTGCCATGATAAGAATGGGATTAGTTCTTCTGTCAGAACTAGGGGATGGACCCCGAAATTCCATCATGTTCTATGTCAGGGAGAAACGAACCGGCCATAGACTACTATTCTATGAGTTAAGGGCGCCACATGGGCTTCGAGCTATCCTGTGCAGCGGTAACTCTGGGTTTGTCTGGCTTTTGAGTGAGACCGCCAGATGATAGTTGTAACACCCCGAATTCCAAATACAACTGAATTTGAAGTTCCACAGGATCTTTACACTTCTTTCATACAATTTTACAAGGAAATTTAAACATTTCTTACATCAAAGTTACATTATACCTTTCCATTATTACAACGGAAGCAATTTTACAGTAATTACATGAAACAACATTTAAATCAATCTTTAAGCAGCATGTATACTTCAATTTGTCCAGCATCTTTATCCTGCATGTAAAACTGTGGGCACGTCAGTTCATTCACTGACGAAATATTATACACGGCCATCGTTTCTATGCCGAAAACAGTATAACGATTCTCAATACTTAACAAACCACAAACTTGTTCACAAACAAAGCTAAAGGGACTATCTTATAGATGTCGTGTTGTGTGGCGCGCTTAGTCCTTAATGTAGTTATTATGTTATATGACACTAATGCGCACTTGTTCAGATTCTATGTATCCCATACTACATGGGTCTGAGGGCAAGCCCTTAACCATTCTTCATCTTGCAGGGTTCAATCTCTCGTCATGACTTAAACTACTACTGTAACTACGATAAGTATCCTAGATGTTTTATGAGTTACGAGCTCATGTCCAGACAGCCTGGAGGGGAATCCCACGTCATGTCACAACACATCGTGAAGATAGCCTGTGGACAATTCAGCTTCCGTCATGGGACATGACACCACCTACAGTCACCAAACACCCCACGAGCGTCGCCTACAGTTCGGACTCCTGGAGATATATCCACGTCATGTCACAACGCATCGTGAAGATAGCCTGTGAATACTCTAACACCGTAGCTCTGAGCCCCTCATACTCGTGTTTTTCTCTTATTTTCATCACGTCTTCACTATGTATCTAATCCTTAGTTATTTGAAGCATGAACAAAATCAATTCTCTAGAGTTAGCCTTTCCACTATACCGGTCTTAATAATCTATTCATCATGACCCAAACTTTGTCTTTTCATCTCAAATATTCATTTCAGCATATCTCTTTTCAATACCGGTAAGAGGCTTAACTACACTTTAGTTCTCAATTTCAATTAACAATCCATAATCGAACAATTCTTTTTCATGATTGACATTAATTTTCCTTTCATGTTCATAGCATTTGCATATTCATGCTCATAGAATCTTTCATAATTCATCATAACATTCAATTTCACTTTCACGTACAACTCATGCATAAACAAAAAAATTCATTTTTCTAACTTGTCACATTCATAACTCATTCAAGTACCATGAAATTACCGTACTGTCATTTTATAAAAAATTCACACTTTCATTGCCAAAACTCATTTCAAAACTCTATTAAACAAGGTATGTATTTTTTTCTTTATTCAGAGACAATTTAAATAAATAAAATAATAAGTTCTTTCTTGCCAAAAATAGTCTCAAATTCTTATTTATACTAGACCACAGGTTATAGAAAATTATCTCACGAATATCCAGACATTAGTTGAAACTTCAAGGCAGTCGACTGTTAAAACATGGCCAGTCGGCTGTTCCCCGATAATTTAAAATCTCGAAAATAAGATGATCAGGGCAGTCGACTGTTATACTATGATCGGTCGACTGTTCCGCAAAGATTAAAAACTCGAAAATAAATACTCAGAGCAGTCGACTGTTACACTATGATCGGTCAATTGTTCCGCAAAGATTAAAAACTTGAAAATAAATACTCACAGCAGTCGGCTGTTACACTATGATCGGTCGACTGATGCTGCTAGGTTTTTCAAATTCCCAAAATATTTTTAGTTCTATTTCTTCTCTTTTTGAGTCAAAACTCTCCAGTCTTTAATGTATATACAAACAGAGTAAACTAGTATTTTTAAATTCATTACTTACCAATAACACATGCATTTTTGAATTTATTTTAAGTTCCATGTCCATACTTTCGACATTGAGAACAAATCGTAGTTGCACACAATTTGAATATAAATTTCTACAAAAATACTTCATTCCTTCATTCTTTTATTTATTAGCAATCTATAACTTTTTTAAAACACAAATTCTGATCTTACTACAATAGAGCCATCTTAATTTAAACAATCACTTTCACAAAATACATTCAACTTTGTCTCAAATGTATAGATTTTCTTCACACAATATGGTTCTTAAACATCTAGCATGGCAAAACATGATATCTTTTAGCATTTTAATTTATAATTTATCAACTAACAATCGTTTCAACAAACATCTTCTAAATTATCAATTCCTCACTACATAAGCAACCATTTTCACTTAAGTTTCCATTAATAATTCTATCAAGCATTCCTAGCATGGTAACTAGAATTAGAAGTATGAGAAACACCCACCTATTTGGAGAAAAACGAATAGAAAGCTCCTAGAAATCTCCTAGAATGCACGAATAGATCCTTCTCCTCCCGGGTTGTGCCTCAAATTTGCCTCCTCCTCCTTGGTGTAGCAAACCCGAGCCTCTCCTAGTGCACTTCCGGCCTCCTCTTGGATGAGCACACACACACAAAAATCTCCTCAATCTTTTACTCACCCAAAACTCTCAATCTTTTCTCACTCTAATTCTTTTCTTTCTTTAATGAATTTTCTAGTGTACTAGATGAGAAGAACTAGGGGGTATTTATACATTTTTTGGGTGAGGATAGATGGCTTGGATTAAATCAAATGGTTAGAGATCAAAGGCTATGATGAGTTAGCAAGTTGTAGCAACTACCCATGATGAGATAACTACCTCTCCACTAGCTCCATCTCTCCCTCTCTCTTTGATTCCATCCGGCCTAGCGTAAGGTGTGTAATGCACACCCTAGTGCTTGCACGTGCCAACTAGTACCCCCTCCTTACAAGTGTACATGTGCATAAAAATTTATTTGTTCATGAAAAGAGTCTACAATACAAGTTAAATTGTTTTAAAAGAGAAATAAATTAAATGGGCTCACTAATGGGCCAATTTAACTATGGGTTTAAATAATTAAAATAATTAATTAATAAAGTGGGCTAAAAAGACCATTTGGGCTTTAGATTTTAATTAGGCCTTAAAAGAAAATAATTTTTTGGAAAAATACGGGAGAACAAATACTATAAAAATATTTTATACAAAAAATTATGCAAATAAAATCATACGTGCAAAACATGTAAAATCACAAAAATCTCATAAATGAAAACTAGGGTGTTACAATAGTGGTAAACATGGACACCACTATGGTACTACATTGGCGGGATTGGACCATCCAAGGCAACCTCATCAGTCACGTTGTATCTGCTACGAACAGGTTGAGAACAATAGTAGAATTCATGGCACGGGTTCAAATCCCTAAATATGAAGAAACGACTTGATATGAGTGTATGTATTTATGGGTTGCATACTGTCTAGAAGTGCATCCTTGTATTATTTAATCTTGCATTAGAGTCTAAGTCATAACATACACTGACACATCAATTATATATACATTTCACTTTTCATCAATCTGTTTGTTTAGTTGAGATTCTGCTGCTTGTTATCAGCATTTAGTGTCAGTATATGTACTGACGTCCAAACTCAAACAGGTACTGGATTGCAGACCTATAGGTACAGGATTCAGGAGGACTCAAGGCAAGAGAAGCACGGTGTTGATTTTTATTTCAATTGTAATATCTGTTGTAATTTATTTAATGTTAAGAATCATCCAAGTGAAGTACCAAGTGTTATTGATTATTCGTTGTACTTAGATGTAAATTTATTTAAAATTTTGTAACACTTGGGCTTGTAAAAACATTATTGTAACACTGATGTAATGTATTGCAGTTTTATAACATTCGGACTTGTAATACATTTGTATTGAATAATAAGTTTTAAATTTTTTTATTTTCCTGTGTATTGTAGCTAATTGAAGGAAAAAATTCTGGCTTATGTCACGGTTTTCCAGTGAAAGAAAATCGGAGCGTTGCAAGGTCTCTCTCTCTCTCTCTCTCTCTCTCTCTCTCTCTTTTCCTTCTCTTGAATAGTGGAAGAAGTGAGAAGTGAGATGAGTGTTTAAGAGATGAGAGGGGGAGAGATATAGAGTAAAGGGGGGGGGGGGATTTGATGGGAATGGCCGGTGGAATCTAAGGAGGGGATTAGGGAAGTGGGGTGGTGGCATTGGAGTGGACAAAACCCCTATGGTTCTCACCTTCATCATGAGCATCTTTCAAATTTCAAACAAAATCCTCAAACCCTATTTCCTTCCTTTTTTTTTGGTGGGGGGGTGTTCATGCCAAGCTACCCCACAAGTGTACAAGCCAAGTAGGGTCAATTTGGGTTCATATGGGTTAGTATAGGTCTTATTGAAAATAAATAAAATAATTTTATACCATTAGTTTCATTCAAAATAAATATATAGTTTTTTGTGCTTAATAAATCATATATATATATATATATATATATATATATATATATAAATTGCGGTCGTTACAGGTGTGAGATTGACGAGAACCATTGCTGGATCTCTAAGTCGATACAGAACTTGCGATTTTTTTTGCCGGTGAACTGGGTACCATTGTTAGTTACAAGTATCTGAAGAATACCAAATCGGCAAATGATGTTCTTCCAAAGGAATTGTTGAGACTAATGCTCCGTAATAGTGGTGAGTGGTCTGGCCTCGATCCACTTGGTAAAGCAGTCTATGGTGACGTTAAGGAAGCGTTTCTTTCCATTCGCCACTGGAAAGGGGCCGACTAGGTCCATTCCCCACATAGCAAAGGGGAGCAGACTGGCAAGCAATTTCAGCTCCACTTAGGGAGTGTGTCGGATAGAGGAATACCTATGAGAGGGACCGCATTTCCTCATAAGGTCCTAAGCGTCTTGGAGGAGGGTCGGCCAATAGTACCCGTGGTTGAGTATTTTTCTTGCAAGCGCCCAACTGCCCATGTGGCAGCTACCGTTCCCTTCATGCATCTCCCCCTAATGCATACTATGCTTCCTGGGGACTTAGACAGCGGAGGTAAGGTCTCCCGTCTGCTTTGGTGTACGAGCATTTAAAGAGTGCATCATTGATCAGTGCGAACCTCTCTAAACGGGTTCGAACATTTCTAGCTTCGAATGGATCCCGGGGTAGTTCGCCCGCCCATAGGAAGTTCAGAATTGGATCCATCCATGTAGTCTCTCCCGCGACTGGGTCGGCGCAGTTGACCTCAGGAGGCACAGCTACCTCGATGCTGGTTTTCAGGAGGACCTCTACTAAGACAGTGTGGTCCAATCCTTCAAAAAAGGAAGAGGCCAGCTTGGAGAGGGCGTCGGCTTAGGTATTTTGTTCTCGAGGAATCGGAGTTACTGTCACTTCCGAGAAATTTTAGAGGATAAGGCAAACGCATGCCAGGTACTGGATCGTTTGAGAGTCGCGAGCCCCGTACTCTCAGGATATCTGATTGACCACTAGCTGGGAATCGCTGAAAACCTTTATGTGTTTGGCTTCTACCTTTCGGCCCAGAAGGAGTCCCACAATCATTGCCTCATATTCCGCCTCGTTGTTGGAGGCCAAAAAATTCTGACGGAGAGAATATTGGAGAACAAAGGCGTCTGGTCCCTTAAGTATGACTCCGGCCCCCCTCCCACCTTCGCAAGACGATCAGTCAACATAGAGTTCCCACTCTGGCTCATCTTCTTGCATTATGGGAGTGTCGGGAATATTACATTCGATTATGAATTCAGCGAGCACCGGGCCGTTGATAGCAGTTTGGGGCTTGTAGCTGATGTCGTGCTGGCTCAACTCAATGAATCATTTGATCAGCCAGCCTGACGTCTCGGGTTTGTGGAGCACTTGTTTGAGGGGTTGGTCCGTAAGGAACTGAATGGAGTGGGCCTGGAAATATGGGTGAAGCTTGCTTACTGCCATTACGAGTGCGTAGGCCATTTTCTCTACCTTAATGTATCGGAACTCGGCATCACAGGAAAACTTTACTGATGTAATAGGTTGGTTTCCACGATCTACCTTAATCCCGAACCAAGACAGCACTGAGCGCATGCTCAGAAGTAGTGAGTTAGAGAGAGAGCACTATGTTCGGCTCGGGTTTGCTAAGGAGCCGAGGATCAGCCAAGTATACTGTTAACTGGTCAAAAGCTTGCTTTTGGAGCTTCCCCCACTCGAACTTTTTAGCTCCCTTGAGAGCATTAAAGAAAAGGAGTGATTTTTCCCGGAATTTGGAAAGAAAGCGGCCGATAGATGCTAACCAACCCGGTGAGGCACTGCACTTCCTTCACGTTTCTTGGAGGGGCCATGTCTAGGATAGCCTGAATTTTTTTGGGGTTTGCTTCTATCCCCCGTTGACTGACCATAAATCTGAAGAACTTCCCGGAGGTAATGCCGAAGGTGCACTTTGAATGGTTCAGCCGCATGTTGTGGGATCGAAGGACCCTAAATGCTTCCTCTAGGTCTTTCACATGATCTTGACCCTAGAGGCTTTTGACGAGCATGTCGTTGACATATACTTCCATGTTCCGACCTATTTGATTCTTGAAGACTTGGTTCATGAGTCTTTGATACGTAATTTCGCCATTTTTCAGCCCGAAGGGCATGACGGGGTAGCAATGTAGCCCTTGGTTGTTTATGAAAGTAGTCTTAAGAATCTCAGGAGGTTACATTCTGATTTGGTTGTAGCCTGAGAATGCATCCATGAAACTGAGGAGCTAATGTTCGTACATCGCGTCGATAATGGCATCGATACTCTGGAGGGGGAAAGGATCCTTCGAGCAGGCCTTGTTGAGATAAGTGAAATTGATGCAGATCCTCCACTTCCCGTTGGTCTTTTTGACCATCACAACATTGGCTAGCCACTTAGGGTAGCTCTCTTCCTGAATAAATTTTGCAGAGCGGAGTTTTTGTATCTCCTCTTTGGCCGCTTGTAGCCGATGAGGGGTGAACTTGCGGTGCCTCTATTGCCCTAGTTTGGAGTCAGGACGGATGCTTAGTTTATGCATTATAAGATCTTTTAAAATTCCAGGCATATCCGAGGGTACCTAAGCGAATAGATCCTGACTCTGACGGATGCAGTTGATGATCTCTTGCCTCAGGTCTGGAGGTAGGGATCGGCTCACTTGGAAGCATTTGGATGGGTTGTCTTCGGAGAATGGGATCACTTCAAGCTCATCGACCAACTTGGAACCAATCGTACTCCTTTTAAACGGGAGGTCAACTGCGTCGAGGGGCAAGACAGCCACTCCCATGGTGGCCATGTAGCAGGCTCGAGTGGCCTCCTGGTTACCTTGGACAATGCCTACCCTGTGTTTAGTGGGGAACTTCATCTTCATGTGGTATGCCGAGGGTACCACTTGCAGGGACGCGAGGACGAGTCGACCAAGCAATTTTTTCGGGGCCTCGAATTCATTGGCCTTCCTTGTTCCCTTCGCTAGGTTTCTTTCCCACCACTGGGATGTAGAGCTTCCTCGGCATGAATATATTTTTTGACCCTGTGAAGGAGGTCGAGAAAATAGAGAGGAGATTTCTTGGTGAGGGAGGCCTTAAGCTGGTCGTGACGGACATTAAGTCAAAACGCTGTCAAGGCGACCCCGACGTTGAAGGAGGAGATTGACCTGGCTTCGGCTGTGAATCCTCGGACAAAGACCCGGAGGGGCTCCCCGTCCTTCTGTCGTAGGTCCTGCAACACCCCGCAAAATAGTAAATAACTATTTTGCATATTAATCCGAGCACGTCTGAGAATTGCACGTGATAATGTATTTTTCATGATTATTAGTTTTAATTGAGAAATTTCAGATATATTCTATTTTGAACCTGATAAGATAAATTCGGGACATCTTCTCAATTAAATTGCATATTTTATTCCAATTATTTTTAACGAAACAATCTATTGAGAAATAATATTTTTATAAAATATATTCTTATGTTGTACAAATAGATATTTTTATTTTGTATATATGTATATATATATATATGAATGTATGTATATTTTGATTGGATTGCATATGATATGTATACATGAATACTCGTATGTATATTTATATGTATATATATAAATATATGAAGATGTAAATGTATATATGAATGAGTGTATGTATATATATAGAAGTGAATTGTATTGAATTGGATTATATGCTTGGAATGAGCTATGCATTGTATATATATGAATATATTGATATGTATAATTAAATAGAATGTGTATGTGTGTGCATATATATATATATATATATATATATATATATATATATATATATATATAGGGATGTAAAAGACTCACACCCCTAATCATGAGAGCTTCTCATCTTGATTAAGATGGTTAAATCAAATCAAAGGTGGAGACTAAACCGTGAAGCAAACCCACTTTTCTCCATTATTTACAAGAAGCTTCCACACTGTCCACCTCACCCCATTTTCCTTCTCCTTGCTGACCTAACTCTCCCACCCCCCCCCCCCCCCTCAATCCCAATCCTCATATGCAGCCGACCCTCCATCCCCCATTCCCATATTCATCTCACACCCTCTGCATCTCATCTCACTTCTACTTCATCATCTACTTGTTCACCTTCTTCTACTTCTTCCATTCTTCATGAATGAAAAACAAAAAAAATAGAAAGAGTGAGATAAAGAAAGAGAGAAAGAGAGTTTTGATTTTTCTTGTAGGTTCATGGAGCTAGGAGGAGTGAAGAGTAAGAGGAGGAGGAGCTAGCAACTCGAAGCTTCAAGTTTTCTTCAATCCGGATGTGGGTGTTCCTCTAAACTCTAGTTTATTTAAATTTTTATGTGTTGTAAATGATGCTTACTAGATGCTTATTGATAGCTTGAGTGCCAAATCAGTGGTAGATAATAGAGTAGACTATTTTTGGTGGAGTTGAGCTTTGTAGAATTAAAGTAGAAGAAGAAGGTTACAACATCGAGCCTAAGATTTTGGTTATGATAAAGAATTTGTATGTTGGTCATATGATAGAATTTCAACTCCACAATTTTACTGGATGTTGATGATGATGTTAGGAGCAAGTTAGATATATTTCACAACTTTCGGATATTATTTGAGGGGTTAATGAAATTGGAAATCGAAAACAGTGAAGAATTGAGAATCTGCGGTTTTGGGTAAACAGCGATTCAAGTTCAAAAATTCATAACTCAAGATCTATAAAGAATTTTGAGTTGAAACTTGAAATGGAAAGTTATATGTATATGTTAACAACATGTTTTCCAAATTTCAGAATTCTCGAAATTTAATTGCTATTTTTAATATATTTTCTTGTTCGACTGGTTCAGTGGGAAAACTGCAGCTGATTAGATGGAAATGTGAACTTTGGAAATTCATATCTCCCAAATGGTATAAGACTTTGAGATGAAACTTGAATTTAGTATTCTTGTATGTATCTTCTACTATGTGCAAAGTTTAATAATTTCTGGAAGAGTTTTAATACTCTGTTTGATCGATCCAAAACATCGCAGCGAGGATGTTAGAACTGCAGTTGTGTTATGTTTGGGGATGAAATCGATCGAAGTTTGAAAATCTGTATCTCTTTGATTATTTTGAGTTAGGAGTAGAAATTTTGGATTATGGTGGTTGGATATATCTACTTGGATTCCCCAAAGATTGAGAATTATTGGATGAAGTTTGAGGGATCAAATAATTGATCGATGTAGCATGATTGCTAAGGAAAGTCTGCAGGTTGACGATGTGTACAGCTGATGGAAATTGGAGTTTTATAGCATTTTAGTGGCTGAATCGGAGGAAGTGATCAACTGGAGAGTTGTAGTATACACTTTTATCTTTCCATAGAACATATGATCACGTGATTCCGATAAGTGGAGTAACTGTTATGTTTGTTGCAAGATGTAGCAGATAGCTAAAGGTGAGTGTGCAGGTTGAGAAGTGAACACCTGATGGAAATAAGAGTTTTATAGTACTTAAATAGATGAATTTGAGAAAGCGACCAACTAGAGAGTTGTAGTCCACACTCATACCTTTCTATAAAGGTCAGGATCTTGAGATTCCAATAAGTGGGTCATGTGTTATGAATTTTTTTTTAAGGTTTAGCCACCGCACAGTTGTTGAACTGATTACTCTAGCTGATTGGTAAGGGATTTTCTAATCGTTATGGACTGAATTTGAGATAGTTGTCAACTAGAGAAATGAGGTAGAATTTTATATCTTTCTGTGAGTTCTAAAATCGTCGGATTTGAGCTAGTAGATTATGTGATATGAAAATTTTTACATGCGGCAGTAAGTATGATTGAAAACTGAACTTGGTGAAATTAAGATGATTGAATATTCTTTTCTTTATAAGCATTTTCAATTGGATTTAGATGTGATTCTTGTGCTTATAACTCATGATGGAGTCATGATTGACATAATTGAGTTGGTATATAGTTGTACGGCTGATTGTCGTATGTATAGCTTGTGGTTAGGACTATCAACCCAATATGCAAGTATTGAAATTGATTTCCACCTCGAGAAATAGTGAAATTCCTGTGCGTCGTCGGATTGTTTACCGAGAGAAGGTTGACCGTGGGCCGGGATATTGGATGAGATCCGAGATGGAGATGGTGGTGAACGATGGAGAATGGGTCTTCAGTGTTTGGGGTTGGTAAGTTGGGTCTGATATAACTGGATATTTGACCTACTTGTAGCCAATGAATGATCTGGTCTAATTATTTACCTCGTCTAGAATGTGTTGATGCCCTAAGTCTGTCAATAAATGGATATTAGTAAATTGTGTGTGTTTCACCTTATTTGCCAGGTATGAGGCACTCCCTTGGGCACCATTGTACTGCTCGCTGAGCATCGCGGGCTAGAGACATTAGGTAGAGGCACCTACAGTGGTGCTGACAATCGAGGAATATCGATTCGTCGTATTAGTTTTGTGTTAACAGACTCGTTTGGGCTCAATCGTTTAGATGTTATACGAGATTGGATAAATAGCATGTTTTGGTAACTATATTATATTTCTTTATTTTTTCTTGAGGACCAAGTTGGTGTTAGGGGTGATACCATATAATCCGATTTATTCTAAGGGCCAGCACTAGGCGGTGATTACTAGGGTTGTCTCTTCCTATCGTAGGGATACGTGCTAAGTTGTGTACCTCGCTATGTTAATTCCTGAAGTGCCATGGTAAGAACGGGAAGGTTTCTTGTAGGTTCTATGTTGGTGATGAACGGACCATAGGTGGGGTTCCCTATGAGTCTTCGACGCCATTTGGTTGTACCTTGTATTTCGTCACGGCTTTTAGTGGGGTGATCCAGAACTGGATTGGGGCACTACTATGTGTTTGCAGTGACGGGACTAAACCGAATAACTGTAGGCCTCACCAGCCATGTTGTATCTGTCAGGAATAGGATGAGTACAAAAGTAGAATGCAATGCATGGCGAAGGTTCAAAATCCTGAATTTTGAGAAGACGGCTTGATTTGGAGCGTATGCAGTATGGGATGCATGTGTTTCCAAAGTCTTCCTTACATTTGAATAAGTGCATTTGTTTCTCTGTACATTGTGTACTGTGCATTAGACTTCAGGTCACGACATACACAGACACTAGGCAATTAGGATGCACGTTTCTGCTTTCATCAAGACTGATTGTGATTGTACAAGTTTAGAAATCATTGTTTCTTATCAGCATTGCATCAGTATATGTACTGACATGCCCACTCAATCTAGGTGCTGAATGCCGGGTCACGAGTGCAGGAGAACTAAAGACTAGTGGACATCCAAGTGGAGTAGTAGTGTAATTACCACCATTCAAGCAGGTGCAGGAATACCAAAGTAGCGCAGCGGAAGAATCGAGCTTCAGGGCTCATCTCAAGGAGGCAGCATGGCTGCTCGGTGGAGGCTTCTAGTAGGGATCCGTGACTGCCATTCTGGGTGGCAAACAGTAACCGTTACAATGTAGTATCTATAAATTGCTGATGTAATTTGTATTCCTTGTTATAAATTCAAGATGTAATTGTTTAATGTAACGACTTGATGGCAAATAAAAGTTTTAAATTTTCGTGTTTTTACTGTGTTGAGATGCATTTGAAGGAAAAGATTCTGGTTGTGTCACAGATGTTTGGTAGCAGGGATCCAGAGTGCTACAGGTCTAGAAGGGAAGCGCTTGTTTTCTCTACCTTGCGACTGGTCAAGAAGTGCACGACAAAATTCTATTCGAGCTGATCAAAATAGAAAATCGAGCTAGGGGCAAGCTTCGAATACCATTCCCAAGCCGGTCCACGCAGAGTGACTAGGAAGGCACGATATAAGAGAGGATCCGAGGCATTGTGATTCATCATGATGATTTTGAACAACTTTATGTGATCAGTAGGATCTGTCCCCCCATTGTATGTCTTGAACCGTGGAGGTTTGAAGTTTCTCGGAATAGGGGCGTCGAGGATTCGGGTGGAGAAAGGGGTCTGGATGGTCGATGACCCTGGTCGAGCTATCCCCCGTTCTCTCCTATCTGAACGAGACGGTCTTCCATCTGTTGGAGCCGCCTTCAGACGTCGTTCTGCCGATTCCCGGATCGGGTCGACCTATGGGATTATTCTTCAGAGTCTTCAATTAGTTCCTCGCCTGAAGTTCGTTTGTCCCGAACTCTTCCACGGAATGCTCGTAGGACTTCGGTCTGGAACTCTTGGAATTTGGCACGTGTAACGTGGCCCTCTCTGTAGTGGTCATTAGGGCATTGGTGATCTCTCGAGGAATGACTACACCGTTGATCCCAGCCTTAGAACCGAAGGACATTATGGATCGGAGCCGGGTTTGATGGTGTGGCCTCGCCTCTCGAACGACCGAGCTGGTTTCAGAGGTCCCCCTAGCTAGACCGATTGTTGATGGCATTCGAGAGGTTGCCCACCACAGGCTGTTCGACTAGCCCTGAGATGGAGCGGGATGCGCTCAGAGCTGGTCCCTACGAATTCTTAGTTTGCTGCCTCCGCGGTCCCTGGGTGTTCGCAGGGCTATGGATCGGTAGGGGAGGAGGGACCAAAGGCCCCACGGCGGCTATCCTCTTGGTTTTATGGCCATGAGAGCAGGTTACTTGGGATAAGAACTTGGGTCAAAAGTTGGATTGATCTGCGGGTTTCCCACAAACGGCATCAATATGTTGCGGTCTTTTTCTTGAGGTGTGGGAGCAATAGATAATGTGAGTTCTTAGATTCGAAGAAAAATGCAGTAATCCTACCCTTTGCTCAGGTTTTGAAGGAGTATTGAATGGGTTTGATGATGGATGGCCGCTTCACAGACCTGCAAAATGTCTAACACCAGGAGTATTCCCAGCAACAGACCCTCCGATGCTTAAGTCAGCTGATGGCTATTTGGTGGAGAGGTTTCTGTAGCAAAAGAGTTTTTACCTGTCATGGTATAGTCCATGCAATGCTTATCGGTCCCGAAAGAAATCTGCTACCCTCTGTTCTTAGGGCGGTATCGAAATTCCCTTAATTCTAGATCTGGGATTGATTATTACCTTGATTGTAGGGGGTGTGGTTTCGGCGTAACCGATGGAGCATCCGGAATGGTGGGCCATCCTTTCAGGCGCGTAAATGGGCCTGCGGAAGGCCCATGGAGCTTTCTATCTTGGGCCAGTGGAGAGGTTGGCGTTGAGCCTAGTTTAATGCTTCGCGATTCATGCCAGAATCATCGGTGAAGATCACTCATGGTTTTTCCCACATCAGTGATGAAAGCTTGATGCGGAGGAAAATGAGATAGGAGATCGGGTGTTGATGGTGGGTTTGTAGGTGTAGTGGGTGTAGGAGATTGGAGATGGGTTTAGCGAGTGTGGGAGTGAAGGAGAAGAAGAAGAATGGAATGAGGCAGTAAGTAAATGACGGAGAGATTAGGTTGTGTGTGTGTTTGTGGATATATATATATATATATATTATATTATATATTATATTTATAATGGGAGAAGGCCTTAGTGTCATTTGTAAATGTTTGTCATTCTACCAACCCGTGCAATACACATATAATTAAAAACCTCAATATAAACTCATTCAACCCGTCAACCGCACGTGCATCCAGCAAAACACAAAAAACCTCAAATGCACGTCTCTTTCTCTACCTCCCTCAAAAAATCAATCCACCAGCCCTGCCTTCATCGATCGCCGCTATCAACCCCACCACCTTCGTTTCGTACGCCGTTGCCGGATCGCCAGTTCTGGCCGCTGCATCGGCCGTACCACTGTCGCTTCATCCGTCATAGCCGGTTCGCACTTCGTAGCCGCTTCGTCCGCCTGTAGCCGCCCGCCGTAGTCGCTGCACCCACCGCCGTAGTCGCTGCACCCACAACCACACCCGCAGTAGCCGTAGTCGCTGCGCCTATTGTTATTAGGGTAAGTGGCCAACAACTCCATTAATCAATTAACTTGAAATAGAACAACTCAGATTTGGGGGAAAAAATATTGGGAATGCTAAAAAGAACAGTCTTGAAGCAAATTTTGATTAGCTGAGATTCACCTACCGTTTGTATATTTTTTTTTCGAAGAAACACCTACCGTTTGTATTGCCATTCATTTTATGGTTTGGTTAAAATTTGTGTGCTTTGATATTCAATCACTCAACAAGAGGCCTAGAAAGACAACTTATGTCTGATCTATGTAAATAATTGGTTGATGATATCTTGATTTTTTTCCTACAAGTTTGTATGATAGAGACCCTATGGAATAAAATTAGAGACAAGAACAATAGACTGATATGGTTCAATTAGTGTGGCTTGAACACCTACCGTTTGTATTGACATGCATTTTATGGTTTGGTTAAAATTTGTGTGCTTTGATATTCAATCACTTAACAAGAACAATAGACTGATATGGTTCAATTAGTGTGACTTGAACACCTACCATTTGTATTGACCAAGATTACAACAATTTTTAGTAAAATGCCCAACCAACAATTTTCAGTGTCATGCAAAGGTTTTCAGTGTCATGCACCTACCGTTTGTTCAACCTGGAGTAAGATGCCCAACCAACAATTTTCAGTGTCATGCAAAGATTACAATCCCTGGCCATTGCACTTTGCAACACTCTTTCCCTTGCAGTAGCTAGATTTAACAATTCATGACCTGATATTGTTTTTCATTTTATACAATCTGTAGCTCATGTTAGAGATTAAAAATTCGATATTAGAGATCATTGATATGTTCATTTTTTACCCCCGTTCTCAATGCTGCTGATCATTTGTTATGTCCATGGTAATTCTCACTTTCTCACTTTCTCGGATCTATAATCAGTTGCAATGTTCATTATGAATTTCATTGTTCAGATTACATATTAGAGATTAACAATTAGAGATAACTACTGTCTTTTTCCCCATCTTTGGATAGGCTGTTCATTTTTTACAGATTAGCGATTAAAAATTAGATATTAGAGATTATAGATATGTTCATTTTCAACCCCTGTTTTCAATGCTACTGATCATGTGTTACGTCCATGGTAATTTTTCACATTCTATAAGTACTATTTATACTAACTTATGGTTTTGTACGTGCAATAATAAAGCTAACTTTTAAGTTCACATTGTTTCTATCAAGAAAAGTGGACACATTGATTGGCATAACAATGGTAAACGAAAGAGACTTGCAATGTAATCAGGAAATTCAATCATCAACTGAAATACCTCAAATATCAGAAACTCGACACGTTGATGAACGCAGAGAGAGACGTAGACAATATCAAATAAATAGAAGAGCCAACATGACTGCAATACAGTTGGATGAATTAAGACGAAGACAACGAGAATATGCTAGAAATCGACAATTATCAATGTCTGAAGAACAAATAGCTGAACAAAGAGAAAGGAATAGACAGAGTCAAAGAAACCGGCGCTCCAATATGAACGCCCAACAATTGGCTGATGAAAGATCAAGAAATCAACAAAATATGCAGTGTCGAATATCTATAATGAACGAACAAATAGCTGAACGTAGAGAGAGTCTTCACCAATATCGAAGTGATCGAAGAGCTAATGGAAACTCTACATTAAGCGAAGGTATCAATTATCAAAACATTTTCTATATTTCACTAAATATTCTCATCCTATGTCCTCACTCATAACTATTTTTTATGTCATGAAGTAGTACGAAGGGTTGATGATAATGATCTGGATAGTGCTGCGTTGCAATTTACTAATACAAACATCAATGTAAATAATTCTTTTATGAATGAAGGTATGATTTAACACCACACTTCATTTTCCTTAAGATTTCTTAGTTGTAATAATAATAAACATGGAACATTTCTACCACTACTATGAATTTTCTGATCATTAAATCATTGTATCAATACTGTTATTTAATTAGGTGTGTTTGTGGCTAATATAGACAACAATGAAGAAACTTCTGTTGTTAATGAAGGTATGAATTAATTCCGCGTATTATTTTTCCAATACTGTTTTTTCCTTTTTCTGAACTATGTCATATTTATAAACAATTAACACACGAACAACCGGAAATAAACAAGTTCCAAAAAGAGTTTGAAATATTATGAGGCACTGTAATTCTACAAAAAATAATGTTGACTCATTTCACTGTCGACAATTTCAACTACCACCTACAACAGCCAACAGGACTGCAATACAATTGGAAGAGTTTAGACGAAGACGACGAGAATATGCTAGAAATCGACGATTATCGATGTATGAAGATCAATTAGTTGAACAAAGAGAAAGGCATAGACAGTATCAAAGGAATCAATGCTCCAATATGAATGCGCAACAATTGGCTGATGAAAGATCGAGAAATCAACAAAATATGCAGAGTCGAATATCAAAAATGAACGAACAGCAAATAGCTGAACGTAGGGAGAGACTGCGCCAATATCGAAGGGATCGAAGAACTAATGGAAACTCTACTTTAAACGAAGGTATCAATTATCAAAACATTTTCCATAATTCACTTAATCTTCTCATCCTGTCTTTACTCATAATTAATTTGTAAGAACTTCACTCCAAACTTAATTGATGCGGAAATAGTGACTGGTCACTGTTATGGCACAAGAGCATTTATTCATCGGATCCCTCTTAAGCCGTCAGAAAATGTGAGGATGCCCTTTACACTCATAAGGAAGCAATTCCCAGTACGACTTAGTTTCGCATTGACAATCAACAAGTCCCAAGGACAAACAATTCCATATGTTGGTGTGTATCTTCCGGATTATGTATTCAGTCATGGACAATTATATGTTGCTCTTTCTAGGGGAGTTTCGAGATCTACTACAAAACTTTTAATCATGAATGGGTATCTAGCAAGTTGCCAAGGCATATATACAAAAAATGTTGTCTACAAAGATGTACTGATGAAATGTCATGAAACTTCAAATTAAATGGTAAGTTGGTATGTATGTTTATATACTGCAGTTCAAATGTGCGAAAGGTCCCATTTTTGTCTGTACTGCAATTCTATTAATGTGTTTTCTATTTTAATCTACAGCCCCTCGACTTCCCGCCGATATAGCGGTCGGCTTCCCGCCGCCATAGCCATCGTCTCTGTTCCTTACTCTCCCTCCAAGCTGTCATAGATTCTCAATAGCCAACAAGGTGTTCGAGTTAGCCTGATTTTGAAGTTGCATTTATTTGCTGGCCTGAATGCAGGAAGGTGGTCAATACATTCTTGCACAAGTTGCTGATAATTCAGTGAAAGAACATATGATTCCTCATGGGGATTTTTTCAACGCATTTAATGAAGGATATAGTTGGTGGCAATTCTAAGGATACTTTTAACGGTGCCATATCTCTGAATGAGAGGTATTTAATTAGATGACACATTACACAATCGAGCTGATCATTTGATAATGCAGTATATGTGACAGCATCTCTTTCTTTTTTGGTAAACAGACAGTGAATTGGAACACTGAGCACACTGAGGTTTGGAGTAAAAGCAAAACTTATACTTTAACTGTTTTGTAGGGTTATTTCTCGAAGCTCAATTTGCTTAACTTTAACTGTTTGGGGACACATTTGAAGTTGAGATAGAAAGTTATCACAAGTTTTCTAAGCCCAAAAGTTGAGGTAGTTGTAGTTATCTCAACTCCTTTCAAACCTAAATAATCTAAAATTTGAGAACTCTCTAAAATAATGGAGTTAAGTTCAACTTTAGTTGGCTTGCTAAACAACAAGAAGAATGAAGACAACTTTTTGAATGTAGGTAGAGTTTTGATAACTAAACTTTCATTCCAAACACACCCTAACTTCTTTTGTTTTGCAATTTTGTGGTTTGTGGTGTTTCTGATAAGATCTTATTTGACGTTGTAAGGAACACGTGAGTGGTAGCTCCAAAAGAGCTTGAGTTTTTCTTAGAAGAGCTAGAAAGCAGACAAGCAAGTAACTACAATGTCATTTTGAATGAGGGAAAGCTGCCACTTTCTCTTCTAAATGATTATCAAAAGGTGGGATTTTAAATTGAAGTTCAAAGGTTTTTGTGGAGTAGCAGTCAATTACAACTAACTCATCGTTTTCTTTCAATTTTTCTATGCCTAATCATCCATTTTGTGTTACTTGCTGCAGTATTCACCGCTGTGTCTCAGAAAGATTTAGTTTCTTATACTAGAAAAAAGACAGTGGTAAAGGAAATAGCAGATGATCATGTTAATGGTTTGAGGGTTCAGATACGACACTTAAAAAGTATGCTTGCTCTAAAATAGTTACAACTAATCTTTGTAGGTCCCGCCACAAAAGAGCATGCACTCATGCATGCAACGTTTGGTGCATGCTGATGCATGACAACGTTTGGTGCAAGCATGGTGTCTCTTCCGAAGCATGGTGTCTTTTCCGAAGCATGGTGTCTCTTCCGAAGCATGGTGTCTCTTCGAAAGCATGGTGTCTCTTCCCCTCCTATAAATTCTCACTATTTTCTTCATTTGAAGATACACTCAACTGAAGAGAAAAATAGAGATTGATAGCCACAGAGAGCTTATAAAGTATTGAGAGTTTTTTTTTAAATCTTTTGAGATTAAGAAATAATATTTGTGTTGTTTTCTTCTCAAATTTATCTCTGTTGTTTTTCTCCCGATCCTAACAAGTGGTATCAGAGCGAGGTTGAGTTGTTGAGTGCCAAAAGCCTTTGCAGATCAAGATGTCGATGGAGGAATCAATATCATCATCATCATTTGGAGCCATGATCAAGCTTACTGCCACCAACTATACACTTTGGAGACCTCGGATGGAAGATCTCCTAAGTTGTAAAGATCTCTTTGATCCTATTGAGGAGAAGGGAGAGAGACCTGAAGCTACCAATGAGGCGGACTGGAAGAAGATGAACAGGAAAACGATCGGTCAGATTCGACAGTGGATCGATCACAGTGTCTTCCATCATGTTGCCCAGGAGACGGATGCTTTTGCCCTTTGGAAGAAGCTGGCGGATATGTACCAGGCCAAGACAGCTCGAAATAAGGCCCTGCTGATGAGACGGTTGGTGAACCTGAAGCTACAGGGAGGAACTTCTGTAGCAGAACACACCAGCGAGTTTCAGAGCCTGGTGAATCAGCTATCTTCAGTGGAGTTACCACTTGAAGATGAGTTACAGGCACTTCTACTTCTCAGCTCTCTTCCAGACAGTTGGGAGATATTGGTGGTCTCCCTCAGCAACTCGGCTTCGACTGGCAATCTTACCATGTCTATGGTTAAGGATGCCCTATTCAATGAGGAAGCTCGGAGAAAGGACGTTGGCACAGAAGCACAAGCCTGCGTCACAGAAGTCCGTGGGAGACAGCGAGAGGAAGATCGAGGCAGGTGGAGAGGCAGGAGCCAAAGCAGAGGCAGATCGAGAGGCAAATCAAGTGATGGGAGGAGGCCTGCATACAACTGCCATCACTGTGGCAAACCAGGCCACATGAAAAGAAATTGTTGGAAGTTACAAAAGCAAGGCGGTCAGGGAAGGTCACAACCAAAGAAGGAAGGAGATGCACAAGTCACAGTACTAGAAGATGTGGCTCTTTGCTCTCATGAGGATGAGACATGCCTCCATGTGTTGAATCAGGGCGTAGAATGGGTGGTCGATACTGCAGCATCTTGCCATGCCACTCCTCGAAAGGACATCTTCACGACGTACAAAGCTGGAGACATTGGCTCGGTGAGGATGGGCAATTCTAGCTTTGCTAAGATTGTCGGAATTGGTGACGTTCGGATGCAGACTGATGCCGGGTGCACAATCACACTGCAGAATGTTCGCCATGTACCTGAACTTCGACAAAATCTTCTTTCGGTGAGAGCCCTAGATGAAAAGGGCTATGATAACCGTTTTTGCAATGGCTCATGGAGGATGCTGAAAGGTGTAATGGTGATCGCTCGTGGACATCTCTGCAGCACTTTGTACAAGACTCATGTGAAGATCAATGTGGAGAGTCTCAATATTGTTGAACATGAAGCTTCGCAGAAACTGTGGCACCAGAGACTCGGTCACATGAGTGAGAAAGGTTTATCAACCTTGATGAAGGAAAATCTTATCTCCATTACCAAGAATGCAGAGCTTCAACCTTGCAGCAGCTGTTTATTTGGCAAGCAGCGAAGAGTCTTTTTTAGTTCCTCTTCGACAAGGAGATCAGAGTTGCTCAGTCTGATATATTCTGATGTGTGCGGTCCCATGGAGGTGGAGTCGCTAGGCGGTAACAAATACTTTCTGACATTTATTGATGATGCTTCTCGGAAGGTGTGGGTGTATTTTCTGAAGACAAAAGATCAGGTCTTGGAAATCTTCAAATCATTTCATGCCATGGTAGAGCGTGAAACGGGGAAGAAGCTGAAGTGCCTTCGCTCAGATAACGGAGGCGAGTATACATCCAGGAGTTTTGATGCCTATTGCAAGAGTCAGGGCATTCGGCACGAGAAGACGGTTCCACGTACCCCACAACACAATGGGGTAGCAGAAAGAATGAACCGAATAATCATGGAAAGAGTCAGAAGTATGCTCAGCACAGCAAAGCTGCCAAAGCCATTTTGGGGAGAAGCTGTTCGCACCGCCTGCTACTTGATCAATCGATCTCCATCAGTCCCGCTGAATTTCAACATCCCGGAGAAGAAATGGACCGGCAAAAACCCCTCCTACTCTCACCTGAGGACATTTGGATGTCTGGCTTATGCACATGTCTCAAAGGAGCTCAGGCAGAAGCTCGATGCGAGAACCACTCCATGCATTTTCATAGGCTATGGAGACGAGGAGTTTGGATACAGGCTATGGGATCTAAAGACCAAGAAGCCCATCAGAAGTAGAGACGTGGTGTTCCATGAAAATCAGACATATGGGGACACTGAAAAGCCTACAATTGCTGAAAGACCTGTCAGTACTCAGGACTTTGTTCCAGATACAGTACCAGTACAAGCTGCCGCAGATGATGATGTGTCTGATCAAGAACTAGAAGCAGAACCAGAGGAGGAGAAAGAAGGGATTGATGAGCCTGGGGAGCCGCAACCTTTCACAACTGCAGAACCAGTACAAGATAATGATTCACCGCCTGAGACGAGTGAGCCTCAGCTACGTAGATCTGAAAGAGGCCATGTTCCGTCTACTAAATATCCAGAATCAGAGTACATTCTTCTTACTGATGAAGGGGAGCTAGAGAATTTCCAGGAAGCATTGTCTCATCCAGACAAAGACAACTGGCTGCACGCTATGCGGGATGAGATGGACTCTTTAGAGAAGAACCAAACCTACGATTTGGTTAAGCTTCCAGGAGGGAAGAAGGCACTAAAGAACAAGTGGGTATTCAAGCTCAAGAAAGATGGCAGCGGAAGGGTGGTGAAGCACAAAGCTCGGCTAGTGGTCAAAGGATTCCTTCAGAAGAAAGACATCGATTTTGGTGAGATTTTTTCTCCAGTTGTAAAGATGACTTCAATCCGAGTCATGCTCGGATTAGCAGCTAGCCTAGACTTGGAGCTTGAACAAATGGATGTGAAGACTGCATTTCTTCACGGTGATCTGCATGAAGAAATTTACATGGAGCAGCCAGAGGGATACGAGGTTCCAGGAAAAGAGAATCTCGTATGTAAGCTGAAGAAGAGTTTGTATGGCCTCAAGCAAGCACCAAGGCAATGGTACAAGAAGTTTAATTCATTCATGGTGAGTCAAGGCTACAAGAGGACTGCTGCAGATCAATGCGTCTACATTCAAAGGTCCCCTGATGGAAATTTCATTGCACTGTTACTATATGTCGATGACATGTTGATCGTCGGACAAGATGCAGTGAAGATCAGACAGCTGAAGATAGAACTCTCTAAGGTCTTTGATATGAAGGACCTTGGGCCAGCTCAGCAGATTTTAGGTATGAACATCTCTTGAGACAGAAAGGCCCGAAGATTGTGGTTATCTCAAGAGAAATATGTTGAACGGGTGATCAAGCGATTCAACATGGAGGGTGCCAAGCCAGTTAGCATCCCACTGGCTAATCATTTCAAGTTGAGCAAGAGTTCGTGTCCCTCATCCAGGAAAGAGATCGAGGAAATGGAAGTTGTGCCTTATTCTTCAGCGGTTGGAAGTCTGATGTATGCAATGGTGTGTACGAGGCCGGATATTGCACATGCAGTGGGTGTGGCAAACAGATTTCTCTCCAATCCAGGAAATGAGCATTGGGAGGCTGTTAAGTGGATTCTCAGGTATCTTAAGGGTACTTCAAAGATATGTTTGTGTTACGGGGGAGCTGATCCGGTTTTGGAAGGCTATACAGATGCAGATATGGCCGGAGATCTTGATGGTAGAAAATCGACTTCTGGTTTTATCTACACTTTTGCAGGGGGAGCTGTGTCATGGCAGTCAAGGTTGCAGAAGTGCGTTGCACTATCTACGATAGAAGCAGAGTACATTGCTGCCGCTGAAGCTGGCAAGGAGATGTTGTGGTTAAAGCGATTTCTACAAGAACTCGGGATCAAGCAGAATGACTACAAGGTACATTGTGACAGTCAGAGTGCTCTGGATTTGAGCAAGAATTCAATGTACCATTTCCGAACAAAACATATTGATATTCGCTATCACTGGATACGAGAGGTGATGGATCAACAATTGTTGAAACTGATGAAGATCCACACGAAGGAGAATCCAGCAGACATGTTGACAAAGATTGTGTCTCGGGAGAAACTAGAGTTATGCAGAGACATAACTGGAATGGATGAGAGATGACGATTGGTGCAGATGTGACGTGAGGGGGAGAATTGTAGGTCCCGCCACAAAAGAGCATGCACTCATGCATGCAACGTTTGGTGCATGCTGATGCATGACAACGTTTGGTGCAAGCATGGTGTCTCTTCCGAAGCATGGTGTCTCTTCGAAAGCATGGTGTCTCTTCCCCTCCTATAAATTCTCACTATTTTCTTCATTTGAAGATACACTCAACTGAAGAGAAAAATAGAGATTGATAGCCACAGAGAGCTTATAAAGTATTGAGAGTTTTTTTGTAAATCTTTTGAGATTAAGAAATAATATTTGTGTTGTTTTCTTCTCAAATTTATCTCTGTTGTTTTTCTCCCGATCCTAACAATCATGAACTATATGCCTTTCTTTTTCTCCATATTTATGTGAAGTATCAAATTTTGCTGCAGGAAGAGCTTTTGCGAGCAAAACATATTGAAGATAACTTCCCGGTAATTCTGGCATATATTTTAAGGGCCTCAGATTGATAATGATTCAGAAGAAGAACTATCTATCCATGAAGATGATGTAACCGAACTATGTTCTCAGCTAAGCAATCCCCGTCTATTTTGAAGAGAAATCGGAACAAATCAAGGAATCCAAGAATTCCTTTCCTCCCTCTGATGTAAGCAAAGATGCAAGAGTCGAAAATATCATAGACTCGCCTGTGGATGGCTCCAAACATGATCCAACTATATGTTTTATCTCCTAGAAAATAACGTGAACAGAAATGGCATCTTCATTGCTGCAGCATCAAGTTTTTGTGCTTCTAGCATAATGCATCTGAAAGCTCATCAGTGTCCAACTCAAGAGAGAGAGAGAGAGAGAGAGTATTTCAGATAATCATGTGATCCTTTCCGTTCCTCCTTGCAGCAGTCAAGTGGCAAGGTCAGTGCTATCCATGTCTACTCTCAAGTACCGGTTATGCTGAACTAGAGAAACCCATCCATCTCTCTACAGAAGTTGGTCGTTGCGGTGATGATGGGGGGCTGGCCATCGCTTTCTAAGACGTTGGGGCAATTGGAAATGGCTGCTCGCAGCTGCAACTGCTTAAAGAAAAGAACTTGGAGGACAACTCTTAGGGGCAGTCGTTCGTTCTGGGATGCATGGGCACATGCATCGATGGAGAGCCTTCCATAGTTTATGACGTTGCAGAGATGCTCTTTCTCATCCTCTGCAAGCCAAGGATGCGTCTACAAAAATATGCATCAGATTGTTACAAGATTGTTCTCAAATTCCCTATAGCGGCTTAGTAAAATATACTGATATCACCATCAGAAATTCAGAATGTGGCATTCAGGTTGGCGCTAAACCTTTTGTAGACTCCAAATTGTACAAACAATGTTTGACAATTAACACATGGAATTTCCTTAAATCACTCTAATTGAAATTGTGTCATTGATGCAACAGGATGCAAACTCAAGAAAATTTCATTCTTAAATGAAAGAAAATATGCCAAATCCCTGGATTAAGTATTCACTAGCAAGAAGGCTTGCCATAAAACAAACAATGGCAATTCATGGGGGAAGAGCTCAACAAGAGATCCACGAATTTATTTAGGAATAGCTTGGATACAGAAGTATGGAAATAGAAGCAAAATAGGTTTTGCTCTAGGTGATTGCATGACCCTCTAATGCAGAATCTATTCAGAAGTGCATACTTGAATCAAACTCCCAACTGAAATGGAGAATCTTGAGACAGAATGTATATTGAGATGTTAAAACATGCTACATGTATAACGGATAGAAGTACTAACTTTCTGGTAGTAAAATCCATCCACTTGGGCATAAAATTTGCCGAGAAGTTTCAGTTAATATTTACCTAGGTTTCAGTGAATTCATAGCAGTCTGTTAAATTCTATACGTATATTCAAGTAATTGCTTTGAGTTAGGTGTTCATATTCTTTTTGCACAAAAAAAACTGATGTTTTTTTATATATCAGCACTTCGTTTTAGCCAGTTGAAATGCGTAGAAGTTCACTTCAGCAGTTTCCTCTTTGCAGGCTGTTGGAGGGAGCGACACAACAAATTTGTGCCGGCCTCTCTTCAAACCTTACACTGTGGTTGGACGTTGATTTTTCTCTTTTATGTATTGTTGAAGTTTGATTCTATAATCGTTCACACTGATTCTATTATTAAAGCTTGCTATTTTGTCGGTTAAATATTTTACTATTTCTTTTCTTATACGATATACAAATTCGTTTAATTTAATGACAAAACTTTTTTATAGACGTGCATCGCACGTGCATTATACTAGTATATATATAGGGGTATAGACAGTATGTGTATAAATATATATTTATATAGGGATACAGAGTAGGGTGGTAAGTTGGTGGGGTTGTCAGATGTGGGAGAATAAGAAGAAGAAGAAGAAGAAGAGGAAGAAGAAGGCAAGAGATATGAGGTGGAGATGTGGGGTGTGTGTGTGTGTGAATATATATGTATATATATAGGGAAGGGGAGTAGATTAGTTGTGAGTGAGATGAAATTGGGTTTGGTGTATAGGATTTATAGGGTTGGCTGTTGAATGAGAAATAAAGAGTAAGGGGTTAGGGTAAGAGTAGAGTAATTGGAGATTTGGCTGGGAATGGGATGGAATTGAGTTAGGGTAAGATTATAGTAAATGCAGAGAGTAGGCAGTAGGAATAGGAGGAGGTGGGTAATTAATGTCGTAAATATAGTTGGGGGTTGGGGGTCGGGTTTGATGGAGATGAATTAGGGGTTAGGATAATGATTTGGGTTGGGCTTGGGGATCGGGTTTGAACTCAAAATAGGTTATGCACAATATTGAGTTTTAATACTAAAATGAGTTTAAGAGAATGGAAAAAAATTTATAGATGACCGGAATACGAGAATACATAGAGTAAATTAATCATTCATACAACTGAAAACGGGAGTTACAGAGAGTCTCTATGTCAAGACCTAGCACCCAACCACAATAGTAACCTCCCAACCTGTCAATAATGAATATTCTCCTATGGAATGTTAGGAGTCTAGGGGATGGGGGAGATGGGATATGGTTAGGGATGTTATTAACATGTTTAGAGTGAATATTGTTGGTCTCTAAGAGACCAAGCTCTAAAATGCTTCCAGATTGACTAGAATTGGAGGGAACAGGGTTAAGGAGTAATCAATCCCTCAATCCTGTGGGGGGGGGGGGGGGGCATGTATGTTATGTACCAAAACATTTTTACGGTGTAGCCATTGGATTGAAGACTGACCTTTTCGTTTGTTTGGAGGAATTCCATGGGGAATTCTCCTTATCGGTGGTGCTCCATTGTAAAGCAGATAACTGGACCCCAAACTATTACAATAATATATGGCCCCAATCAGGTTGGATCCAGAACTGAGTTCTAGACAGAACTCCAATCAATCCAAACATAATGGAAAAACTCTTTCACCTAGTTGCCAGTGGCTGAACTCCAATCAATCCAAACATTATAGAAGATTTAGCCAAACTCTATAAATTGGTAGAACTCAAATGACAACAATAATCTAGAATTATGTGGCTCAAGGAAGGAGACACGAATACTGCTTTCTTTCACCTAGTTGCTAGTGCCCGTTGGAGATCAAATCTTATAAACTCAGTGCAAAGACAATAGACTTGTTCAGAAGTAGGAGGAAGTTAAATAGGTCTTCCAAAACTATTACAAAACATTTTTGGATGCAAAAGGGGCTTTACAACACCAATCAATGAGGACTTCTGGCAGGAGAGGTTAGAAGACCTTAATAGAGCACCCTTTTTCCACTAAAGAACCATTCACTGAGAAGAAGGTTAACGAAGTGGTTACCTAGATGGGGCGAGAGAAAGTACCAGGTCCAGATGGGTTTTCGATGCTTTTCTACCACTTTTACTGAGATGATATCAAAGATGACCTTATGGCGGTCCTGACTAAATTTTATGACCACAGACTAAAGTTGGAGAGGATGAACTTTGAGGAAGGGGTTCTTATCCCAAAGAAAAAAGATTCTCACAAAGTAGGTGACTACCGTCCCATTAGACTCTTCAATTGCTGGATGAAAATCATCACCAAGATCCTCGCTAACAGGTGATGGATAGACTGATTAGTAGAGAACAAACATGCTTCATTAAGGGGAGATGCATTCTGGGCTGTGTAGTGAAAGCATAAGACACCATTCAAAAATGTCACATCTCGAATGACATGAGCTATCTATTGAAACTAGATTTTGAGAAAGTCTATGACTCGGTAGAATGGGACTGCCTTTTGAAAGCGCTTACAGGAAAAGTTTTGGTGAAAGGTAGATCAGGTGGATCCGCAGTTTCCTCATTATCAGTAGGATGTCTATTCTATTGAATGGATCGGTAGGTAAGCCATTCTCACGTAGATGAGAATTAAGACAATCTCACCCACTCTTGCCTCTCTTATTCACTATCATAGCAGATGTTCTCAAATCCATGTTAGGCAGTTGCAAACAAGAAGGTTGGATTTCCCCAGTTGCTAGTTGTAGGAACTGCCAAGGCTGTACTAACCTACAATATGCCGATGACACTTTGTTATTCGGGAACAGAGATCTAGGAGAGATTATAATGTTGGTGTATGCCCTAGAGGCAAGTTGTGTATTAGCTTTACTAGTTTACATTGTATCATGACATTTATTTCATATATGAGGCATTTCATTGTGTTGTTTATTGTGATTAAATGAACATAATAAAGTTCTTAGAATAGTAAGTTCAATGTCATGGGATATTAAGTGCATGACTTGATTGTGAGATCCTATTGGTTGAAGTCAGAACAATATTCTTAAATATCCCTAGTAAAGTATTATTGTGAATTAGGATAATAATAATACATAGAGACTAGCATGTGCATAGACTAATGACCATTCTCATGGGTCATGGATATGAGATATTAAGTCTTCATATGGGTACATATTAGAGTAATAATGTATTAGACTGACCCACCTTGAGAATGTTGCATGGATCTTTATGTGAGTATCATAAGCGGTTCTCACAGTGACCATGGTGTACGTAGTCCTTTGACTTGAAGTCACTACAGTTCCCTACATGAGAAGTTACATAATTTATTGCCATCAAACGTCACATGTAATAAGGTGATTATAAATTCGGCTATTGGACATAACTGAGAATCGTGTGGAAGGATGTGAGTGATTTAGATAGGATTTGTCCCTCTTACACAACATGAGTGATATCTTCAGGCCCCTTAATTGAGTGAGACTGCAAAATACATGACCAAGTAGGTTACTTGAGTAGCAGTGATTTCTTCAGGCCCCTTAAGATTTCAAATTACTGACATTCCCGTTACTTGAGTAGCAGTGATGTATTGTTAGATGTCGTTGACTGTTTGTAGCACTAAAATAGGATTTTAGTATTAATGTCAATATAATGGGAATCTACAGGGTCGCACACTTAGAATGGATCAAAATTGGGATTTAAATTCATTAGATGAATTTAATTGGGAATCCAAGTAAGACTTGGGCTCCCACCGTTGGTTGGAAATTAGTTAAACTAATTGGGCCAACCCAAATTAGAAGGCCCGCACACCTCACCACTCAGGGTTTTCTGTGTGTGTGTGTGTGTGTGTGTGTGTGTGCAGAATGTGATTGAAAAACCCTAGCCATCATAGAGCGTGAGAATGAGAACGTGAGGAACATCCCCTCCCTGCAGCTAGCACCGCGGCGTGAGGGCGAGCCTGATTTTGATTCATTTGTGTGAATACCGTAGAGGCACCACAACGTTTGCAGTGCTCGTTATTTGCAGACTATGGAGACAGCAGTTCCATCGTTGAGGAAAAAATCCTAACACGATTTATGGTTTTCGCATGGATCCGTGGCTGGGTTTTGAATTCTTTTTGTATTTTTCCACTGCCTATTACTCTGTTGTAAACCTCGAAACCCAACATATAATCTCTAGAGGAGCGCTATACTATTTTGAAGCATGGTCTGGATTGCGGGTCAATTTTCACAAGAGTGCTCCCATACCGATTGCTATGTCGGAAAAGGATGCCGCAGAACACGCTACCACCCTAAACTGCCAACTTCACAACTTCCTTATCAAATACCTTAGTGACGTGAATTTTTGCAAGTGTACAAAATCGTAACAAGTAGTATAGTTTTAGTGAAAAGAGTATCGAAGCCATAGGGACTAATTATTTTATTAAGTACTGAAATTACTAGATGAATCACTATTTGGAAAATCGAAATTAAATAAAGAACTCAACTAAAATGATTTAAACTAAAGAAAAACTAACTAAATTAATTAAAGGAGACGGATTATAAATTTATATTGTTTTATTAATTGCAAAATCAATTCTAGGGCTTTTGACTTCACCTAGTTTATCTCACACAATTTATTAATCTAAATGAATAACAAGATTATTTTTCCAAGTTGTAGACCAAAATTCCCAAATTATTCAATGCTTTCTCTCGAACAACACCAAAAATATCTCCAAATAACAGTTTGTCATATCTCTATGCAAATTTAATTAATCGAAGACTCATTAAGTTCTGTGGATTTCTTAACGGTCACATCAATTGCGGTAAATCATCTCTAATTTTCCTAAATCAATGGTGTTTAATTTTATAGTACTAAATCACAAATTACCTCTCGGTCTCTCCATGATCCAATAAATTATACAATAGTTGGCCAAATAATTGTAAGCATTAAGCACAAATATTAAACACACAACCATGGAAAAATAGAAATATAATATGAAATTAAAAATTTTGTTCTCAAAACTAGGCTACATCGAAGCCCTAGAAAAATAAATTTAGTTCATAATAAAATTACAATTAACACAATTGTTCATAGATTGCATAATGAAAAAGGAGAAAGAAGAAAGAACTCGTTTATTGTTGTTGTTGCTTGAAGCCGTCAAGATCCCTCTTCTTTTCTAGCCTCCAAGATGTTCTCTAAAGTTTGCATTCGCCTCTATATATAGCTCTCGAAGAAACCCCTAAAAGGAGATATAGAAATACACCCATTGGACCCGAAACCCGTACTCAAAATAGATCATCAGCGCCGACGCGGTCGACCGCAACTTTGGACGGTCGACCGTCACTTATACAGAATCTGGGCAGAGAGGGGACCATTTGACTACGCGGTCAAATGCAATTTTGAAATCTGGACAGAGAGGGGACCGGTCGACTGCAATTTTGGTTGGGTGTGCGGTTGATTGCGCAAAGCTGTTTTCTGCGCATAGGCTGTAGAAAAATTGACTTTTCCGAAGCTACAGAACTTTTTTTTTGAAGCAAGAGTACTCGTTTCGAAGAAGAGTCGATGACCGACAACTTTAATTTAGATCCCCAGTTCAGGTTCGTCCATCTTCAGGTTCAAAATAGCCGATCAAGATTCAGGTGATGTTCTTGCTACATTTTCGCCTTTCTTCATTCTCCAACCCCAAGCTCCATAACTTCGTGTATTTGAGTCTATAATCATAACATCCATCTTACTCCTTCAAAAACAAATAAATAACTAAAGTGAGTAGAATTAAGATGAAATTCAAATAAATAAACACTAATTCACATTTTTTATACGTTAAATTAGTAATAAAAGCAGATATAAATTACACTTACCCAAACTTAAGATTTTGCTTGTCCTTGAGCAAAAGTAAAACCATGAATAAGGGAATACTAATCAATAATAGGCTCACTCATCTCACCAAGAGATCTCATCATGTAAGTATCAAAATTTCAATTAAAAATATAAACAATAGCAAATAAAGTAAAATCAAGCATACTCACTTTCTCTAGTGCAATTATTTATTCTTAATTCAAAACCTAATCATATTTGTCATGAAATTAATATCATTATAGTATGTAACAACTTCATCTGTGATTTCCCTTTCCACTACTACAAACCGAGTAGCAAACTAGAATATTTTTTTTCAAGTCTCTTCTCTAAGTTGTCACTTGCCTTTTTACGCGAATGCAAAATATTTGTGATGAATTCACCCTGTTACTCAACAAGTCACAAACTTAAAGTGCTTTGCATACTCATATTTCAAGTTGCCGTTTGACGTAAAAGTAAACATTGGTCATGAATACCCCTAGTTACTAAGCAACTCAAAGTGTTGGAGTAAATTGACTTTATTCATTTTTTTTTTTTATTACTGTATTTACTTAAACTCTGTTTAGGACTAGATCAAAGGGGATAATCACAAGAAAAAGCATCATATTTTTCTTTTATGTATAATCACATGACGGTCAAAATTGTTTAAGAAATTATTGAAATTCAATAATCCTAAAATAAATAAGTATGCGTAATCTTGCTTTATAAGAACTTGTCTATCCTAAAAAAATTATTTCAATGCTTATCACAATAAAGAACTCAAAAGTGTAAAGGTGAGCCTAATTGAAATTCCGTTTGTTTTGTTTTTCTTTTCAAAAATATATAAAATAAAAATAAATTTGTAACCCCCCCAAACTTGAATATCACATTGTCCTCAATGGGAAAGGAAAAAAGAAAAACAAAAAGAATGCAAAAAGTTCAGAATTTCTTTCCTGGTTCGTCTTAAAAATTCTGTACGCGCGGGGTTCAGTATTTTTGCGATATCTAGAGCTGTAGATATCCCAATTGGCTAATTTTTTTTTTGATGGAAAGCTAAGACAATTGTCTACAATTTCTCTTGGAATCAGTTTTCCATATTCTGTCTCCATACTGCTCAAAAACAGCCATCAATGCAGGTGTAGAAAACAGCTCCGCCCGTTGACTTCAAAATTTATGCAATCCTATAAAATAAAATCAAAAATTAAAATTAAAACAAACTAAAGGAAAAATCAAATCTAAATGCACTAAAAGAAAACATGGGTTGCCTCTCAAGAAGCGCTAAGTTTCAAGTTTTCAGCCAGACTTTCTCCATCTCTCATTTAGGGTTGGCTAGATCGATGCTCCACTTTTGCTTGTCAAAGTCCCCATCCATATATGGCTTCAATTGCTGTCCATTTACCTTGAATGTCCCTTTTGTCTCATGATGTATTTCAATGGCTCCATATGGAAAAACTTTTGTTACAACAAATGGTCCCGACCACCTAGACCTCAATTTTCCTGGAAAAAGTAAGTTTTGAATTGAATAACAAAACCTTCTCCCCTACATTAAATGTTCTTCTCAAAATATGTTTATCATGCCATCGTTTAGTTTTCTCTTTATAGATATTGGTATTTTCATAAGCATTGGTTCGAAACTCATCCATCTCATTTAGTTGCATCATTCTCTTCTCACCTGCATCTTTCATATCAAAATTTAGTGTCTTTATTGCCCAATAAGCGCGATGCTCAAGCTCCACCGGTAAGTGACATGCTTTATCATACACCAATCTATATGGGGACATCCAATTGGTGTTTTAAATGCCGTCCTATATGCCCATAATGCATCATCTAATTTTCTTGCCCAATCTATTCATGACATATTCACCGTCTTCTCAAGTATACGCTTCAACTCTCTATTTGAAACCTCCACTTGACCACTTGTTTGAGGATAATGTGGTGTTGCCACATGATGAGTAACTCCATACTTAGCAAGTAAAGCATCAAATTGACGGTTGCAAAAATGTGTTCCTCTATCACTAATAATTGCCCTTGGAGCTCCAAATCGGGAAAAGATATTTTTCCTAAGAAAGTTCACCACCACTGTTGCATCATTGATTGGCAGGGAAGTAGCTTCCACCCACTTGGAGACATAATCTACAACAACCAAAATATATTTATTAGAAAATGAAGATGGAAAAGGACCCATAAAATCTATCCCCCAAACATCAAATAATTCTATCACTAAAATATTATTTAGGTGCATCTCATGTTTCCTAGAAATGTTTCCCACCCTTTGACAATGATCACATAATTTAATAAAATCAAAAGCATCTTTAAAAATTGAGGGCCAATAAAATCCTGATTGTAAAATTTTTGCTGCTGTTTTTGCTCCACTAAAATGACCACCAACTTCCAATGTGTGGCAATGTTTGAGTATGCTTTCCATTTCCTCTTCAGGTACACATCTCCTTATTACTTGATCTGTACAATGGCGAAAAAAGAAAGGTTCCTCCCAAAAATAATATTTCAAGTCAGAGAAAAATTTCTTCTTTTGTTGATAAGTAAAATCAGGAGGTAGAATTTTTGATACCAAATAATTAACTATATCGGCATACCATGGAGAAGTTTGTATCATCATTAAATACTCATCTGAAAATTCTTCATTGATTGGTGTACACTGCAATTTGTTTTCATCTTTTGGATCAATGCGAGATAAATGATCGGCCACCACATTTTTCACACTTTTTTTGTCCTTGCTTGATTTCCACATCAAACTCTTGTAAAAGTAAGATCCAACAAAGCAATCTTGGTTTGGCTTCTTTCTTTGCAAGCAAGAATTTGAGAGCTGAATGATCCTGTACACAACCACCTTTGAACCTATCAAATAAGATCAAAATTTGTCAAAAACAAATACCACAGCTAATAATTCTTTTTCAGTAGTAGCATAATTAAGTTGTGCTTCTGTCAAAGTTCAAATTGCATAATAAATGGTGTGAAAATTTTATCTTTTCTTTGCCCTAAAACAGCACATATTACCACATCACTAGCATCACACATTAATTCAAAAGGCAAATTCCAATTTGGTGCAATAATTATAGGTGCTGAAATCAATTTCTTTTTCAATGTTTCAAAAGCATGCAAGCAATCATGAGAAAAATCAAAAGGTGTATCTTTATTCAAAAGATTGCAAAGAGGTTTAGTGATTAAAGATGTCGATAAAATCCTGCATGATCCAAGAAACTTCTCACTCCTTTAGCATTGGTTGGTGGTGGTAGTTTTTCAATGACATCAATTTTAGCACGATCCACTTCAATTCCCTTAAAGGAAACTTTGTGGCTTAACACAATTCCTTCTTCCACCACAAAGTGACATTTCTCCCAATTCAACACCAAATTTGTTTCCTTGCAACACTGCAAAATCAAAGATAAGTTAGATAAACAATTATCAAATAAATAACCAAAAACTGAAAAATCAACCATAAAAATTTCAATAAACTTCTCAACCATATCAGAAAAAATTGACATCATTCAGCTTTGAAATGTGGCAGAGGCATTACAAAGACCAAAAGGCATCCTTCTATATGCAAAAGTTCCATATGGGCAAGCAAAAGTGGTTTTCTCTTGATCTTGTAGTGCTATAGCGATTTCATTGTATCCCTAATACCCATCGAGAAAACAATAGTATGAATGGCCTGCAAGTCTTTCTAGCATTTGGTCAATGAAAGGTAATGCAAAATGATCTTTTCTAGTGGCATCATTTAGTCTTTGATAATCTATGCACACTCGCCATCCTATTACTGTTCTAGTTGGTATTAACTCATTATTATCATTTTTTACTACAGTTATTCCTCCTTTCTTTGGCACAACATGTATAGGACTTACCCATGCACTATCTGAAATTGGATAAATGATACCTGCATCTAAAAGCATCAAGACCTCCTTATGCACCACCTCCTGCATTGATGGATTTAATCTTCGCTGTGGCTGCACTATAGACTTAAAATCATCCTCCGTTAAAATTTTATGCATGCATATTGAAGGATAATACCCTTTATATCAGAAATGTTCCATCCTAATGCTGTTTTATGTTCTTTCAAAATTCTTAGCAATTTCTCTTCTTCAACATTATTCAAAGAATCATTAATAATAAAAGGAAAAGTGGAGTTTTGTCCTAAAAATGCGTACCTCAAACTAGATGGCAGTAGTTTTAGCTCAAGTTTGGAGGGTTCATCTGTTAGTAATGACATTTTTGATATCCCCACATCTTTGAATTTTAGTTTAGCAAAAGGATGAATAAATGGTGCAGCCTCCAAATACCGAACACACTCCAAAACTTCTTAATTTTCATATTCTAAAGTTGCTGAATTTGTTAGGCACATTTCTAGAGGTAATTTGTCAACTTCACCTTTATGTGTCTTGCTAATGGCTAGATCAATTTCACTCACTTGAAAACATGAGTGAACTTCGGCAGGATGCTCCATAGCTTTAAGTACATCAATAGTCACATGTTCGTTGTCAACCCTTAGAATAGGTTTTCCTTGTTGTACATCAATTAGAGTTCGCCCTGTTGCAAGAAAAGGTCTCCCCAATATCAAAGATATTTGTTCATCTTCATCCATGTCAAGCACAAAAAAATCAGTTGGAAATATGAATTTGTCAACTTTCACCAAAACATCTTCAATGATCCCTCTTGGATTGGTGAAAGGTGCCTCCCGATCTCGGTGGTCCCTTGAAGTGGACCGAACGGTCGGGGTGTGGCTCCTTCTTTGACGGTGCGGGGGTGACTCGCTCCGCCTCCTGGGAGAGTTAGATCTTCTGCGGTCTGGTCTACAGGGGGATCGGGCTCTAGGGGACCGAATCGCTGAACCCCTTTGATGTTCACGGTGGGGAATCCCATCATGGGTCTGCCTCTCATCCAAGCGGGTCTGAAGATCTATCCCATGTTGCCGATTGACAATAATGTGTTGGAGATCCTTGGGCGTCGAGGGACTGTGAGAGGCCATGGATTCGGATGAGGGGTTATGAACTGAGACATGGTTGTGAAGAGGAGGTTGCCTTTGACGGATTCAACGGGATGACCCCTCAGCTACCCTTTGAGGCCTTTGAGGGGCCTGCTGGGGGTGAGGTTGTTGAGAAAGAGGCTGTCTAGGCTGAGGCTACTGGACAGGTTGAGGGAAAGGCTGTCCAGGCTACTGGACGGGTTGAGGGAGGACATCATGGAGGGGAGGAGGATAAGGAACAGGAGTGGCTCTGTGGCTGGAGATCGGTGCCTTTCCCTTCTTCGGAGGCATAGCATGGGAAACAACTTCACCGGTGTAGTAAGGCTGGATTGCTTTTTCATGTTCCCACCGACGATGCCAATATGTTGCTGCTAATTTTGGTGTGGGAGCAAATAGATGAATTTGTGAATTTTTGGAGGAAACGAATAAGGAAAACCTGTTGACTTTTACCGGCGTTTGACTGGTTTCTTGCCGCTGCTGTAAACCTGCAAAAAAGTTCGATACACCGGGATGGATCCCAGCGACGAACCCTTCGATGCTCTTTTCAGTAATGAGGAAGATTATGAAAGAGCTTTATGTGGAAAAAGATTGATTACCTTGTTACGGTGGGGGGAGAGGGGTATTTATAGTGGCCTTAAGAGACTGTTTAGAGATAATCAGTTATCTCTATGTCCCACTGTTTTTGGATAAGATATAGAGTTTAAACTTGTTTCATGATAAGAGAGACTGTTTAAACTGCCTCTTAGAGATAATCATGAATTTGAATTACTTTTTAAATATTTGAATTAGTTTGTAGCGGGTTGTTACCCGTACCCACTAGGGCAGATCCGTTTTTGGGTTATTGGGCTTTGAAGAAAGATAGTTCCCATTTCGGACCCGTTTGTAGGTAAAATTACCATTTTATCCCTGAGAACTTTATCCCGATTTGGGCGGTTCCGATTCAATCCCATTTTTAGCCATATCAGCCAGTTTGCACTAAAACAATGTCTTTGAGACTTCAAACCTCTCATGCCTAGCCTGCTCTTTGTGGAGCCTCTTAAGGTGTACGATCATATCATAGGCATCCATGTTCTCATGTTGCTTCTAAAGCTCAGAGTTCATGGTGGCTAGCATGAGACATCCAACGTCTAAGGCGTCATGTTGATGTTTCTTCTGAGCATCCCTTCGGTATGAGGGGCACTTGCAGTGGGTGGTTCAGGAATAGGCTGCTCTAAAATATACAACTTTTTCTCATGCCTAAGGACTATCCTTAGATTCCTGTATCAGTATAGAAAATTTGTCCCAGACAGTTTATCCTTATCAAGGACGGATCGCAATGATAGGTTATTTGATGTGATGGATGCCATGGTAATCTATCAATAGAAATATGCAAAATAAATATTATTTCATAGAAATATCCGAAGTAAGAAATATTTAACCATCAACAGAAAAATGCAGAGTATGTATCATGACATTGAAATATTTAATAAGGTCTTTTATTAAATATACCTCATACTATTTTATTCAAATCAACGACCCTCCTCATTGACTCGGAAAATCTTGCCGTAAGATTTTTTAAGTAGGCCAAGATCCATATTTCACCTAGTTTTCTGTCAGCTTTGGCTGATCACCCAGAATTCAGTTATTTAGGTAGGGAACATTTCCCAATTACATCATATGAAACTCTTGGATAGTTGAGTGAATAACACTTATTCTAATCTATCTCATAAAGTAACTCTATGCCTCTAAACATTCAATCCTATTGAAATAGTTTAGTTAACTCAGACCCCACGGTTAGCAACTGAATATTACTTTTATCCCATCGCGTGTAATATCCCGGACGGATATTACCTTGTATAAATTATTATTTTATTATTATTTTATTATATTTTGTTTTAATTTCAAAATTGAAATATTTTGGTGATTTTCACCCGGTTTGTTCATAGACATTATCTGTACCCAGATACCGGTCAGTATACATCCGTATTGTATCAAATTGATACCGTGATCTTCCGAACTAATAATAGAATTTATTTTATTATTATTTCCGAGATTAAATTATTTTTATACGGATTATACGAAGATTTTCGGTACACATACACATATGCGCACATACGTGTAGTATGTCGATTAGTACATTGTACAAGGTATGTGGTATGTATTTTATGGATAAAATTGTTCTCCTTGTCATGACAATTCTAATTAGATAGTTAAGATTGTAGGAGAATTAAACATAGGATTAAGATGTATGAATAAGAGAATTATGAGGTATTCTTCTAGAAACCTTCTCTCCTCCACCTCACTAGCACCTCCACCACACCATACCTCCACCACACCCTGCCTCCCCTAGGCAAAACTGGCCCCCTTTTGTGGGAGGGCTTGTGTGCATTTTGTGCATGCACATTTGCACTCTCCACCCTTTTTCCCACCTATAAATACCCCCTCCCTCCACCTTTGTCTCATTTTTGAAAGACAAAAAGAAAGAAAGGAAAAGAAAGAGAGAATCCCATACTAACTTGAGAGTTTTCCATTGTAGGATCCATAGGAGTTCCTAGGAGCTAAAGGAAGGAGAAGAGCTAGTCTAGTTCTTCCATCAAAAAGAGATTAAGGTGGGGATTCTCCACCTTCTCTTTTGTTTGTTTGAATTGTGTTTTTGGGTTTCTTCTTCTCCTTATCTTCCATGTTTTGTTTTTCTTTTGTTTTGGGGGTTGTTCTTGTGATGGGTTGTGTGTTGTTGTTGTGTATGTTGTGGTTTAGTATGGATAAAGGAAAGTAATTAGTGGTAGTGCCAACTAAACACATAAAGATTAAATCTTTGTAGTTGTAGTTGTTGTTCTTGTATGGTTAATTGGACTAAAATGAACATATGCATATGGACTTGTACATACAACCATTTGGGGTTGTAGGACTTGAATATGGACTTATACATAAAGCATATGGACCTTGTATACAACCATTTTGGGTTGTAGAACATAAACTTGAACTTGGACTAGAAAGAATGCATATGGTTGATTGAACCAAAATGGAGGGTTCTTACTTTATTTTATTATTGTTTATTGTCTTTTATAATCTTAAGTAAGAAAGAACCCACTGTAGATGTTAATTCTAGT
The DNA here is from genome assembly GCA_017893485.1 of Hemerocallis citrina. Lineage (NCBI taxonomy): Eukaryota > Viridiplantae > Streptophyta > Magnoliopsida > Asparagales > Asphodelaceae > Hemerocallis > Hemerocallis citrina. Next base: position 95,467,586 of record CM030360.1, on the reverse strand, counting down.
TATGAAAAAGAAACTAATCTAAATCACTTGTTGTAGAATGATTAAAAAGATCTCTTTTTATGATCACTAGTAATAATAAGAAATAGATGCTAATAAAGATTTAGTAGATATTTAAGTAGTAGTTGTTTTATGTTTAAATAAAGTAGTAGTAGTAGATGTGTATGTTTCAAATAAAGTAGTAGTAGTGGATGTTAAAATGAAGTAGTTGTAGATGTTATGTAAAATTTTGGTAGATGCTTATGGTTAAAATAAAGTAGTAGTAGTAGATGTGTATGTTCCAAATAAAATAGTTGTAGTAGATGTCTACACAAAATTGTAGAAATGTTTACGTTTCTATAAAAGTAGTAGTAGATGCTTATGTGTTAAAATAAAGTGGTGTGTTTTTGGTCTGGATGCTCTGCTTTGAGATGTTTACTGGAGAGGGAGCGCGTCATCTCGTTGGTGCTTGCTTTGAGCTTCTTCGGAGCCCAGCTGACTGGCGCTCACTGTTATGATGCATTCTCGTTGCTGTTTCGAGTGATAGGTGCGACTGTCCCAGTCTCTATCTACCTCTCCAGAGCTCTAGCGCGGCATCGACTTTGGTTTATTATTGTTTGGTTTCCTATTGTACTCCTAGTGCATTGTTCTGGCTTAGTTGTTATTGTTCCTCGGAGTCTGTATAGCTTGTTTTGCCTGTTTGTATGTAGTTTTTTCAGGTCATTTTGTTTTACACCTTGTAAGACCCTTCTCGATTTTATTATATTGATATCGTATGGCTGGAGTCTTTGGACTCTATCCGTTTCATCAAAAAAAAAAGTAGTTTAGTAGTAGATGTTTATGTTTAGATAAAGATTTTAGTAGAAGTTTTAGTAGTAGATGTTATGTTGTAGTAGATGTTGTGTTTAATTAAATTGTAGTAGATGCATATGAATATTAAATGGATGGTTATGCTTATATTGAAGTAAGTATCTACACTTAGATGATTGTAGGAAAGTTATATACCATGCTAGATTAACTTTTCTACACTTAGATGATTGTAGGAAAGTTGTATACCATGCTAGATTAATTTATCTACACTTAGATGGTTGTAGGAAGGTTGTATACCATGCTAGATTAAATTATCCAAACTTAGATGGTTGTAGGAAAGTTGTATACCATGATAGATTAATTTATCTATACTTAGATGATTGTAGGAAAGTGGTATACCATGCTAGATTAATTTTTCTACACCTAGATGATTGTAGGAAAGTTATATACCATGATAGATTAATTTATCTACACTTAGATGATTGTAGGAAAGTTGTATACCATGCTAGATTAAATTATCTACACTTAGATAGTTGTAGGAAAGTTGTATACCATGCTAGATTAATTTATCTATACTTAGATGATTGTAGGAAAGTGGTATACTATGCTAGATTAAATAAATATTCATGCTTAGATGATATCCATGCTTAGATAAGTATATGTTCATACTAAATGGTATTCATAGTAGACGTTCATGCTAAATATTCATGCTTAGTTAGTAGACATTCATGCTTAGATGATATCCATGCTTAGATAAGTATATGTTCATGCTAAGCTAGTAGATGATCATGCTTAATCATTATTCATGCTAAGATAGTAGATGTCATGCTAATTATTGTTTATGTTAAGTTAGTAGATGACCATGCTAATGATTGTTCATGCTAAGTTAGTAGATGACCATGCTAATGATTGTTCATGCTAAGTTAGTGGATGATCATGCTTAATCATTATTCATGCCAAGTTAGTAGATGTCATGCTAATTATTGTTCATGCTAAGTTAGTAGACGACATGCTTAATCATTGTTCATGCTAAGTTAGTAGATGTCATACTTAATTGTTGTTCAAGCTAAGTTAGTAGATGATCATGCTTAGATGATATCCATGCTTAAATAGTGTATGTTCATGCCTAAATATTGTTCAAGATCGAGCTAGAAGATACTCATGTTTAACAAATGCCATGTTTAGATTAAGGTAGGAATTAATCTACCATGCTTAGAATGAGTAGGAGTTATAATTCATGCTTAGAATATTGTAGGAGTTATAATTCAAGCTTAGGAATATTGTAGGTTAATATCCATGCTTGGGTTGTGATGATTAATCATGTTAAGTAATGAAGATCCATGCTTAAGGTGGTAGTAGAGATATATACTCTAAGTAGTAAGTATTCACGCTCAAGTTGTAACTTATGCTTGACTATAGTAAACTTCATGTTTAGATCATAGTGATTATTCATGCTTAAGCTTGATATAAGCACATGCTTAAATCATATTCGTACTTAGGAGTATTGTGGTGGGTGGTTATGTTATGTACCATAATTAGATTGTCGTAGGTAGATACTTGCAATTGTATGCCATGCTTAAAGTGCTATAGGTTGAAGTAATAAGGAAAGAATCATGTTGAAATTATAATGACAACTACCTTGTTGTAGTTAATGTTAGTAGGGAGCCCACACATGCTTGAAGAGTATAGTGTAGCATCCTAGTGGAATATTGAACGAACGTAGGTTCTATGTTGTTCTAGTTCGTTTTGAAAGGAAACCGTGAGTTCGAGTGCGTGAGGTTCAAATTAGAATTATACCCTATCATAGGGACATTCCTCATCCGTAGGGGTAATAAGGATCGGGAAGATCACTAGTAATAGTTAGTTTGATAAAGGTTGTATGTCGCCTTCGGTTTTTCATTGGTAGAATACCGATCATAGACTATTAGTAGATTCTTCTGTTGCTTCTAATAATAGAAGATCAAGTTGCTAGTAAGCACGTTTGGTTGCTTCTAGGTTGATTACCTGTATGGTTGTTTGCATATGGTTGTGTTCGTACGTGGCTCGACTGGCTCGTATGTAGCTGTGGGTCTCATACGTAGGTTGTTGTCTCGTATGTAGGTTGTTGTCTCGTACGCGGCTCGACCGGCCTGTGCGTAGCTGTTGGTCTCATACGCAGCTTATTTGGCTGGTATGTACGTTGTTATCTCCTACGAGGCCCGCCTGGCTCGTAGGTAGCTATTGTTTCATACGTAGGTTATTGGCTCGTATGTGGTTGTTACTCGTATATAGCTTGTTAACTAGTACGCAGTTCGTTGTGCTCGTCTAGGGTGATATTACCACCCTAGAGGCTATTGACCATCAAGACATATGTCTTATTACCCCTAAGAAACTGTGGAGGAGTCACTCCTTGTGTACCGTCGATCTTAACCAGTGTAGGTTGATCAAGGACCGGAGTATAGACGGAATCCAAGTTCGGGGTAGCGGCATGCATGTATGTTCGCACGGCCGAGGTCTTGGATCGATGGGCCAAGAACCGGATCCTGAAGGGTTCTGGTAAGCCTAGGTTGAGCAGCCTAGTAGAGTTGTCTTGTGAAGTCTAGTTTAAGGCCTAGCATGTTCTGTTTATAATATTGTCATCCCTAGGATTGTTCGAGTCAGGGACATCATTAAGGTAGTGACTTATAAAGATCATTTTACTTAGACCCTTGCCGGAAAGAGAGGAGTTGGTTGTAGGGGGCGCCTTACGACCAACTTGTCCCTTGAGGCAGGCCTTAGGTGGTGATGTTGGTTTGTACCTTCCCGTCAAAGGGATACGTACGGTGGCGTCTCACAAGTTGGGAACACAGATTGCGTATCTCGCGCTGTTAATTCCTGAAGTACCGTGGCTGGGGGTGCCACAGGATGCATTGTGCAGTCCTACGCTTGCGAGACCCCAGGGGTGCCACAGGGTAGGCTTCACGCTACCCTGCGCTTGCAAGACCCTATGATTTTGGATTTTGGAACGAAGCCCGATACACTGGGTTCGTCTGGTTTTTGAGTGAGGTTCGGTTAGTCGGGTAGCAGTGGCAAACATGGAAACCACTGGCGGACTGCATTAGTGGGACTTGACCACGTCTGCAACCTCATTAGTCACGTTGTATCTATCAGGAACAGGTTGTGTACAATTAGAATTCATAATGCGGGTTCAAATCCCTATATATGGAGAAACGGCTTGAGATGGGGTCGCATGTAGTATGGGCTGCATGTTGCTTCGGAGCCTCGCTGACATTAGAATAGGAAGCATCCTAGTTCTAGTTAAATATCGCATTAGAGTCTAGTCATAGCACTCACGAACACTTAAACTACACCAAAACCATTGCCGTGTTTTGTATGTTGTTTGGGAGATTCACTGCTTTGTTATCAGCCTTTAAGCGTCAGTGAATACTGACGTTCCCCACTTCCATAGGTACTGGATCGCCGATTTACAAGGCAAGATTCAGGAGGACTCAAGGCAAGGAAAGCAAGGAGTCAAGGTCATGTTTAGTTCCGCTGTAACATGTATGTGGATTATCTATTAGTTGAGAAGTACTCAAGTGAGAGTTACCAAGTGTTTTTCTTCATTCCTTGTACTCTGATGTAAGATGTTGAAGGTTGTAATACTTGGGAATGTAAAGGTAATATTGTAACTCTATTGTAATGTATTGCATTTATATAATATTCAGACTTGTAATACATTGGGTGTTGAATAAAATTTTTTAAATTCTCCTGTTTTTCTGTGTATTGTGACTAATTGAAGAAAAGGTCTTGGCTCGTGTCTCGGTTTTCTTAGTATTGGAAATCGGGGCGCTACATCGCATCTCACCAGGATAGATGAAGGCACCCTACTTTGGCAGACCTACACATAATCGATCCTAGCCTAGACGAGTGTCATGCATTGGAAGACATCTTATTGCAACTTAATATTTACGTAGAGGAGGTGTCACGTCCCTGCTTCCCAAAAATATGGAATACGAGTACATGACATTGGCCCAGCAAATGACTAACGTCCCCCATAAAGTGTTTATCCGATCAACTCAACAATATAATCAATACAGAACAATTGCGCATGCAATAATAACAATCTCATGAACAATAATACTTGGAATGAAGCAATATAAAATATCCAAATACAATAAACCAACATCTGGAAACAATAATAAAATCCGGGACATAAGTCGAATACAATAATAATCCAATCACAAATAGATAATAAGTCTCAATACATTAAGTTCAATAGAACGATAAGCAATTAAAAGCATTAAGTCCTCAGAATTTTTGTTCTCCAATTTCAGCAGGCAATTCTCCATCACTACCGGTGTACACTTCATCTAAAAAGAGGAGAAAATTTTTCCTTTGAGCAAGTCATGGACAGCAAGTAGAGAAAGCAGGGAACATTGAAATAACGATATAACAATGAATCAATGGATCAATAGGAGTCAATAACATGGAACAATAACAATAATCAATATCATGGTAATTGATGCAATGACTATAAACAATGATTCAATATTCGGTAACAATAATCAATGATCAATAACAATAACACTTAGCCAATATTCGATGTCAATAGGAACAATAATGAACAATATGTAGTGTTGATGTTGTGTGAATTCTTAAGTCTATTATCATTTTAATCCTAACTAATGCATGTACTACTGCATCCCATTCTATAGGTTCGATGCATATAATCAATTTCGTTTAGACTTAATTGGTGTACTCGGTAGATCATGTACTTGGCAACGGTAAACACTATTCACCTTTCAGTGCACGGTACGGTTTTCGGCAACGATATGGTACACGATAGATTGGGTTACCATCATAAGCCACAATCACACGATAAAACAATAGCCAGAACATTATTTAGGGAAACACGGGGCCCTCTTCCAAGTACAGTCTCTACTGTGTTCACTACTTAAATCACTCTTTAAACCCCGGCTTGTTAATTATTTATCAATGCAACAGTACAATATGCAATCAATAGACATTTCGATGAACGATATATCAATAGGGAAACAATAGGATGGTAACATGAAGTAGGACAATTGGAAAGATGAAAATAACTCGTTAGGATCATACAATTCAAACAATAATTCATGCAATATTACGATATAGGAATAATTAATCTACCAAAATCTGAAATATAAAATTCTGCACAGCATGAGTAGTCTGTACAAAAATGCAATTTTCCGCTGTTTCAGAAATCGAAAACTGAATCTGTCAGAAATTATAGAAAATAGACTTCCACACGGTTCCAAAGCATATTTAAAGTTCAAAATTCGATAACAGTAGCTGGGTCAAACACATTGTTCTTTACAGGCTTCATGTTCAGGCAGAAATTCGAGATCATGTTGTTATAATTTTAGAAACAGCAAAAGCATAATATTAAATTCATTAAAAATATTTTATAGACTCCTAAGCATGATAAGCAACAATCTGGAAATTATCAGAGCAAAATTTTATCATTTGATCAGCCTTTTTACTGTTTAAACATGCAAGATATAAGAATCTAAAAATCTGAAAGTAAAAACACAGCTGTAGTAAAATGAGCATAACTTTTGCTACACAACTTGGAATTTAGAAATTCAAGATGTTCTGGAAACTATAAAGATAAGGCTACGATTCATATTCAGAAAGTAATTTAGTTTAAGATTGTTTGCTGGTTCAAAATTAGCAGTCAACATACAGGTCAGCAAACGATATACAGGTTTTGTGTAGTTTCATGAAATAAATTAATTAAACCTGATGGGTATCAATTCCACTAGTCGATAAACTTCTCAGTCAGCATGAAGGGTATAAAAACATGGTAAATAAGGTTTAGAAAACATACACACATCAATTTATCATCAATCAACCATCAATCGAACAAACAACATACAACCTAGCAATTCTTTCTAGAATAGTTTATGTGTGTGATAATTATATAAGCATCCCTATTCTCAATTCTATATGAATGCATGAAAGATTCATTCCTTAGAGTCAAAAGTGGCACGATGTGAAGAATATCGGGGTTAGCTTGTGTAAACCCTCAATAGACCCAACAAAGATGAACAATACAAAGATATAATGACGAATAGGATCTACTTGCAGGAATTTAAATAAAACTTGAATTTAATGCAATTAATAATTCAAGAGGACAGTGACTTTTCTTATAGACGGTAACAACGAATAACAAGAATAAAGTGATAAGGATCCTGGAGCAACGAACACGAATCCGCAATAACACGTGCACAACCCAAAACAACACAACAAGGATCGACAAAGCAATAACAGCAAGATCGGACGAACGGCCGAGATCAAGATCAAGATCAAGTTCAAGATCAAATATCAAAATCAACGACCGAGATCGAAAAATCAAGAATCAAGATCAAAATAGCAAACGGCGATCTGCGATCCTTCCAAACAAACAACAAACAACACCAAACATCCAAGAACATGATCGACAGCAGCAACCAACGGCTTCGGCTTGCTTGACTCCGATGGCGGTGGTGCGCGGCTCGATGGCAGTGCCGACGTGGCAGTGAAGGGCAGCAGTTGTGGTTGGCAGACGACGGCGGCATCGCAGGGCAGAGCGGCGACGCGATGTTGGCTGTGCTCTGTTTGAGCGGAAACAGAGAACAGCGGTAGCGACGAGAGGGGGAGGTGTTGTGGCGGCGCTGGGGCTGGAATCGGCAGGGGTGTCGACAGAAGGTGGTGACGGGGTTAGGCGACGAGGGGGGTGTCCGGAGAGTGGCCGGGGAAGACGAACTCAGTAATGGGTTTGACGAGGCAGAGGAGCTCCGAAGGTCGACAATGGTGAAGGTGAAGGAGGGCAGGTCGAGGGGTTCTGGATGTCGGGGGAGATGAAGGCAGTGGTGGATGGGTTCAGTTGAAGGCACGAGGAAGGAGAAACTTGTCGGGTGCAGTCGAGCGGGGATGGTGAGGAACGGGAGAGGGCGGTTCGATGGTGTGGAGGCGAGGAGGGTGAAGGACGGGGTCGGTGGTTGCAGGCGAGGGAACTCGATGGGGAGCAGTCGACTGTAGGGCGGATGAGAGGTGAAGAGGAAGACGGTTGAACAGCGGTAGAGGAGGAAGAGGTGAGAACGGGTTGGGGAAGAAAAAGGGACAGGACGGGGGTAGGGGATTGGGTTTACATACAGTAGGGGGTAGGGTGATAGCGGCTAGGGTTTAAGGTTAGAGTGAAATAGTAGAGTATTTATAGGGTTTAGTTGAGATATTGGGTTTGGGTAATGGGTTTGGATATTGAGTTAGAATCCAATATGAGACATAATAGGATTGTAGGGTTTATAAAATACACATTAAATCAAATAATAAAATACATATAAAATGGAGCATGTTAAGGCTTAAAACGAAATAATAATAACAATAATAATAATAACAACAACAATAGTAATAATACTAATAATAATAATAACAAAATTGGGTTTTTAATAAATAATCAAAAGTAACAATAATAAAAATAACAATGATTATCATATTAGTAACAACAACGATAATAATACTAACAATAACAATAATAATAATATGAATACAAAAATAAGATTTGAGTTCAACAGATTCATTAAAATCCAAATAGTAATAACATTTTATATTTGTGCTAAAATATAAATAATTCATCAATTATAAATAGAAAATAAAATTAAAATATACCATCGTTCGGAATAAATATAATTTTTTATTAGAAGAGGTTTTAATAGAAAATCCAAAACGAATTTAACACAAAATAAATTTATAAAGAATCGAAATACAGAAAATATTCGGAAAATATTTATTTACGGGAACGGGGGTTACAAGAGGTTTTTTGTTATTTTATTAGTTGATTTCACTATTCATCATCCAATGAGAGTATAAAAAACTGAACAAAGGAATTATACCGTCTTCACCAAGCAGCTTTCCAATCTTGTCCTTGTAAGGTTGTCAATTCTTTGCCTCCTCAGTGAGATTACATTTACATATAACGAAAGAATGTACAATTGGAATGTAGAGAGAAAGTATTACATCGAGAATGTAGAGAGAAAGGCACAACACGCAGGTCGTATTCAAAATACCAAAATACATTACAGAATATAAACCATTCATCACAGAACATAACCAATCATCACAGAACTAAGGCCACAACCATGCACCATGCATCACAGAACATAATAATCAAACAATATGTTGTTATGATTTTATTTAGCTTATTTAAAAAGGATTGGTTTTTGGGGAATCATTATTGCCCAACGAAGAGCCGTCACGGGGGTCCCGCTGCCCAGTCAGCCGGCGGGGGTCAAGGGGAGGTCGTCCCTTGTGAGGTCGCACGGCAGCGCCCCGGAGCAAAAAATTGCCTCATCATCCCTTAACACTGGCAGCGCTTGAACTTTTCATGTTTTAAGAAACCCCAACACCATCGCAGACAACGCAGATGCCTGAACTATTTATACTTTAAGAAACCCTAACGTCACTGTAAATCAAATCTTTCTAGGGTTTTCAATGGTTCCAAATTGATGGCTGCCCTATTGTGGCATCTGTGTTAATAATAACCACATAAACGAATCCTTATATTGCAACTGTTGCAAAGAAAATTATATTTCATATGAATCTTTCTACCAAAAGTGCAAACATATCACAAATAGTCACACATCTTTCATAACCGAATTATAGTTTCGCAAGTAATTCTGATACCTTTGTTAGGTTTCAATGGCAAACACAGATTGAATACACAGCAGAAAAATTACAAAAATGATTGAAACCTAGCCATGGATCCATGCGAAAACCATAAATCGTATTTAGGAATTATACCTTATGGATGTATCTGATGTATCCAAGATATGTCGATCACAGCACTGTAATGTTGTGGTGCCTTTAAGGTATCCACATGAACAGATCAAAACCAAGCTTTCCTCATGCCGCGGTGCTAGCTGTGGGATGGGGCTGTTCCTCATGATCTCTCTCTCACAAATTCTGTGACGGCTAGGGTTTTCTCGTGTAACTCTTTTCCACAAATATGTATCATATATTTAGCTGCATAAAATTAACCCTAAGAGAATAATGAGGTTGTTGGGCTCACAATCCGAGCTGGGTCAGATTCATGTGCGGGCCTCTGAAGTATAGTCAGCCCATTTAGTCTAATTAAATGTCTAACCGCTATCAAGTGTCCAAGTCTTACTTGGATTCCCTATTAAATCCATCTGATGAATTTAAATCTCAATTTCGATCTATTCTAAGTGTGTGACCCTGTAGGTTCTCGTTACGTTGACAGTAATACTAAAATCATATTCTAGTATTACAAATAGTGAGCGGTATCTACCAATACATCACTGCTACTCAAGTAACGAGAATGTCAGTGATTAGACATAACCTATCCATGACCAATGTTACTGTAACTACTGTTTTTGTTCTTTTCATTTTCCCCCTTTTATAATATTTTATTTGTAATTAAATAAAATAATCTAATTTTCTTTCTTGATTATTTTAATTAAATTTGTTCAGGAAATTCTTCGTTCTTCTTGATTGAGCTATTCTTGTTGATTCCATTTTCTTTTATTAAATTGTGGGTATTTTTATTTGAACCCTATTATTTTAAACAATCTCTTAATGAACCCTAAAACCCAATTTCAATTGTTCTTAACCCAAAACCACTATTATTGGATCCGAAGCCATTAGCCCGACATTCTAATTACAATCTATAAATATAATTCTATTGCAAACCCTAATTTGCATAAGCACAAATCCTAATAGCCGTCTAATCTCTCTCTTCTCTCTCCTCTCTGTTTCTCTCTCCCCGACTCCATTGTTTCTCGCCCAATCCCGAAGCTCCTTCTCCAGCCTACTCTAGCGACTTCCATCGACGCCCAGACCTCGACCACCGTAATTCTCCGTCGAGCCTCCCTCAGTAGTGACTCGAGACCCCTCTGTTTCCCCTGTTTTCGTCGACAGAAGCCAACCCGCCGCTACTGCCTCTTCTGTCGACGCAAGACTCGAACCGCGCCACCCTATCCCGCTCGATGCCGCCATTTGCGACGCCATCGACCGCCGTCGACGTCGAGCACCGTCGATGTCGAGCACCGTCTGATCCCCCTCTGACTTGTTGCCCTTTACTGTTGCTGTCTCTCTTTTGTTGTTGTTGCTGTTTTCTCTATTGCACGTGTATCGCACGTGTTAGTTCGTGTGTTCGTGGGTTCGTCGGTTCGGGATCCTTATCCCGTTGTTTTTGGTATTTAGTTTCATCATCCAAAAAGCAAGTCACTTTCCTCTTGAATTGCACATCGTATCAAATTCAAGTTTTATTGAAATTCGTGCAAGTAGATCATGTTTGTTATCGTATCATTGTATTGATTATCTTTTCGTTGGGCCTACTGAGGGTTTACATGAGCTAACCCTAATATTCTTGATATCGTGCCACTTTTGACTCTAAAGATCGAATCTTTCATGCATCCATATAGTATTCATAATAAGGTTATTCATATAATCATAACACAATTAAGTATAGTAGAAATAATTGCTAGATTGTATGTTTGATTGATCGATTGATGTTGGATGTTGTTAGAATTGTGTATGTGTGTGTTTTTAATTGTATTTATCATGCTATTACACCTTTCATGTTGATTACATAATCTATTAACTACAGAATCGATACCCATCATGTTTAATTAATTTATTCCATGAAAATATCCAAAAACCTGTATGTTGCTTGCTGGCTATATGTTGTCTGCTATTTTCGACTTAGTAAATGATCTCAAAATAAATTACTTTCTAAATAAGAGTTGTTGCCTTATCTCTCTAGTTTCAAGAACATCTTGAAATTCTGAATTCCGAGTTGCGTAACAAAAGTTATGCTCATTTTAATACAGCTGTGTTTTTATTTCCGGATTTTCAGATTCTTGTATCTTTCATGTTTAAACTATTAAAAGGCTGATCAAATAACAAAATATTGCTCTGAAAATTTCCAGATTGTTACTTAACATGTTTAGGAGTCTAATAAATAATTTTAATGAATTTATTATCGAGTTTTCACTGATTCTAAAATTATAACAGCATGATGTCGAATTTCTCCGTGAACATGAAATTTGTAAAGAATGCTGTTTTTGACCTACCTAATGTTGTCTGATTTTGAACTTTAAATATGCGTTGGAACTGTGTGGAAGTCTAGTTTCTAGAATTTCTGACGGATTCAGTTTTTGAGTTCTGAAATAGTAGGAAATTATGTTTTAGTACAGACTACTCTTGCTATCCAGAATTTCACTTTTCAGTTTTCATGAATTAATTATTCCTATATTGTAGTCTTGCATGATTTAGAGTGTGTATATTGCATTGCATGATCCTATTATCCTATTGTCATCATTTTCATTGTTCTATTCAAGTTATCATCTCATTGTTTCTCTATTGTTACAATTGTTCATCGAAATGTCCCTTAATTGCATATTGTATTGTTGCATCGATTAAATAATTAACAAGCTAGGGTTTAAAGGGTGATTTAAGTAGTGAACAAGGTAAAGGCTGTACTTGGAGGAGGGGCCCGTGTTTCCTTAAATAATGTTCCGGACAATGTTTTATTGTGTTATTGTGGCTTACGACAGTAACCCAATCTATCGTGTACCGTATCGTTACTGAAGACCGTATCGTGCATCGAAAGGTGAATAGTGTTTACCGTTGCCAAGTACATGATCTACAGAGTACACCACTTAAGTCTAAACAAAATTGTATGTATGCATCGAACTTGTGGTATGGAACATATGGGACACAGTAGTACGTGCATTAGTTAGGATTAAAATGATTAATAGACATAAGGATTGACACATTATCGACATTGCATATTGTACATCATTATTTCTATTGATATTGAATATTGTCTAAGTGTTATTGATACCACTGAACATTGTTATCGAATATTGAATCACTATTTATACCAATTGCATCGATTACCGTGATATTGATTATTGATTATTGTCCCATGTTATTGATTCCTATTGATCCATTGAATTCATTGTTATACCATTATTCTATTGTTCTTTGTTTTCTCTACTTGTTGTCCATGACTTGCTCTAAGGACAAATTTTCTCCTCTTTTTTGATGAAGTGTTCACAAGTGATCATGGAGAATTACCTACTGGAATTGGAGAACAAACTTTCTGAAGATTTCATGCTTTCTAGTTGCTTATTGTTTTATCGAACTTAATGTATTGGGACTTATTATTATTGTGTTGGGGTTTATTATTGTATTGGGCTTATATCCTGGATTTTATTATTTATTTCCAGATGTCGGATTATTTTATTTGGATATTTCGTATTGCTTAATTCCAAGTATTATTGTTCATGTGATTATTATTATTGCCTGCGCAATTATTTTGTATTGATTATAATGTTGAATTGATTGGATAAAAAGCTTATGGGTGACGTTAGCCATTTGCTGGGCCAATGTCATGTACTCGTATTCCGTATTTTTGAAAAGCGGGACGTGACAGTTATCATGTAGTCTAGTCCCTTTGTCCAGATATCTTAATTGACCACAAGGCATAGAGTGTGTCACCCTTGTATAGTTCAATCTTTGGTTTCCTGATGTCCAAATAGACTTACTAAAACAAATGAGCACAATATCTCATCTGACTAATTTGAGCACGGCCATGCATTTTGCAGTCTGACTCAGTCAAGAGGCTCGTAGATATCTCTCCTGTTATGTAAGAGGAACAAATCCTATCTAAGTCACTCACTTCCCTCCGCATGATTTGTAGTATATCCAATAGTCGACTTTATAATCACCTTATTACGAGCAACGTTTGACGACATTAAAATATATAGCTTCTCATGTAGGGAACCATACTGACTTCAAGTCAAAGGACTACATACACCATGGTCACTGTGAGGACTGCTTATGATACTCACGTAACGGTCCATGCAGCGTTCTCATGGTGGGTCAGTCCAGTACATTATTACTCTAATATGTACCTATGGGAAGACTTGATATCTCATATCTATTACCCGTGAGATATGGTCATCAGTCTACGCACATACTAGTCTCTATGTATTATTGTTGTCCTAATTCACAATAATACTTGACTAGGGAAATTTAAGAATAATGTTCTGATTACAACCAATAGAATCTCACAATCAAGTCATGCACTTGATATCTCATGGTATTGAACCTACCATTCTAAGGACTTTATTATCCTCATTTAATCACAATAAAAAACACAATAAGTGACATGCCTCATATATGAAATAAATGTCATAATGCAATGTAAACTAGTAATGTCAATACATAGGGCATACACCAAAAATATTTATTCATTAGATGCAAAATTTAACATATTTATATTTACTAACACGAAAATACAAATTCTGGACAACAAACGTAGTTGTACAAAAGCTAACTTTCCTGCTGCTACGTGAAAGTAAATCAGGTTCCTTCAGGGGTTCTAGAAACTAGACTCCCTACCGGTTCTAATACATATTCACATGACATGTTTTGATTATAATAACTAACTACAACAACCAATCAATTCTTTACGAGTCTGCTGTTCACGCAGCAACTCAATATAAAATTATTACATGCATAATTCGACTAAAACTTATTTAAATTTCATGCAAAAATTATAATCTAGTTCCTGGAACTGTTCGCTAACCTTCTTGCAAATCTTAAGTCCTAATTCTTAAGTTAACCTAATGATTTAATTAATTGAACATGACCACGTATATTTAAAATAGAATTCTAGAGTTAAGACATTACAGTGGTAGAATTTAAATATTTTGCAATCCGAAAGTCGGATTCCAAAGCCGTTAGATGGTCTGGATTCCAAATTAAAAGGGCTATAAATTTTATTTAATAAGTTCTAAGTGATTTTATCTGCAGCTATGTCAAAATTTCGGTTCTTTACTGATCGACTGTCCTGGCAGAAACATAGGGTCAAGTTTTTGTATGCATAACGAGACTAGATGTTCATCAAGTAATGTCATAAAAATTATAAAACAACTCCTAATCATGTCTAGCAACATCCTGGTTAATTTTCAAGTTTTGATTCTACTTTTAACATTTCATTTTAATTAGTAAATCATGTCGGTATGCTTCTAAACAGAAATGTAGAATTTAAAACCTAACAGTACTAAAAATAGATAACTTGTTGTCTGCAAATTGGAATTCAGATCCGTAAGATGTTCCAGAAACTTAATTCGGAGGGCTACAAATTTGTTTTATAAAGGTCTATTTTATTTTATCAGAAACTGAGTCATAAACTCACTACAAGATGGAATAAACTGCAGGGCAGCGGCATGATAATTTCATTTTTGCAACAAACGAGATATACAAAACATATTGTCTTCTAAGAGGAATTAACAAGCATTCATATTCAGTAATTCGGGTATATTTTTACTGTTATCATGATGGAAAATTTGTCATTTCTACCATTTTAAATTTACTTTCATGCCTCGCTTCCCAAAAAAAGAATACAGAATACGGATACGTGACTAAGTCCAGTGAATGATTTTTATCATCCATAAGCTGTTAGGATCTTTACAACAAGCACAAGTATAAACAAGAGATATACACGAAGAATAGTCAACCACGCATGCATAACTGAATCAATATAGTCAACAAGATTACTTGAAAAGAAACAAGAATACTGAATTTCAAATAATCATGTCTGGAACAAAACACAAGTCTGGGATGAAAAGCCCAATACAAAATACTCCATGTAACCAAGTACAATTATTCAAGATAAGCAACAAGAAATATTAATAATAATAGCAAGGTCTCCAGCAACTAGAATCTCAGATCACTTACTCCATCGGGCAGCGGATCACCATAATCTGCAATTTAATAAATTGTAGGAAGAGGAAAAGAAAACAAAACGCCCGTCAATGCAAGTTACGGGCCGCTTGTAGTGCAGACAACAAGTACAGGAAAAGAACAAACAAGTATAAAGTAACAGCGGAAGTAAACATAGCATGGAATAGACATGATAACAAAATAGAATAACTAGCATGAATCATAAACAGAATCAAGTAATATGGAGAGATAATAGGTGTATATAACATGTAACAGATGTCAAGTATCATGTAAGCAGGCAAACAGGTAACAGGTGTCAAGTAACATGTACAGGTAATCATGTAACATGTAAGCATGTAACAGGTAATCATATTATGTCAAGTCTTATATTATTACTATCTAGGTAGCACTTCATGCGTCCCAAACTTTTACCACATGGTTGCTACATACATGCAAATTTCGTTTAGGCCTAGTGGTGGATTTCTATAGGACCGTGTACTCAGGCGTCATGTAGCAGGTTGCAGGAATAGGTTCATGAATCAGACAGCTAACAGGTACATGAATCAACCGATTCATGCATCAACAGGTTCATGAATCAACAGGTAACAGGTACACGAACCAAAAGTTCCATGCATCAACAGGTAACAGGTATACGAACCAACAGGTCCATGCATTAACAGGTAACAGGTGCACGAACCAACAGGTCCATGCATCAACAGGTTCATAAATCCACAGATTCATGAATCAAACAGAAAGTGCAACAAGTTCATGTATCAACTTGAATCCAATATAAAATGGGAAACACGGGCTCCCTTCTGAGTACACATACCTATATTGTCCACTACTAACGTCTTTCCCTTAACCCCGGCTTGATTACTTATTATTATCATTAAAAAGGCATATACGTGCAGAAACAGAGAAAGAGTAACATGGCATGAACAAGTAACAGATTCAGGTCATGACATAAATATGTACGGGTGAAAGATAACTAATAAAAGAATAGAACAGCGAAAATTCTAGTTCAGAACAGCAAGACAGTACTGTACCAAATCTGGGATTCCCGTTGCCACAAACATGCAAACCAGGATCTGTCAGAAAATATGGAAAATAGACTCTCGACCGAATCCAAAAAATATATATAAGTCATATGGTATTTCACAAAAAAAAGGCTCAAAATAAAATTGTATCCATAAAACATGTTCAAACAGAAATCAGAAGTTTGTATTCATAAACAAAAAAGGCATAAAACTCACTGATTAAATCCAAGAAAAATCTGGGTTATTCCCTAGTATGTTTAGTAACAGATAATAAAGTTTCATAATTTTCCAACATAGATAGAATAATTAATTAAAATAAGAAAATAGCAAGACACGACAAATTTGTATATCTGGAATCCTAAACACTACATTACTAAAACAACAATATCTCACAAAGTATAAATCGAAATCCATATCTGTCAAAAGGATGATAAAATATATACAGTAAGGCTACAATTTATAATTACAATGTTTTTATCGACAACAAATAGAATTAGGTCAAGTTTATGTTTCTTTACTGAACAGCACAAAAATTCTGCATGTATAGTAGTTGTTTGCAAGTTTAGAATAGTGCATAAAAGTAATCAATTAAATCCACAAAAATTAGGAGATAATCCCAATAAAGACTAGTTGTAATCAGCAAAATATTGGATCAAAATATTATCTTTAGCATCAGCATAAAAATAAATTACCATATAGAATTCATATAAAACTAAATCTGGAATTTTAAACACATCTGTAGTAAAATAGCCATAACTTGCAACTCATAAATCGAAATTGAGATCTGTTAAAAAATATGGAAAGTAGACAGAATTCTTTATAATTCAGTATCAAAGTTTTTTTTCATATACTGACCTTAATAGGGTCTAAAATACTGAACAAAAAGGGGAAATCGGCAAAACAGAAAATATCCTTCATGCACAAAATCAACTAGTTCATATGTAACTCATCCAAAACATAGCCAAATGTGAAATATGGTATACTAGATGTCCAAGCAACATGGTATAGGGTATTTAGCCAGTCTACAACAAGTTATACTATGACTAACACAAGCAAGCACCCGACATCATACGAACAACATGCATGTACACATCAAGAAGTGAATATCTCTAAGTTATTTTATGTCGTATGTGTAATGTGACAACTACGGGCTTGTTAACATAATAGAGACAAGATATTACATGGGTTTTGTACAAAAGATTTTCTCAAGAACAAACCTACACTACATACGGTATTTATTACTTGTATTACACAAAGAAAAGAATACAAGTTACTTGCCTAAAATAGACGACGAAAGCGAAGAGGAGACGAGTATAACGGGAAATGGATTCCCGGGTAAGAACACAATAACACGAGCAAGAGGACATGAACAAGATCACGAACATAATCGGACGGCTGAGACTGTAGATCAAGATCAAGATCAATAAGATCGGACGGCCATATCAAGAGATTAACATCAGACGATGGTGGATATGATGATCATGATGATCAAGATGATCACGGTAATCGACGGCCAGGATCCCACATGATCAAGAACCACTTGATCAACAGCAACCCATGGCAATGGTGCTGCACTGACTGTCGAGGGGGCGTGGGGTTGCCGCGTCGTAAGGAGGAGGGCAGGGCGGCGCGACAAGAGGAGCACTGGTCGCTGGGGCTGCTGCGGTCGTCTGTGGAGTCGTGACAGGGGGTTGCGACTGGGCTGCAGTGGCTGTGTCGTCGAGGAGAGGATCACGAGCAGGGAGGCACGAGGGTGCACATAGGGGGTGCCGACGATGGGGTCGGCAGTCGGAGGGCACGGCACAGTGGCTGGATGCAGGGTCAGGAGTTTGACTTGCGGAGACGAAGGCGGAGGAGCACAGGCAGGGCGCACTGCAGAGGTCACTGCCGAGGTGGGGTCGCAACTGACTGAGGGCATAGGGCGGCCATGGCCGGATGGATGGGTCGAGAGATGAAGACAATAGGGTGAATAGGGTGAGGGAGAGGGAGACGGAGCTAGCGTTTAGGGTTTTGCGGGAGTAAGGGATGGAGAAGACGAAACGGCTGAGAGTTTAGGGATGAACAGGGATAAGCAGGGGGGGTTATATATACAGGGTACGTATTAGGGTTTTGGTGGGGGTAACGGGTAGGGTATGGGTAACAGGTAGGGGTTTAAATGGGTTAGGGGTTTGGTGGGTTTAAGGATCCATTAAGAATTAAAAATAGGGTATAGGGTTAATGGATATTGGGTTGAAAATCCGATAGGAAAAAATAAACAGGATTTATAAAAATACAATTTCACAAATTCTCATAGGTTGCAAAACAATATTTTACAGGGTTCAATAAAAATTAAATTGAAGAATACAATAAGATTAATATTTAACTTTTCACAAACAATTAGAGTAGTCATATACAAATAATGTACTTGGTTTGTACTTCAAAATAATACTAATAATAATAAAAATAATAATATGGATAATAATAATAATAACAACAATAATAGGATTAGTATTATAATATAAGAATAATTTGAAAATAACAATAAATACAATTGATGAAAAGAAGGGATTATAACAGGAGATACAAAATATTTTTGAAATAAAATGAATTTAAGAAAACGAAAATTTTTATAAAGAACCCAAACCCAGATAATACACAGAAAATACGAATTTGCGAAAACAGTGGTTACAAATCCTACCCACCTTACAACAAAATTTCGTCCTCGAAATTTGCTTAGGCGGTACATAGGATGTCACACCCCGCTTCCCAAAAAGAATACGGATATGAGGCATAAGTCTAGCGAATGATTTTCATCATCCATAAGCTGTTCAAGAAATCTTTACAACATTCACAAGAATCATCAGAGTGGGAAGCAAAAGAATCAACCACATGCACATATGAACCCAAAATACCAACAAGAATACTTGAAACCAAATATATAAATCTCAAATAGTCATGATTTGAATAAAACAAATGTCTTGGGTCACATTGCCCAAATACAAGAATAAATCCAAGTACATGAATATAATATTGTTCAAGCAAGCTACAAAAAATAATGTAAATAAAAAGCAGCACTAATACTTCATGTCTCCGATACCATCTGGAACATGTTCTCCAAAATCTGCAATTCAATGAGTACAGGAAAGGAGGGAAAGAGAAAACTAAGTACCCGTCAATTGCAAGTTACGGGCCACATATATTGTAAGATACAAGTACATGGGAAAACTAACTAGCAACATGGTATAAGTATGATGTCAACATAAACAACTAGCATGGCAAAGAGAACAAGTGTAAATGGCCTGAATCAAGTGTTAAGTAATCATGTATCTTGTAAACATACATCAAGTGTCAAGTATCATGTAATCATGTATCAAGTGTCTTGTTTCAAGTCTCATGTATCATGTAGTCAAGTTCAAGCAAGCATGTATCATGTTCAAGTATAATGTTCAAGTAGCATGTTTCAAGTCTTGTAGTGAATTACTATCTAGGTAGCACTTCATGAAGCCCACCTTACATGGTTGCTACAACAAACAGTTTTGCTTTAGATTTCATAGTGCACCATAGAGGGCAGTATACTCGGGGACAAGTCAATTAATCGAGCTCCAAGCTCCAAGTATCATGTATCATGAAATCACGTATCAATTTGTGCAAGTGGTAAGTATCGTGTCTTGTGTGCAAGTGGCAAGTATCGTGTCTTGCATGCAAGTATCAAGTAATCACGTGTTAAGTATCATGTCTCAAGTAATCACGTAGGATCAGTGGATCCCCTTCCGAGTACACGTTTCTGAATTATCCACTATTAGATCTGTCCCTTAAACCCCGGCATGGTTATTTATTATTTTTGTCCAACAAGCATGTATATGTGCAAAGTATATGAAGAATAACATGGCATGATCAGGTTACAAGTGCAAGTTGTAAGATAGACATGTACGAGTGCAAGATAATACATGAAAGAATAAAATAGACAAATCTCATGTTCAGGACAGCAAGACCATACTGTAGTAAAATAGTGATTCCCAGTGTTACAAGCATGCAAATCTGAATCCGTAAAAACGTGTAGAAAATATACTCCCAACCAAATCCAGCGAGTATAAATAAGTCATATATTAATTCACAAAAACATAGCTCATAACTGATTTGAATACAGAAAACAGGTTCAGCAAGAAATCAGAAAAACGAATTCACGAGCAGGAAAACAACATGAAAACTCAATAAATAAATCCACAAAAAATCTGGGGTATTCCCCTATATGTCCAGTATCTAAATATGTTTCAAAATTTTCCAGTAAAATTAGATCAGTCATCAAAAATCATAAAACATCAATAAACGATAGTTAGGCAAACGTGGAATTCCCAACACTGCAGTATGAAAACTTTGATATCTCGCAACCAATGAAACGAAATTCAATTCCGCCAAAGGAATATGAAAATAGATAGAATATACTAAGTTTCATATTTCACAATTATTTTTCATACAGTAAAAGGAATCAGGGTGAAAATACGATTCTTTGCAGAACAGCGAGTAAAATACAGCAAGTATAGTTTTCATAAACGATCATGAAATGACATATAAAACTCACCATTAAAATTAACCAAAATTCTGGGTAGTCCTTAACTAGATAAAGAAATACTGACCAAAGTTTTGGATCAAAATAATATGTGTAGCACAGTTAATAAAATGATTTAGCCATCAAAAACTCTAAGAAACAAAATCTAGAAAAGATTGACACCTCTGTAGTAAAACAATCAAAACTCACTCATACGAAAACAAAATTGAGCAAGGTCAGAGGGGTTTGAAAATAGACGAAATTATCTAAAACTCATGTTTTATACCGAAATTAAGATACTGACTCCAAGACAGTCTAAAACAGCAAACAAAACATATCAGTAACAAAATATAGATTTTTCCCTTTAACAACAACTCAACATATATCATACAAAACTTGTTCAAAACACAACCAAACATGAAATCGAGTCTACCAAGTATCCAAACATCATGAATTTGGGTATCTAGCATGTC
Organism: Hemerocallis citrina; assembly: GCA_017893485.1. NCBI lineage: Eukaryota > Viridiplantae > Streptophyta > Magnoliopsida > Asparagales > Asphodelaceae > Hemerocallis > Hemerocallis citrina. The sequence continues at coordinate 95,446,029 of CM030360.1, read as the reverse complement.
CACACCAAATATCTCATATGGGTCTCAACCAAATCACGAATTCTCACAAAAGTCTCACATACATGATCAAAATCAAGAACGGGTAAAACCTAAGTTAAATTCATGTCCATATTGTGTCGTGAGTCATCTATGGTCAAATTTTCACAATAGAGACAAAATCCATCAAACATAACACAAACAAGAGTCATCTCTAGACCCAACTATACTATAGGTGGTATTTTTTACTTGTATCAAACAAATGAATTGGAGTACAAGTTACTTGCCTTAACCGAAGATGAAGAACGACGAAAACCAAGAGTAACGAGCAAAACCCACGAACGAAAATCCACGAATCAATGAATCCACGAATCAACAACTCACGAACGAAGATCAACAAATTAACAACTCACGTGCAACTTACGTGCACGTACACCAATCAAGAGAAAAAGACGTGGGAGTATGCGGTGGTGCGAGAGATGGACGGGATGGCCAAGGAGAGAGGATTGGGAATAGGGGAGATGTGGGCTCTGGTGTTGGAGGGGATGGGTTTTTGGGGTGAGGTCGGGGTGTGCACACAGCCGGAGGATGTCGGCCTGGAGGTAGGGTCGGCCTGGGGGTGCTGTTCGGCTGTAAGTGGGCGGCGCAAGCAAGCGAGAGAGAGAGAGAAGGGAGGCCGGGATCTAGAGGGGTAGAGTATTAGGGTTAGGGTTTGTGAGGGAGAGATAAGAGATGTATATATATATAAGGCGATTAGGGTTAATGGGTAATTGGGTTGTGGGTAATTAGGAGTAGTAACAGGATTTGTTTACTTTGGCTTGGGTAATCTTATTAGGGATCAATTAATAGGATTGGAAAAAGGATCACAACCAAATCACCACCACAAGCACCTAAGAAAATAAAACTAAAAAAAATAGAACGAGACCAGAATGAAGAAAGAACAAAATAATGAAGAACGAAACAAATGAGACAACCAATCAAACACAAAGAGCTCAAAAATGACTAAACAAATATATATATATTGAAAACAACTCCAATATACGGTTCAGAAAGAATACAAGAGAGAAAACACACCAAAACGAAAAATACACTAAAAAATACGCAAAATGAAAAAAACAGAGGTTACATAGGACAAAGCAAAAACAAACTCGGGGGATAACAAAATAGAGAGTTAAAGGGAAAGGAACAAAGTAGTGGCTACACCAGAATAAGAAGGAATGTAACTCCTGTTTTTCATTTTGTGTATTTTTGGTTGTATTTTTCTTTTTGGTGTATTTTCTCACTTTGTATCTCTTTTGGACCATATATTGGAATTTTTTTTCAATATATTCATTTTATTATTTTTATCGTCTTTTATTTGGGTTCTTGATTTCCATTGTCTCCTTTTTGTTCGTGCTCTATTTATTCTTGTGGATCTCCAATATTGAACCATATTCTACCTTATAATCTATCCATCCTATACACCAATTACCCTATTACCCGATTTAAACCCAATGTACCCTATTCCTATAACCATTATCAAATACACCTACCCTACCCTGTTCTTGAACCCGCAACCCACTAATGCTTATAACCCGTTACCCTCTTTAACTACATTCAGCCATCACTACATTCAACCCTATACATATTTAACTTCATATATATACCCATGCTGCTTTCGCCTACCCCATGAGCCACCCCTCCTTCTTCTCACCTGCACCTCCTAAACCTTAGCCTCCCAATCCGTCCTTTCCCGCAGTGCACCTCCAAGCCATCCCCGTGCCGCCTTTGCAGTCCTCTCCATCGTTGCACCCATCAGTCACGTCCCCTCCTGCATGTGCTCGCCGTCGGCAGTCTTGAGGACAGCAGCAACAGAACTGTGTGCTGTGCTCCCCTCTGCCGACGCACAGTAGCGGCGTCATTCGCGCCTCCCCACAGTCCCGAGCTCCCCCCTCGTGTGGTCCCGACTCTCTCTCGCCCTCTCTTGGTGCGAATGTTGTGTTGGTTGGGTTCATGTGTTCGTTTTGGCTCGTGGGCTCGCTCGTTTATTGGGTTCGTGGGTTGTCTTCGTGTTTGGTTTTCACCGTGTTCTCGTTCGTGGTTCGTGGGTTATCCGCTCATGAGTTTGTTGCTCGGGAATACGTTCCCGTTATTCTTAATCTTTGCACCGTTCTGTCGTCGTCTCTCATGCAAGTAACTTGTATTCTTTTCTTGTATAATACAAGTACTAAATACTGCCTGTAGTTTAGTTGGGTTCTAGAGACAATTCGTATGTGAATCCTCTGTTATATATTGTCTCTGTTGTGTTGATTCGACCATAGTTGTCTCATGACATACATGACATGAAACAACTAGGGATGACCACTTGTTGGATGTATGTTTGCATGCTATTTTTTGATTTCTTGTGCTTGATGTGTTATTCGTGCTATACTTGTCATGGACTTGCAAAATACCCTATACCATGTTGTTTGGACATCTAGTATACCATATTTCATGTTTGGTTATGATTTGAATATTTTCCGTATGATCTATGTTGATTTGTGTATGCGGAACAATTCTATAATTTCTTTTACCCCGTTTTCATTCAATATTTAGACCCTATTAAGGTCAATATATTAAAATATTTTGTGAAAATGAAATGTAGAGAATTCTGTCTATTTTCCAACCTTTCTGACAGATCTAAGTTCTGTTTTATGAGTTGTGAGTTATGTCTGTTTTACTACAGAGGTGTAGAGAGATTTCCAGATTTTGTTTTCTATGAATTCTGAAGCGTAATCTATTTTTATCATGATGTTAAATGTGTTATCTTGATCCAATATTTTTCACAATACAACTAGACTTGATTGGATTAACCCTGAATTTTTGCGGATTTATTTGATGAGTTTTACAAACTGTTCTGTGTTTCCAAACAATTACTATACATTCGAAATTTTCATACTGTTCAGTAAAGAACCTGATTTTCGACCTAATTCTACTTGCTGTTTGTAAAATCTTTCTGAATATGAAAGTTATCCCACTGTGTCTATTTTATCACCCTATTGACAGATTTGAATTTTGATTAATGGTTTGTGAGATATTGCTGTTCTCGTATTGCAGTGTTTATAATTCCAGATTTACAAAACTACTGCATCTTGATGTTTTCTGATTTTTGTTGACTAAACTATTTATATTGAAAAATTATGAAACATTATATTCTGGATCTAAACATACAGGGGAATACCCCAGATTTTTCGTGGACTTAATTAATGAGTTTTTATGCTGTTTTCCTGACTTTGAATACATTCTTCTGATTTCTAACTGAACGTGTTTTTTGGATTCAAATAAGTTTTGAGACATGTTGTTGTGAAATACCATATGACTTATATATATTTGCTGGATTCGGCCGGGAGTCTATTTTTCAGATTCTTTGACGGATCCAAATTTACATGTTTGTAGCAACGAGAATCCCAGTTTTAGTACAGTACTGTATTGCTGTCCTGAACTAGAATTTTTGTTGTTTTTCTCTTTTTTGTGTTATCTTTAGTCTGTATATGTTTGTCTGTCACCCTGAACATGTTACATGTTTATGCCATGTTATTCTCACTCTGTTTTCTGTACATACATGTCTGTCTGATAATAATAACAAAAATACCAAGCTGGGGTTTGTGGGAAAGATCTAGTAGTGGAAAATATAGAAATGTGTACTGAGAAGAGGGCATGTGTTCCCTTCCTATTACGTGTTCATGACTACATGATACACAACTCTGTTATCTGATACCCTGACTACATTAATTTCTTATAGGAAGGTGTACTCAGAAGAGAACCCATAGGTTCTATCTGTCTGTCTGATCTGCATCTGATATCTGTCTGTCTGATCCCTGAGTACACAGCCCTATGGACTCCACTACGAAATCTAAACATAATTTTTTGACTGTAGCAACCATGTTGTAAAACCTGGGATGCATGATAGTAATCACACAAGACTTATAAGAACATGACATCTGCTATCTGTTTATCTGTATTTGTTATCTAACATCTATTATCTGATTATCTGTTATCTGTCTGCCTATCATCTGACACTATCATCTGTATATCTGTCTGCATACTAATTGACAGTTGACAAATGTTATCTATATCTGTTAGTATACCATGCTATCTGATTAGTTTTCCTAATTCATGTTAGATATTATATTTCTGTTAATATGATTATTCCATGCTATGTTAGTTTCTGCTGTTATTACATACTTGTTTACCCTTTTCCTGTACTTGTATCCTGCACTACAAGCGGCCTGTAACTTGCATTGACGGGGGTTTATTTTCTTTTTCCTCATCCTGCAATTGATTAATTGTAGACCAGGGTGACCAGCTGCGAGATGGAGTTGGTGATATGAGATATTAGTGCTGGAGTTTTTATTATTATTTCTGTTGCTTATTTGAACAATTGTATTTGGTACTTGGATTTATTTTGTACTTGGGCAATGTGACCCAGGATAATTAACTTGTTCAGATCTGATTTATCTGAGATTATCAAGTAAATTTTTGTTGGTATATTTGATTCGATTATGCATATGTGGTTGACTTTTCTTCCTTCTGACACTGATTATTTCTATGAGATGTTGTAAAGATTGTGAACAGCTTATGGATGATGAAATCATTCGCTGAGCTTATTCACGTATCCGTATTTCGTATTCTCTTTTGGGAAGCGGGGCGTGATAAGGTTTTTAGTGGTATCAGAGCCCAGGTTTGGCTATGAATTAATTTAACTGATATATTAGACAAGCTTGGCTCGAACTGGGATTGACTCAACATTTTACCAACCATGCATGCATAAATGAATAATTATCAACTTTGATCTAGATGCTAATTGTTTTTGGTTTTGTGAAGACTATGGCTCGTAGAGGTTCTACTTCTCGTCTCCAGGATGATCAACCTGGGCTTGAGGTTGTAACCATTGTGTTGGAACGACTGATCAATATGCAGCAGAACCACAATGATTTGGTGATGGCTGCTTTGGAAGCTGCTCGGGTTTCGCCGTCCGCTGTGCCTACACAGGCAGCTCTTCCTCCCCATCTAGGTACAGTCACAGACTTCATGAGGCTGCATCCCGACAAGTTTTCAGGCACTGAGATGCCTTTGGAGACAGAATAGTGGTTGATCCGGACTAAGCAACTGCTTTTGGCAGCTAGAGTTGATTTTGTGAAATACCATATGACTTATATATATTTGCTGGATTCAGCCGAGAGTCTACTTTCTAGAACTTTTGACAGATCCAGATTTGCATATTTTCAGCAACAGGAATCCCAGATTTAGTACAATACTGTCTTGCTGTCCTGAACTAGAATTTTCGTTGATCTTTCACCCGTACATGTTTATGTTTCAAAATGAACTTGTTACTTGATCATACCATATTATTCTTGCCATGTTTTGTACATGCCAATGCCTGTTTGATGATAATAATAAATAATTAAAGGGACAGATCTAATAATGGAAAATACAGAAACATGTACTCCAAAGGGGATCCACCGATCCTACGTGATGACTTGATACATGATACTTGACACGTGATTACTTGACACTTGCACAACTTGATAAGTGATTAATTGCCACTTGCACAACTTGATACGTGATACATGATATATGATACTTGGTGCTTGGAGCTTGATTACTTGATACTCTTCCTTGAGTACACTTTCCTTTATGATCCACTATGAAATCTAAAGCGAAATTGTTTGAATGTAGAAACCATGTAGTAAAAACCTAGGATGCATGAAGTGCTACCTAGATAGATATAATACAAGACTAGAACATGATCACTTGACACTTGTTACTTGATATTTGATACTTGCTACTTGTACTTGATACTTGACACTTGATACTTGTTTCTTGTTTACATGATACTTGATTCTTAACACTTGACCCTTGCCATGCTAGTTGTTCTATTTTGTTATCATGTCTATTCCATGTTAGTTGTTTACCCTTTTTCTGTACTTGTGCCTGCACTACAAGCGGCCCGTAACTTGCATTGATGGGAGTTTGTTTTCTTTTTTTCCTCTTCCTGCAATTTATTAAATTGCAAATTTTGGAGATCAGGTGCTAGATGGTGTAGGTGATATGAGATTCTAGATGTTGGAGTTTTGCTATCATGATTTCCTGCTATTATAATTTATTTCCTGTTGCTTATCTTGAACAGTTGTACTTGATTACTTGGATTATTTGTATTTGGGCAATGTGACCCAGGATTATTAACTTGTTCAGATCTGGTTTATTAGAGATTAATGTATTTTTTTTCAAGTAAATTTGTGTTGGTATTGGTACATATATACATGCTTGGTTGACTTCTCTTGCTTCCGACTCGGATTATTCTTGTGAAATGTTGTAAAGATCCTAACAGCTTATGTATGATGAAAATCATTCACTGGGCTTAGTCACGTATCCATATTCCGTATTCTTTTTTGGGAAATGAGGCATGACAAGGTTTTTAGTGGTATCAGAGCCCAAGTTTGACTAATGTATTGTTTTGACTGATATATTAGACAAGCTTGGCTCGGTGTGGGACTGGCTTAACATTACACAGACCATGCTTACATAAATGAATTATAATCAACTTTGATCTAAATGCTAATTATTTTTGATTTTATGCAGACCATGGTTCGTAGAGGTTCCACTTCCCGTCTTCAGGATGAGCATCCCGGATTTGAGGCCATCACCAATGTGTTGGAATGGCTGATCAATATGCAGCAGAACCAGAGTGACTTGGTGATGGATGCTTTGGAAGCTGCTCGGGTTTCACCGCCCACTGTGCCTATGCAGGCAACTCTTCCTCCCCATCCGGGTTCAATCATAGACTTCATGAGGCTGCATCCCGACAGGTTTTCGAGCACTGAGATGCCTTTGGAGGCAGAACAGTGGTTGATCCAGACAGAGCAACTGCTTTTGGCAGCATGAGTGGCAGATGCTGATAGAGTGGATGTGGTAGCCATCCAACTAGTGGACCTGGTTCATATTTGGTGGAGGTCCGAGTCCGAAAGGCTCGAGCGACCGATCACTTGGGCCACTTTCACTAGGAGCTTCTTAGAGAAGTTCTTCCCTAGCAGCACTAGAGTTGTGATGGAGCAATAGTTCTTAGCCGTGAAACAGGTTGGTCTTATTTCTATTATTGGAATTTTATTACATATTGTCCATGCAATGTTGTAACATCAGACTTTCTTGAAACATGGCTCTAGGTCTGTGGATGAGTACGCAGCTGAATTTACAAGACTTAGCTGCGTCGCAGTCGTTCTTGTGGCAAACGAAGAGAACAAGGCTCGTAGATTCATATTGGGACTTGAGCGAGACATTAAGGTGTAGCTTGTCTCACCCCACTTGCGTACTTATACTGAGGCTCTCGAGGCAGCTCGAGCTCAGGAGCAGGCTCATGGTGGATTGGCTCCTTCCCAGTGGACTGTTCCGCACTCTGTGGTTGCTAGGCCTTCTGGTGGGCCTATTCGAAGGGCTGTCCCATCCCATCCGGTCAAGACAGCTCCTTACTCTTCTGTGGGTCCTCAGAGGGTTAGTTTTTGTGACTTTTGCTGACTTCCTGGGAATGAAAGAAAGGACTGCATGCATGCCAATCGTCACTATTTTGGATGTGGTTCTGCTGACCATTCAGTGCAGGACTGCCCGCAGTTGGCTCTTCTAGCCAGGGGTCCATTCAGCAGGTTGCCCCATCTCATGGTCCAATCAGGCCACCGCTTCCTTCGCAGTGCCAGATTGTCGGTCAGAGGACCGCTTGCCCCAAGAGAGGTCACGCTTTCAACCTGACTGTTGCTGATGCTGAGACAGCAGAGGGTGTTGTTGCAAGTATATCTTGCATTTCTTTTGTTGTTTTATTGTTTCTCTTTTGCTTCTTTCTTCTCTCTTGCATTTATTATTTCATATTTTCTTTCTGCATTGTGTTTTCCTCATCCCTGTTCATCCATTCTTTTCCCTGTCTCTTTTTGATTCTATCTTAGGTATTGTCCTTGTTTGCTGTTTCCCTGCTCATATTCTTTTTAATTCTGGGGTAACCCATTCCTTCGTCTCTTCTCGGTTCGTGGCTCGCCATCAGTTGGAGTGCAGCATCATGTAGAGGCTTGGAACATTGTGACAGGTGGTGGTGTTGTTATTTGTTCTCGGGAGTGCAGGCAGTGTCCCATGATTATTGGTAGCACAGATTTCAAGGCCAAACTGATTGTAATTAGGAATTCAGGGTTCAACGTTACTCTCGGTATGGATTGGTTTGGTGAAACCCATGCCATTATTGATTGTCGTGCCAAGAAAGTTATATTCCGGATTCCAGATCGTGCAGAGTTTGAGTTCCATGTCGGGGAGATATTACTTGGCTGAGTTGAGACTGTAGTTGATCAGGAGGTTTTGTGCAATGGAATTGCATTCAGGCTGTGAGGCTGCGCCTCTAGTAGTGTGGGATTTCCTAGATGTTTTTCCAGAAGAGTTGCCTGGCTTACCCCCTAATAGGGATGTGGAATTCAGTATTGAAGTTCAGCCTGGTACAGCGCCGATATCGAAAAGTCCTTACAAGATGGTACCGGTTGAGCTAGCAGAGCTTAAGGTGCAGATTCAGGAATTGCTTGATTTAGGGTTCATCAGGCCCCAGTGTTTCCCCTTACGGTGCTCCAGTCCTCTTTGTCAACAAGAAGAATGGTAGTCATTGACTATGCGTTGAACATGTTTCCCCTTATCGGAAACTGAACAATATTACTGTGAAGAACCGGTATCCGTTGACCAGGATCGATGACTTATTTGATCAGTTGAGTGGAGCTGCTGTTTTCTCTAAGTTGGATCTTCGTTCTTGGTATCATCATGTCAAAGTAAGGGCGACTTATATACAGAAGACTGCATTCAGGACCAGATATGGGCACCATGAATATCTTGTGATGCCGTTCGGGGTCACGAACGCGCCTACTATATTAATGAGTCTTATGAACAGGGACTTTTCCTAGTTCCTGGATAGATTTGCGGTGGTCTTCAATGATGAAATTTTGGTGTATTCTCGGAATCGGGAAGATCATGCTGAATATCTTTGTTTGGTTCTGGAGATTTTGACAGAGAATCAGCTCTATGGAAAACTCAGCAAGTGTGAGTTTTGGCTCGACAGGGTCACTTTCTTGGGGCACATTATCTCGGGCGATGGTATATTAGTGGATCTGGCCAAGGTTGAGGTTGTGAAGGATTGGCAAGTTCCCAAGGATTGGCCACTATATTTGGAAGACAATCTGCTTTAAAGGGGCCCTCTACTGCTTTGAAGCCTGGTCAGGTCTCAGGATTAATTTCCACAAAAGTGCGTTGATTCCAATCGCCCTCTCCGAGGTAGAAGCTCAGGACCATGTGACCATCCTTAATTGTGTAACTGATGAGTTTCCAATCAAATATTTAGGGTTCCATCTCAAACTGAGGAAGCTCACTAAGGCGGACAGGCTCCCTATTATTGACAGGGTGGAGGATGGGTTATCAGGTTGGAAAAGACAGTCGCTATCCATCGGCGGTACAGTGGTGCTCATCAATTCGGTGTTATATAATCTGCTCATTTATTACATGTCGTTCTTTGAGCTTCCCAAGTGGGTAATCCACAAGATAGACCGTATCCGTAAAAGATTCCTTTGGAAAGGGGCAGATTTGAATAAGGGAGGATACCATCTAATCAAGTGGACTATCGCTTGCATGAAGAAGAAGCACGGAGGACTAGGCATCATCGACCTTAGAGATATGAACCTAGCCCTCCTAGGGAAGTGGTGGTGGAAGGTGTTCCATCACAGCGGTGAATGATGGCAGGATTATATTCAGCCATACCTGCGGGGAAAAGGTACGAGAAATCTCGGCTTCCGAGTTGGGGCTAGAGTTTCCCTATTTTGGAAAGGTATTACCAAAGCAAGTGGACCATTCAATTCAGCTGTTACTTCAACTATCGGTAATGGACGGTCCACCAGGTTTTGGTGGGACAAATGATGTGGTGCCCATTCCCTTAAGGAAACCTTCCCGGAGCTGTATGAAAAAGCGAGCCGACCAAATATTTCTGTGGCCGAGACTTGGAAGAGAGGCAATTAGAAACCTTCGTTCCGAGGTACTCTGACACCAGAATTGTGCCAGCAATTGCTTCAATTGCAAGCACACATTACTCAGACAGGGGGGAGGTGCACGCAAGGCCCAGATCAGATGCGCTGGGCACTGGAAGCCAAGGGAGCATTCACGGTCAGATCGCTATATCATAGAATCCACTATCGAGGATGCAGGCCCGGCTGGGCACAAGTGTTGTGGAAGGCGAAAACCCCCTTAAAGTTAGGGTCTTTCTCTGGCTAGTGCTCAACGATGCAATCCTCACCAGAGAGAACCTTGCAAAAAGACAACCCCAGATAGCGACCAACTGTGGATTCTGCAACAGGCATGTGGAAACTCTGAATCACCTTTTTATTCACTGCCCAAGGAGTAAGGCAACAATGGTAGAGGTCCTACGAGCCTTAAGTACAGATGACTACCCTAGTGAATATGAGGATCTGTGGATTGGTTCTAAATTCACCTCGAAGCGCCAAGAAATGAAGGATGCGTGGTATATTACAATTGCGGCAACTACATTGGTGTTATGGCTAGACAGAAATAATTTTTATTTTCGAACTTCAGGTAATAGTATTTCTGGTAACCTTACTCACATCAAGCATCTTTTCTCCTTTTGGGCTACAGCTGCCGCCACAGGTGCGAGAGTGAGGATCGCCCGAGTCTTCATGAGGAGGTGGAGTTCGGGCCGACTATGGACTGAGGATCGGACGCCTTCCAGTCTCATCGGATTTTCACTGATCGCAGTTTACGCTTCTTTGTATCTTGTATCAACACTATGTACTTTTGGTTGTTTCCGGGATGGATGATTAGACCCACCACCCAGGATTTGTTGGGGGATTATGTTTTATTTCCTACACCTTATCTTCTGTATTTCTCCCGGTTCCCCGGGGTTGTTTTGTTAATTTCTTATTAATGAACAGGGTGGCATTATTCCACCTTTTTCATCAAAAAAAACAATTTATTAAAATAATCCAATAATAATAATAATAATAATAATAATATACACACACACACACACACACACACACACACACACACACACACACACACACACACACACACACACACACATATATATATATGATTTGGGCTCAAATATAATTAGCCGATCAATAAGAAATAGAAAGTAAGATTAAAATACGCCATTACTAAAAATGAATAAATTTTCGATTAGAAAACACTTTAATACAAATCTGAAACGAATTTAGTACAAAATAATTTATAAAAATCAAATTGTAGAAAATACACGGAAAATACTTATTGGCGAGAATAGGGATTACAATCCTACCCACCTTACAAAAGAATTTTGTCCTCGAAATTCCTTCAAGCAGTACGTAGGACAAAGCAAAGGCAAACTTGTGAAATACAAAACAAAGAATAAAGGAAAAGGGACAAAATGGTGGCAACACCAGACTAAGAAAGAACATAGATAAGAATGGAGTGATCTAGAAAGATGTTGAATAAAGATTCAGTGAATGATGACAATGTAAATGAGTGAATAAGGGAGAGAAACGAGTAGGGTAGTACTACTAAAATTTAAAGAGGGTATGATAGAGAAGAAATACCTAGTATGGTACTCAATAATGAATCAATAAATGAAGGTAAATGCAAGGTGCAGAATGGATAAATGATGCAAGAGAGAATAAGCAATGCAAGAACAGAAAAAGAAAGAATTATAAACAAAACAACTATATTGCAGAACACCCGTAGTCACTCATTCAGCGATCAGGTTGTAAGACTGGCCATGTCCTCCACCTGGAACTGATCCTCCTTCTAGTGTACTACCCCTCCTCTATGAACAGTCTCAAATTATGTGGTTGCTTGCTCCGCATGCCAGGTAAAGACGGTTGGCTACCTAGCAGTCCTTGCGTAGGTGTCCAACCCTATGGCAATAGTTGGATGTCGGGCCATTGTTCGGAGTTGTTAATGGGTAGGGTAGTGCTCTGGCTGTCGTGGTTGGAACCGGCTTTTGCATAGGTCCTCCAGAAGATTTGGCAGCGACAATGTGCGGAATAGACTGCAGGGTGGCACACTTCATCTTACTAGTCTACTCCTGAATTCTAGCAGCATCCAAGATATCAGCATAAGATCAAAGTCGAAAGGCAGCAAGGCGATCCTCAATCTCCATATCCAAGCCCAACAAGAAACGAAGGCCTCTAGCTTCATCATTTGCCACCAAGGAAGTAGAAAAATGACTTAGTCGGGTAAATTCCACAGCGTTACTCATCCATGGTCCGACTCCCCTGATTCAACATAGTGTTTAGTTTAACGTTGGTACTTTATGAAATAACAACGAAAACAAGAATAAACACTATCTGACGAACCTGGGTTAGCGAGACAAATTGTCGTTCCATTTCACACTTGGTGACATTCGGAAAGAACTTCGTAAGGAAGCTCTTAGTGAAGATGGCCCGGGTGATGGATCGGCCCAATCGCTCAACCTCAGCTTGCAACCAGATGTGTAATATCCCTGACAGATATTATACTTGTACAATTATTATTTTTTAAGTTAAAATATTTTTCATAGAAATTACTGGTTTTTCAAATAAAGAGTTACCTGGACATATATACTAGTATGTATATACAGGTATTGTATCAGTTTGTGCACTTGTACAAAATCTTGAAAAAAGCATTTTTGAGAAAATGTCTTGAAAATCTCGAGCAGATATTAAAAATTATTATTTTATTATTATTTTCAGAGCTGAAATATTTTTGGTGGACATCACCCGGTTTGTGAATAAACAGTATCTACACGTATAAACTAGTCGATATATGACTGTTTTGTATCAATTGATACTGGAATCTTCCGATTCGGTAATAAAATTATTTTCTCAAAATTGAATGATTTTTGTACAGATTCTTCGTTTTAACTGATAAAAATTATCTGTGTAATCAGATATACGTACGTAGTTAAATTGTATCGATTTCGTACGTTTTTACAAAATCATGTAGTATGTGATTTTTGGAAAATATCTTTTATTTCTTGATAGATCTTGATGAAATGAATGGTTAGATTTGAGTAGGGTGTTGAATGCAAATTATTGGGTTTGATTGCAATTTAAAATTTGCAAAGTGAATGGATTAGGATTTCATTGCAATTTAAATTTGCAAATGAAACCCAAATTAATTTGAGCCACAAGAGAGAGAGAGGCAAGTGGCACTCTCTCCACCGCATCTCTCTCTCTCCCTCTCCTTCTTATTGGCCGGCCTACAACAAGAGGGGAAAGCCCTCTTTCATTTTTGTTCTCCATCTCTCTCTCTCTCTCTCTCTCTCATTCTCCTACTACTTCTACTTGTTTTTGTTTTAGAAAAAATTGAAAAAGAAGGGAAAAGAAAGAGAGAACAAATCAAAAGAAAAGAGAGATCAAATCAAAAGAGGGGTTTGGGTCCATGGGTTCTTGAAGAGGAGCAAGTACAAGGAGCAAGGAGGAGAAGAGGAAGAAAGCAAGTCCTTCCTACTTGTTTTCAAGGTAGGGGTTTCTTAACTCATGTATTTTTTAGCTATTTTAGGGTTGTATTGTTGTATTTTGTTGTAGATTAGATTAAAATCATGTTCTTATGTTTGTGTGTGGACTAGAACGAAGGGGGTGTAAAGATTCTAGTAGTAGAACACCAGAGGAAGCATAATGATTCAACTTTTGTCGTTGTAGGGTTCAAATTAATAACCTATGTAAACGGTGGAATCTTGACCCGAAATTTATGTGGGAGGTTCTCCTAGGTGTTAGTACCGCTAGAATTTTTGTAGATTTTTCGGAGTAATTTTGATGGGTGAAACAAACCGTTTCCCCAAAACAGCGAGATTTCGCCAAACACAGTTAACTCAGTGTTTTGGTTAGTGTCGCAATGGCTTCAAGGGGCCTTTACTTGTGTTTCCTGGTGGAATTAGAGGTTTGGGCCAACTAGGGAGTTGTAGTAGACTTCTTACCCTTTTCGAATTGGCCTCTCAGGCTAGATTCCGATAAGCGGAGTAGGAGTTATGGTATTTGGAAGATGCATAGCAGGCTTTGAGCTGAGTGTGCTTGCTGTTTGACTTCTTTGGTGTTTTGGAGCATCTTACCTGTAGAATTTGAAATTCGGCCAACTAGAGAGTCATAGTAGACATCTTCTCCTTTCCGAATTCGCCTCGCGGTCTAGATTCCGATAAGGTGAGTAGGATTTATGTCGTTTGCAAAGTAAAGCAACTAGCTATCTAAACTGGATTCTTGCTGTTTTGCTTCTTTGAGGTTTTAGAGTGTGTTACCTGTAGAATCTGAGGTTCAGACCAACTAGAGAGTTGTAGTAGACATCTTCCCCTTTTCGAATTGGCCTAGTGGGCTAGATTCTGATAAGTAGAGTAGGAGTTATGTCGTTTGCAAAGTACAGCAACTAGCTGTCTTGACTAGATTCTTGCTGTTTTGCTTCTTAGAGGTTTTAGAGTGTCTTAACTGTAGAATCTGAGATTCACACCAACTAGAGAGTTGTAGTAGACATCTTCCCCTTTCTGAATTGCCCTCTTGGGTTAAATTCCGATAAGTGGAACTTGGAATTCCCTCTGGAATCTGAGAAAGTGGTCGACTAGGAAGTTTTAGTAGATGTTTCCACCTTTTCAAATTATCCAGTTTCGTTAGATTCCGATAGGTAGAGAAAAGGTTACAAGCTACAGATGTTTCAGCTTTTTATTGAAAATCGGTAGTTTGGTAATTGTTTGCGTATGTTCGATGGGTAGAAATTTGGAATTCCTTACGGAATCTGAGGAAGTGGTCGACTAGAGAGTTGCAAGAAATGTTCTCACCTTTCTAAAAAGTATATTTCTATTAAAATCCGATAAGCATAGCTCTGGTTGCTTCGAGGCTGTCAGAAGGCTTTTATGTCGCATTTGGGCTTCTATTTGGTAGTATGTCTATTTTAGACTGTTAGAAGATTCTTCTGTTGCTTCTAATTATAGAAAATCAAGTTTTGCTAGTAAGCACGTTTGGTTGCTTCTAGGTTGATTACCTGTATGATTGCTTTATGTATGGTTTTGCTCATACGCGGCTCGACTGGCCCGTATGTAGCGGTGGTCTCATACGCAAGCATATTTGGCTCGTACATATGTTGTTGTCTCATATGCGGCTCGACTAGCCCGTATGTAGCTGTTGGTCTCATACACAAGCTTATTTGGCTCGTATGTATGTTGTTGTCTCATACGTGGCTCGCCTGGCCCGTATGTAGCTGTTGGTCTCATACGTAGCTTATTTGGCTCGTATGTATGTTGTTGTCTCATACGTGGCTCGCTTGGCCCGTATGTTGCTGTTGGTCTCATATGTAGCATTCTGGCTCGTATGTATGTTGTTGTCTCATATGTGACTCGCCTGGCCCGTATGTAGCTATTGGTCTCATGTGTAGCTTATTTGGCTCGTATGTATATTGTTATCTCATACATGGCTCGCTTGGCCCGTATGTAGCTGTTGGTCTCATACGTAGTTTATTTGGCTCGTATGTAGGTTGTTGTCTTATACGTGGCTCGCCTGGTCCGTATGTAGCTGTTGGTCTAATACGAAGCTTATTTGGCTCGTATGTATGTTGTTGTCTCATACGCAGCTCGCCTGGCTCGTATGTAGTTGTTGGTCCCATACGTAGCTTGTTTAGCTCGTATATGTTTTTGGTTACTCGTATGTAGCTTCTTAGCTAAATACGTAGTTTGTTGTGCTCATCTAGGGTGATATCATTGCCCTAGGGCTATCGACCATCAAGACATGTGTTTACCTGACTCCTAAGGGACTGTGGACGAGTCACTCGCGTGTACCATCAGATCTTATCCCAGTTGATTGATCGCGGACCGGAGTATGACGAAATCCAAGTTCAGGGTAATAGCATGTGTTCGTATTGCCACGGTCTTGGATCGATAGGCCCGGAACTAGATCCTTAGGGATTCTGGTAAGTCTAGGTTGAGCAGCTTAGTAGAGTTATCTTGCAAAGTCTAACTTAAGACGTAGCATGTTGTGTAAGTTCTGTTGCCATCCCTCAGTTTGTTTAGGGTTAGTGAAATTTTTAGGGTAGTAACATATGGCTATTACTACTTAAACTATACTTATTATCATTTTCTCGCCAAAGAGGGGAGTTGGTATTAGGGGTGATGCCTTACGACCCAACTCGTCCTATAGGCCAACACTAAGTGGTGTTATTGGGTTGTACCTTCCTGTCAAAGGGATACGTATGGTGCCTTCTCACGAGTTGGGAGCACGGGTTGCGTATCTCACACTGTTAATTATTGAAGTGCCATGATAAGGGCGGGCGGAGCTAGGGGATGGACCCCCGGAACTCCGTCATGTTCTATGCCGGGGAAGCGAACAGGCCATAGACTATGGTCTATGAGCTAGGGCGCCACAGGGAATGCTTCTAGCTAACTTGTGTTGTAGTTAACTCCGAGGGTTCGTCTGGTTTTTGTGTGGGGTCCGGTGCGATTGGGCAATAGTGGTAAACGGGGATACCACTATATGACTGCAGTAACGGAACTAAACCTTACCAGCAACCTCATCAGTCATGTTGTATCTGTCAGGAACAGGTTGGGTACAAAAGTAGAAATTCATGGCGCGGGTTCAAATCCCTATATATGAAGAAACGGCTTGAGAAGGGGCGTATGTAGTATGGGATGCATTCTGTTCCGGAGAGTTGCTTGCATTAGAATAAGAGCATCCTTGCATTAGTAGTCTTGCATTAGAGTTTAAGTCATAGCATACCTTGACACATCAATTATATATACATGTTTCTCTTTTCATCAATCTGTTTGCTATAGCTGAGATTCGCTGCTAGTTATCAGCCTTAAAAGCGTCAGTATATGTACTACCGTCCCCACTTCTATAGGTACTAGATTGAAAGATTACAGGTATTGGATTGCAAAAGTACAGGTACAGGTTTCAGGAGGACTCAAGGCAAGAGAGGCAAGGAGTCGATTTTATTTTAAGTTCTGCTGAAATATATGTTGTAATTTTATTGTAACAATTATTGTAATTTATTCATTGTTGTAATTTATTTATTGTTGGGGATGCATCCAAGTGAAATACCAAGTGTTGTCCTTTATTCATTGTACTCTGATGCAATTTGTTGAAAGTTGTAACACTTAAGATTGTAAAGGTGTTATTGTAACACTGTTATAATGTATTGCAATTTTGTAACATTCGGAATTGTAATACATTTGTGTTGAATAAAAAGTTTTAAATTTTCCTGTTTTTCTGTGTATTGTGACTAATTGAAGGAAAGATTCTGGCTTATGTCACAGTTTCCCAGTGTATGGAAATTGGGGCGTTACAGAGTGGTATTAGAGCCGACTTCAATTTACAGTCCAACACAGTTGGAAAATTAAACTTGAATGCCTTTAGGAGTCGGGTTTTAGCTAGTTGTAGACAGTTATAATTCATGTTGTTGTTTCTTTCAACTTATGTTTTATAACTTTTCTATATCTGGACTAATTATAGTATGTATGTTTTAAGGATGGTGTTCGATGATATCCTAACTGAGGATGTGTTGATGGTAGAGAGTGACCGATATCGATGGACGATCCGATGATCTTGAGCGTGAGCCGAAGGAGATTTCACCACCGCAGGGGCTAAGTGTGGATCAGCACATGGTGGCGGCGGCCAGCATATATCGAAAAATGAGAAAGCTGAGGTGGTACAGGTCCAGGAAGGATCGTCAAGCTAAGCAACTAAGAGATGCTTGCAGAGCTGCATTAGCTGGCCTAGCAAAGGAGCAGGAACACTTTCATTCCAGATTGTCACAACTACAGCAGGAATGGGAGCAAATCCAGGAGACCACCAAAGTTGTAGTATGTCATTTCTGTGAGAGGTTTGGGCACAAGAAATCATCTTGTCCACGACGACAAGGGAAAAGATTTGCACTAGCATCAGGGGTCGTGAACCAAGATCAGAAGCAGAAGACTCAGAAAACGAGGGGCAAACTTGGAGGCGCCAAGCCAGGAAGTTATTTTCGATGTAGGGAGCATGGTCATTTCAGGTGCCACTGTCCGAGGAAAAACCCCCAGGTGGAGACCCGTACATGTTACAATTGTGGGGAGATTGGTCATGTTAAGCCGAACTGTCCCCAGCTTCATAAAAATAACGGCAGATCAGCCTCAAAGATGAACAATAAGGGAAAGGAGCATGTTTACCAAGGGTAGAGTTCGCACTTACTACCAGCAAACTGAAGAAGGTAGGAGTGCTAGTACCAGTATGTGCATATGGAACTACAACTAAGTTTAAGAGTTGTATTTTGAAATTTATTTTGGACAAAGAAGTACTATATGATGTAACACTTTTGTAACCAAACGGATTTATATATATATATGAAATCCAGGCATCTGTTTTGTTCAAACTTAGTTCATCGTATTCTTTTGTCTGAATTAAATTTTTGAAAGAGTTGAGTTGTGTGCAGGAAGCAAGTCTAGATTTGGTTTGTTTAAATACATCGTCTAGAGCAATCCTCATTACAGGTATATACTATAAGGGCTGTGAACTCCAATCAGATGGAAGACCTTAAGTATAGATTTGTAAGAGTCAGACCTTGCAGAAGCGGAAGAAGGGCATGCTGAGCATTGACTGCAGTTCTGAGCAACTACAAGAGCATCGGCTTTGAGCAAATTACAGGAGAGAATCCTGGAAGTTAGAAGTGATATTCGTAGGCCATGTCCTATTCTAAGGAGGTAGTGGCTACCGAACTGCAAAAGGTCGAGATAAATGAAGAATTGGCCTCAGCCAAAAACCGTGAAGGAAGTAAGGAGCAAGATGATAAGATCGAGCAAGCCAGTATTGGAGTAATTACTCCATATTGGAGCTCAATATTGGCACGATGGAAGTAGCAACCGAGTCTAAGTGAGCAAGTCCGAAGGCTTAGGCAGAAGATGCAGGGATTAAACCACTGAAGCAGCAAGTTGATGAAGGAAAATCTCAGAATATCAATATGGACTTGATCACAGGATTACCCAAGAGTTCGAAAATGTATGACTCAATTTGGGTTATTAGGGATCCGATTGACAATGTCTGCACATTTTTCTCCGATAAAGATGACTTAATCGCTAGAAAAATTAGCGGGAGTCCACATTGAAGGCATAAGGAAGCGAAATGGAGTGCCAGCGTCAGTAGTTCTGACCAAGATTCGAGAGTAACGTCTCGACTTTGGCAGATTCTTCAGGCAGTTTTGGGATTGAGGTCAGATTCTTTGGAGAACCAATTCGTAGATGAGTCACTTGGGAGCCGGAAATCCGTATAAGCTTCCTTTTCCCGAGTTATTTAGTGTTTGGATGTTCTTCCGTTTTTCGGACTTAACGTAGTTCTGAGGACAGAACTATTCTCAGGAGGGAGTATTGTAATATCCCGGACGGATATTATACTTGTATAATTATTATTTTTTAAGTTAAAATATTTTTCATAGAAATTACTGGTTTTTCAAATAAAAAGTTACCTGGACATATATACTAGTATGTATATACAGGTATTGTATCAGTTTTGTGCACTAGTACAAAATCTTGAAAAATGCGTTTTTGAAAAAATATCTGGAAAATCCCGGGCAGATATTAAAAATTATTATTTTATTATTATTTTCAGAACTGAATTATTTTTGGTGGACATCACCCGGTTTGTTAATAAACAGTATCTATACGTATAAACTAGTCGATATATGACTGTTTTGTATCAATTGATACTGAAATCTTCAGAGCCGGTAATAAAATTATTTTCTCAGAATTGAATGATTTTTGTCTAGATTATTTGTATTAACTAATAAAAATTATCTGTGTAATCAGATATACGTACGTAGTTGAATCGTATCGATTTCGTACATTTTTACAAAATCAAGTAGTATGTGATTTTTGGAAAATATCTTTTATTTCTTGATCAATCTTGATGAGATGAATGGTTAGATTTGAGTAGGGTGTTGATTGCAAATTTTTGGGTTTGATTGCAATTTAAAATTTGTAAATTGAATGGATTAGGGTTTCATTGCAAATGAAACCCAAATTAATTTGAGCCACAAGAGAGAAAGACAAGTGGCACTCTCTCCACCGCATCTCTCTCTCTTCCTCTCCTACTTATTGGCTGGCCTACAGCAAGAGGGGAAAGCCCTCTTTCATTTTTGTTCTCCATCTCTCTCTCTCTCATGCTCTCTCTCACACACATTCTCCTATTACTTCTACTTGTTTTTGTTTTAGAAAAAATTGAGAAAAAAGGGAAAAGAAAGAGAAATCCAATCAAAAGAAAAGAGATATCAAATCAAAAGAGGGGTTAGGGTTTATGGGTTCTTGAAGAGGTGCAAGAACAAGGAGCAAGGAGGAGAAAAGCAAGAAAGCAAGTCCTTCCTACTAGTTTTCAAGGTGGGGTTTCTTAACTCATGTATTTTTTTAGCTATTTTACGGTTGTATTGTTGTATGTTGTTGTAGATTAGATTAAAATCATGTTCTTATGTTTGTGTGTGTACTAGAACGAAGGGGGTGTAAAGATTCTAGTAGTAGAACACTAGAGGAAGCATAAAGATTCAACTTTTGTCGGTGTAGGGATCAAATTAATAACCTATGTAAACGGTGGAATATTGACCCGAAATTTATGTGGGAGGTTTTCCTAGGTGTTAGTACCATGCTAGAATTTTTGTAGATTTTTTTGAGTAATTTTGATTGGTGAAACGAACCGTTTCCCCAAAACAGCGAGATTTCGCCAAACACAGTGAACTAAGTGTTTTGGTTATAGTCGCAATGGCTTCAAGGGGCCTTTACTTGGGTTTCCTAGAAGAATTAGAGGTTTGGGCCATCTAGGGAGTTGTAGTAGAGATCTTACCCTTCCCGAATTAGCCTCTTGGGCTAGATTCCGATAAGCGGAGTAGGAGTTATGGTATTTGAAAGGTGCAGCAGCTAGCTTTGAGCTGAGTGTGCTTGCTGTTTGACTTCTTTGGTGTTTTAGAGCATCTTACCTCTAGAATTTGAGGTTCGGACTAACTAGAGAGTTGTAGTAGACATCTTTCCCTTTCCGAATTGGCCTTGTGGGCTAGATTCCGATAAGCGGAATAGGAGTTATGTCATTTGCAAAGTACAGCAA
This sequence comes from Hemerocallis citrina, assembly GCA_017893485.1. NCBI lineage: Eukaryota > Viridiplantae > Streptophyta > Magnoliopsida > Asparagales > Asphodelaceae > Hemerocallis > Hemerocallis citrina. The sequence goes on along the minus strand of CM030360.1, from coordinate 95,424,973 downwards.
CTAGCTGTCTTAACTGGATTCTTTTTGTTTTGCTTCTTTGAGGTCTTAGAGTGTGTTACCTGTCGAATCTTATGTTCAGACTAACTAGAGAGTTGTAGTAGATATCTTCCCCTTTTCAAATTGGCCTCGCGGGCTAGATTCCGATAAGCAGAGTAGGAGTTATGTCGTTTGCAAAGTACCGAAACTAGCTGTTTTGACTGGATTCTTGCTGTTTTGCTTCTTAGAGGTTTTAGAGTGTCTTAAATGTAGAATCTGAGGTTCAGACCAACTAGAGAGTTGTAGTAGAGATCTTCTGCTTTCCGAATTGCCCTCTTGGGTTAAATTCCAATAAGTGGAACTTGGAATTGCCTCTGGAATCTAAGAAAGTGGTCAACTAGGAAGTTTTATTAGATGTTCCCACCTTTCCAAATTGTTCAATTTCATTAGATTCCGAAAAGTAGAGCAAAAGTTACATGCTACAGATATTTCAGCTTTTTATTGAAAATCGGTAGTTTGGTAACTGTTTGCGTATGTTAGAAATTTGGAATTCCTTACGGAATCTGAGGAAGTGGTCAACTAGAGAGTTGCAGGAAATGTTCTCACCTTTCTAAAAAGTACATTTCTATTAAAATTCGATAAGCATACCACTGGTTGCTTCGAGGCTGTCGGAAGGGTTTTATGTCGCTTTTGGGCTTCTATTTGGTAGTATGTCTATTTTAGACTGTTAGAAGATTCTTCTATTGCTTCTAATCATAGAAGATCAAGTTTTGCTAGTAAGCACGTTTGGTTTCTTCTAGGTTGATTACCTGTATGGTTGTTTTATGTATGGTTATGCTCATATGCGGCTCGACTGGCCCGTATGTAGTGGTGGTCTCATACGTAGCTTATTTGGCTCATATGTATATTGTTATCTCATACGCAAGCTTATTTGGCTCGTATGTATATTGTTGTCTCATACATGGCTCGCCTGGCCCGTATGTAGCTGTTGGTCTCATACGTAGCTTATTTGGCTCGTATGTATGTTGTTGTCTCATATGTGGCTCGCATAGCCCGTATGTAGCTGTTGGTCTCATACGTAGCATTCTGGCTCGTATGTATGTTGTTGTCTCATACGTTGCTCGCCTGGCCCGTATGTAGCTGTTCGTCTCATACATAGCTTATTTGGCTCGTATGTATGTTGTAGTCTCATACATGGCTCGTCTGGCCCGTATGTAGCTGTTGGTCTTATACGTAGCTTATTTGGCTTGTATGTAGGTTGTTGTCTCATACATGGCTCGCCTGGCCCGTATGTAGCTGTTGGTCTAATACGAAGCTTATCTGGCTCGTATGTATGTTGTTGTCTCATATGCAGCTCGCCTGGCTCATATGTAGTTGTTGGTTCCATACATAGCTTGTTTAGCTCGTATGTGTTTTTGGTAACTCGTATGTAGCTTATTAGCTAAATACACAATTTGTTGTGCTTATCTAGGGTGATATCATTACCCTAGGGCTATCGACCATCAAGATGTGTGTTTACCTTACTCTTAAGGAACTGTGGACGAGTCACTCGCGTGTACCGTCAGATCTTAACCGAGTTGGTTGATCACGGACCGGAGTATGACGAAATTCAAGTTTAGAGTAGTACCCTGCGAATACATTTGTATTGCCGGAGTCTTGGATCGATAGGCCAGGAACCAAATCCTTAGGTATTCTGGTAAGTTTAGGTTGAGCAGCCTAGTAGAATTATCTTGCAAAGTCTTAACTTAAGACGTAGCATGTTGTGTAAGTTCTGTTGCCATCTCTCAGTTTGTTTAGGGTTAGTGACAATTTTAGGGTAGTAACATATGACTATTACTACTTAAACTATACTTATTATCATTTTCTCGCCAAAGAGGGGAGTTGGTATTAGGGTGATGCCTTACGACCCAACTCATTCTATAGGCCGACACTAGGTGGTGTTATTGGTTTGTACCTTCCCGTCAAAGGGATACGTACGGTGCCTTCTCACGAGTTGGGAGAACGGGTTGCGTATCTCACACTGTTAATTCCTGAAGTGCCATGATAAGGGCTGGCAGAGCTAGGGGATGGACCCCAAGAACTTCGTCATGTTCTATGCCGGGGAAGAGAACAAGCCATGGACTACGGTAAATGAGCTAGGAGGCCACATGAGATGCTTCGAGCTAACCTGTGTTGTAGTTAACTCCGAGGATTCGTCTCGTTTTTTAGTGGAGTCCGGTGCGACCGGACAATAGTGGCAAACGGGAACACCACTATAGGACTGAAGTAGCGGAACTATACCGTACGTACAACCTCATCAATCACGTTGTATCTGTCAGGAACAGGTTTGGAAAAAAAAGTAGAAATTCATGGCGCGGGTTCAAATCCCGATATATGAAGAAACGGCTTGAGATGGGGCGTATGTAGTCTGGGATGAATACTGTTCCAGAGACCTGCTTGCATTAGAATAAAAACATCCTTGCATTGGTTGTCTTGCATTAGAGTCTAAGTCGTAGCATACACTAACACATCAATTATATATACATGTTTTTCTTTTCATCAATCTATTTGCTATAGTTGAGATTCGCTGCTAGTTATCAGCCTTAAAGCATCAGTATATGTACTGACGTCCCCACTTCTATAGGTACTAGATTGAAAGATTACAGGTACTGGATTGCAGAAGTACAGGTACAGGTTTCAGGAGGACTCAAGGCAAGAGAGGCAAGGAGTCGATTTCATTTTAAGTTCCGCTGAAATATATGTTGTAATTTCATTGTAACAATTATTGTAATTTATTTATTGTTGTAATTTGTTTATTGTTGGGGAAGCATCCAAGTGAAATACCAAGTGTTGTCCTTTATTCATTGTACTCTGATGCAATTTGTTGAAAGTTGTAACACTTGGGATTGTAAATGTATTATTGTAACATTGTTAAAATGTATTGCAATTTTGTATCATTCGGACTTGTAATACATTTGTGTTGAATAAAAAGTTTTAAATTTTCCTGTTTTTCTGTATATTGTGACTAATTGAAGGAAAGATTCTGGCTTATATCACGGTTTCCCAGTGTATGGAAATCGAGGTGTTACAAGATGTGGGCAAGATCAACAAGTTGGATGCTCACCACATCCACACGATCCACATCTGCTATCTGTACTGCAATTAACAGTTGCTTAGTCTTGATAAGCCATTGCTCGGCTTCCAGTGGACCTTCAGTGCTCGAGAATTTGTCTGGATGTAGCTTCATGAAATCTGCCACATTACCACTTCTCGGTGGCAGCAATCCGGGCGCAGGTACACCGTGTTCCCTGTTGGTAGCTTCCAAAGCTACCCTCATCAGTTCATTATGTTCCTGCTGCATCTGCATCATCAGTTCATAGTCGGCTCATCCACCTGATCATCCCCAGCACGGGAAAATGAAGCACATCTTCTAGCCAAGGTCTGCAATAAAATCAAACGGTTAGTTTCCAGATCATGAGTTGGTTATCAATTGTCCATGTGATCTTTATATTGCACGTACTATTGAGTCAAACCAATTAAACCCAAATCTGACTAATATATCAGTCAAGATACAAACTCCCTTAAGAACACCGATAAAATCCCGTACGCCATTAGAACAGTAAAACTACTCCTCAAAGGCTGATCAAACTCAGTCTTTGGGAGTGGGGGGCTCGTGATATGGCTAAAAATAGGATTAAATCGGGACCGTTCACATCGGACACGAATCTTAAAGCTCAGGGGTAAAACGGTAATTTCACATACAAATGGGTCCGAAACGGGTACTGGGTCTCCTTCTCACAGATCCAATAACCCGCGAACGGATCCACCTCAACTGGGTACGGGTCCCGACCCGATACAAACCCAGTCCGACAGGATAGAATTAGGGTCTCTGATTGAACCAAATCAACTGGCCTGATTCGCGACTATCCTCTCACCGGGAATTAAGGGATTACATTCCTAATCTGATTACGAGGATTTTATGCCTTATCAGATCACAGGAATCACATTCCTTATCTGATCCTAACGGCGACTATAAATACCCCCCACCCATCTCCATTAAGAGGTAATCAATCTTTTGCTAGTTAAACGCTCTTTCATAATCATTTCTGGTTACTGACTTGAGCGTCGGAGGGTGCGTCGCCGGGATCAACCCCGGTGTCTCGCACTTCTTTGCAGGTGAACGGCGGGAGTCAGCGGTCAAACTCTGGCGGAACAGGTTAGGTGTTTGCTATTCAGGTTTTCCAAGAACTCACAAATACTATCTGTTTGCCCCACACCGAATTTATTGGCAACAGATTGGTGCCGTCTGTGGGAAACCATACGAATAGCAGCCCCTCCTCTTTCCGTTGGTCCGATCTTCTCTAGCCATGCCTCCGAGGAAACTCAGGTCCAGAGGGTCCAACCGTGGGCCCAACCCCGCCGATCAGCAAGAGGTAGTCCCTGTCCAACCCGCTCCGTAGCAGGGACAACCCCCGCTTCAAGTGGAGGGCCCTCTTCAACAAGATCAGCCTCCTCTTCCAAATCAGCAACCCCCCAAGGGTCCTGCCGGTCCACAGAATGCCGGTGCGGGGGGCTCCCGCATGAAGCAACCTCTCCACCAAGACCACGTCTCCATACACAATGCCTCTTCAGATTCTATGGCCTCCCATAATCGCCGAGCTTCTGACTTCCAACAACAAGTCCCAAATCGGCCGAAAGAGGTGGACCTTCGCCACCGTCTGGATGAAAAGTGGGCCCGAGAGGAAACCTCCCGCCAACACCGTTCGGATGAGCGATCTCCCCGCCGCTGAGAATACAAGAGGTCTCCAACCCGGAGGGAGCAAAGAGAATCCCCCGAGCATCACAGAAGAAGACCACGCTCCCCCGCGAGTCGGTAGCAGCCTAGGAACGATGAGGCGCCAATCACCCGTGCCGAGATCCAACGAGTTTGGAGCACAACTCTCTTATAGAGTTCCTCCTCACACTCGTCTCACAAACAGCTCTTTCCCAGAGCCGGGCTCTTCCGCTCCGCTCACCTCCGAAGCGGACCTCTTCTCAACGAGTTCGAAGCACAACTCTCTCCAAGAGTTCCTCCTCACACTCGTCTCACAAACGGCTCCCTTCCAGAGTCAAGCTCTTCGCTCCGCCCACCTCCAAGGCGGACCTCTTCTCAACGAGTTTGGAGCACAACTCTCTCCTAGAGTTCCTCCTCACACTCGTCCCGCAAACAGCTCTTTCCCAGAGCGGGGCTCTTCCGCTCCGTTCGCCTCCGAAGCGGACCTCTTCTCAGACAGTTCGGAGCTCACAACTCTCTCCTAGAGTTGCTCCTCAAACCCGCCTCCCAAACGGCTCTCTTCCAGAGTCAAGCTCTTCGCTCCGCCCACCTCCAGGGCAGACCTCTTCTCAACGAGTTCGGAGCTCACAACTCTCTCCTAGAGTTCCTCCTCAAACTCATCTTCAAGATGGCTCACTCCCAGAGCCAAGCTCTTCGTTCCGCTCACCTCGGAGCGGACCTCTTCTCAACGAGTTCGGAGCTCACAACTCTCTCCAAGAATTCCTCCTCGCACTCGTCTCACAAACGGCTCTCTTCCAGAGCCGAGCTCTTCGCTCCGCCCACCTCCAAGGCAGACCTCTTCTCAACGAGTTCGGAGCTCACAACTCTCTCCAAGAGCTCCTCCTCACACTCGTCTCACAAACGGCTCTCTTCTAGAGCCAAGCTCTTCACTTCGCTCACCTCCGAAGCGGACCTCTTCTCAGACAGTTCGGAGCTCACAACTCTCTCCAAGAGCTCCTCCTCGCACTCGTCTCACAAACGGCTCTCTTCCAGAGCCGAGCTCTTCACTTCGCTCACCTCCGAAGCGGACCTCTTCTCAGACAGTTCGGAGCTCACAACTCTCTCCTAGAGTTGCTCCTCAAACTCGCCTCCCAAACGGCTCTCTTCCAGAGTCAAGCTCTTCGCTCCGCCCACCTCCAAGGCGGACCTTTTCTCAACGAGTTCGGAGCTCACAACTCTCTCCAAGAGTTCCTCCTCGCACTCGTCTCACAAACGGCTCTCTTCCAGAGCCGAGCTCTTCGCTCCGCCCACCTCCAAGGCGGACCTCTTCTCAACGAGTTCGGAGCTCACAACTCTCTCCAAGAGTTCCTCCTCGCACTCGTCTCACAAACGGCTCTCTTCCAGAGCCGAGCTCTTCGCTCCGCCCACCTCCAAGGCGGACCTCTTCTCAACGAGTTCGGAGCTCACAACTCTCTCTAAGAGCTCCTCCTCGCACTCGTCTCACAAACGGCTCTCTTCCAGAGCCGAGCTCTTTACTTCGCCCACCTCCGAAGCGGACCTCTTCTCAACGAGTTCGGAGCGCACAACTCTCTCCTAGAGTTGCTCTCCAAACTCTTCTCCCAAATGACTCTCTTCTAGAGCCGAGCTCTTCGCTCCGCCCACCTCCAAGGCGGACCTCTTCTCAACGAGTTCGGAGCTCACAACTCTCTCCTAGAGTTCCTCCTGAAACTCGTCTTCAAGATGGCTCGCTCCCAGAGCCAAGCTCTTCGTTCCGCTCACCTCGGAGCGGACCTCTTCTCAACGAGTTCGGAGCTCACAACTCTCTTCTAGAGTCGAGCCTCTTCGCTCCGCCCAACTCCAAGGCGGACCTCTTCTCAACGAGTTCGGAGCTCACAACTCTCTCCAAGAGTTCCTCCTCGCACTCGTCTCACAAACGGCTCTCTTCCAGAGCCGAGCTCTTCGCTCCGCCCACCTCCAAGGCGGACCTCTTCTCAACGAGTTCGGAGCTCACAACTCTCTCCAAGAGCTCCTCCTCACACTCATCTCACAAACAGCTCTCTTCCAGAGCCGAGCTCTTCACTCCACTCGCCTCCGAAGCGGACCTCTTCTCAACGAGTTCGGAGCTCACAACTCTCTCCTAGAGTTGCTCCCCAAACTCTTCTCCCAAATGGCTCTCTTCCAGAGCCAAACTCTTTGCTCCGCTCACCTCCAAGCGGACCTCATCTCAACGAGTCCGGAGTCCAACACTTGGTTCGATTCTACTTCGCAAGTTCGCTCCTAAGCGAGCTAGAAGTGGTTCGCCATTTGGAATTGCTCCCACAACCCTTGAACTAACGATGGTTCGGAGTCTAACACTCGGCTCGACTTTACTTCCTTGGCTCGCCCTAGGCGAGCCAGAAGTAGATCGCCATTCGGAATTGCTCCCACAGCCGTTGAATGGTTCGGAGTCCAACACTTGGCTCGATTCCACTTCGCAAGTTCGCTCCTAAGCGAGCTAGAAGTGGTTCGCCATTCGGAATTGCTCCCACAACCCTTGAACTAACGATGGTTCGGAGTCCAACACTCTGCTCGACTTTACTTCCTCGGCTCGCCCTAGGCGAGCCAGAAGTAGATCGTCGTTCGGAATTGCTTCCACAGCCGTTGAATGGTTCGGAGTCTAACACTTGGCTCGATTCTACTTCGCAAGTTCGCTCCTAAGCGAGCTAGAAGTGGTTCGCCATTCAGAATTGCTCCCACAACCCTTGAACTAACGATGGTTCGGAGTACAACACTCGGCTCGACTTTACTTCCTCGGCTCGCCCTAGGCGAGCCAGAAGTAGATCGCCGTTCGGAATTTCTCCCACAGCCATTGAATGGTTCGGAGTCCAACACTTGGCTCGATTCTACTTCGCAAGTTCGCTCCTAAGCGAGCTAGAAGTAGTTCGCCATTCGGAATTGCTCCCACAACCCTCGAACTAATCTAACAATGGTTCGGAGTCCAACACTCGGCTCGACTTTACTTCCCCGGCTCGCCCATTGGCGAGCCAGAAGTAGATCGCCGTTCGGAATTGCTCCCACAGCCGTTGAATGGTTCGGAGTCCAACACTTGGCTCGATTCTACTTCGCAAGTTCGCTCCTAAGCGAGCTAGAAGTAGTTCGCCATTCGGAATTGCTCCCACAACCCATTAACTAATCTAGCAATGGTTCGGAGACCAACACTTGGCTCGATTCTACTTTGCAAGTTCGCTTCTAAGCGAACTAGAAGTAGCTCGCCATTCGGAATTGCTCCCACAGCCATCAAACTAACCTAACGATGGTTGGGGTCCTATGGCTCGACTTTACTTCACCGGCTCGTCCTTAAACGGCCAGAGGAAGATGGCCATTCCGAACTGCCCCCACGACCACCGAGCCGAGCTACCCATCTACCGAGAAGCAAAGTGGCAGAAAATGTGCCTCAAAATCCGTGCTCGGATCTGCCGAACAAGATGCATCTGCCGAGCAGCAAAGCAGATGAAGAGCAAGAAGAAAAAGAGGCTAACGGGTCAGGGTCGGATCCAATACCCACGGTCCGACCCATACCCTTCTTAGCTCCTTCATTCTTCTCCTTCTTCAGTCTTCCCACCAAAAGTACCCAACACTTCTGCTCTTCTTCACTGTGTGAAAGAACGAGGCAGAGGAGAGAACCCGAATGCCTCTCCTCCCCTTCCTCTTTCTTCTCAGGGCCGAGCTCTTCACTTCGCTTACCTCGAAGGCGGACATCTTCTCAATTAGTTCAGAGCTAAAACTCTCTCCTAGAGTTTGCTTCTCAAACTCGTCTTCCAAATGGCTCTCTCCCAGAGCCGAGCTCTTCACTCCGCTCGCCTCCAAAGCAGAGCTCTTCTCAAAGAGTTCGGAGCACAACTCTCTCCTAGAATTCCTCCTTACACTCGTCTTCCAAATGGCTCTCTCCCAGAGCCGAGCTCTTCACTCCGCTCGCCTCCAAAGCGGAGCTCTTCTCAAAGAGTTCGGAGCACAACTCTCTCCTAGAATTCCTCCTTACACTCGTCTTCCAAATGGCTCTCTCCTAGAGCCGAGCTCTTCACTCCGCTTACCTCCAAGGCGGACCTCTTCTCAAACGAGTTCTGAGCTAAAACTATCTCCTAGAGTTGCTCCTCAAACTTGTCTCTCAAATAGCTCTTCTAATGCCGAGCTCTTCACTCCGCTCGCCTCCAAAGCGGAGCTCTTCTCCACGAGTTCGGAGCTAAAACTCTCTCCTAGAGTTGCTCCTCAAACTCGTCTTTTAAATAGCTCTCTCCTAGAGCCGAGCTCTTCACTCCGCTTACCTCCAAGGCGGACCTCTTCTCAAACGAGTTCGGAGCTAAAACTCTCTCCTAGAGTTGCTCCTCAAACTTGTCTCTCAAATAGCTCTTCTAATGCCAAGCTCTTCACTCCGCTCGCCTCCAAAGCGGAGCTCTTCTCCACGAGTTCGGAGCTAAAACTCTCTCCTCGAGTTGCTCCTCAAACTCGTCTTCCAAGTGGCTCTTCCCTAGAACCGAGCTCTTCGCTCCGCTCGCCCCCAAAGCGGACCTCTTCTCAAACGAGTTCGGAGCACAACTCTCTCCTAGAGTTCCTCCTCAAACTTGTCTCTCAAATAGCTCTTCTAATGCCGAGCTCTTCACTCCGCTCTCCCCCAAAGCGGAGCTCTTCTCCACGAGTTTGGAGCTAAAACTCTCTTTTAGAGTTGCTCCTCAAACTCGTCTTCCAAGTGGCCCTACCCTAGAACCAAGCTCTTCACTCCGCTCGCCTCCAAAGCGGACCTCTTCTCAAACGAGTTCGGAGCACAACTCACTCCTAGAGTTGCTCCTCAAAACTCGTCTTCCAGATGGCTCTCTCCTAGAGTCGAGCTCTTCACTCCGCTCGCTTCCGAAGCGGACCTCTTCTCAACGAGTTCGGAGCTCACAACTCTCCCCTAGAGTTGCTCCTTGCACTCACTTCAGAGAATGGGTCTTCCCAGCACCTCTTCCTAGCACCTCTTCTCCTAGGAGTGGAGCTCCTCTTCAAAAATCTCCAAAACCAAACAGAATAGAGGCAGAGCTTCAGAGCCCCTCACCTCTCCCATATGCCGACCCATCCTCCCGAGCCGAGGAGCAGAGCTTCATCGACCCATCCCCTTCATCAACTCACCGAGCTTCTCCTCACGCTCGAGTCGTCCGTACTCCGAGCTCCACTACACCGAGCTACTATGGGCAGAAGGTGAACTACTGAGTCACCGAGCCGAGCGGATGAGGAACCGACCCTCACATATGGAGAAAAATGCTGCCGAGCCATCCCACCGTTGGATCATCTCAAAAAATGCGCTAGAACATGATGGACAAGATAACGTTTTCTCGAAACTCGTGCCTCTTGTCTCGTGATTCGCGCCACGATCGTGATCAACCGTCCAGATGGCTCTTCTACAAGTCGAGCTCTTCACTCCGCTCGCCTCCAAAGCGGAGCTCTTCCCAACGAATTCGGAGCTAAAACTCTCTCCTAGAGTTGCTCCTCAAACTCCTCTTCCAGATGGATCTTCTACAAGTCAAGCTCTTCGCTCCGCTCGCCTCCAAAGTGGAGCTCTTCTCAACGAGTTCCGAGCTAAAACTCTCTCCTAGAGTTGCTCCTCAAACTCCTCGTCCAGATGGCTCTCCTACAGCCGAGCTCTTCACTCCGCTCACCTCCAAAGCGGAGCTCTTCTCCACAAGTTCGGAGCACAACTTTCTCCTAGAGTTCCTCCTCAAACTTGTCTCTCAAATAGCTCTTCTCGACGAGATCGGAGCGCAACTCTCTCCTAGAGTTCCTCCTCAAACTTGTCTCTCAAATAGCTCTTCTCGACGAGATCGGAGCACAACTCTCCCCTAGAGTTTCTCCTTGCACTCACTTCAAAGAATGGGTCTTCCCATGGCTCTTACGAGGATCTTCCCAGCACCGCTTCTCCACTGTGCGAGAGAACAAGGCAGAGGAGAGAACCCAAATGCCTCTCCTCCCCTTCCTCTTCTCCTCTTCTCCGAGCTACTACGAGCAGAGGGTGAACTACTGAGTCACCGAGCCGAGTGGACGAGGGACCGACCCTCGTATATGGAGAAAAATTCTGCCGACCCGATCTCACCGTTAGATCATCTCCAAATTCGCACTCAAGCTTGATGGACGGATCAGATCGCGCCACGTCACCACAAAACAACAAGATAACGTTTTCTCGAAACTCGTGCCTCTTGTCTCGTGATTCGCACCACGATCGTGATCAACCATCCAGATTGAGCCGCGTAGCTTGGATCTGCCAATCTACCAAACTGCGGAGCGGCGAAAAATGTACCTCAAAATTCGTGCTCGGATTCGCCGAACAAAGCAAGCAGATGAAGAGGAAGAAAGAAAAAGAGGCTAACGGTCGGGGTCGGATCCGATACCCACGGTCCGACCCATACCCTTCTTAGCTCCTTCATTCTTCTCCTTCTTCCCCAACACTTCTCCTCTTCTCCACTGTGCGGAAGAACAAAGCAGAGGAGAGAACCCAATTGCCTCTCCTCCCCTTCCTCTTCTCCTCTTCTCCACTGTGCGGAAGAACAAGGCAGAGGAGAGAACCCAAATGCCTCTCCTCCCCTTCCTCTTCTCCTCTTCTCCACTGTGCGGAAGAACAAGGCAGAGGAGAGAACCCAAATGCCTCTCCTCCCCTTCCTCTTCTCCTCTTCTCCACTATGCGAAAGAACAAAGCAGAGGAGAGAACCCAAATGCCTCTCCTCCCCTTCCTCTTCTCCTCCTCTCCACTGTGCGAAAGAACAAGGCAGAGAAGAGAACCCAAATGCCTCTCCTCCCCTTCCTCTTTCTTCTCAGAAGAGCTGTCGATCCGAGGTGCCGAGGTACCGACCCCCTGCATATGGAGAAAAATTCGGCCGACTCCATCTCACCGTCGGATCGTATCAAAATTCATGCTAAAACATGATGAACGGCTCAGATCTCGCCACGTCTCCACAAAACGACAAGATAACGTTTTCTCGAAATTTGAGCCCCTTGTCTGGCGATTCGCGCCACGATCGTGATCAACCGTCCAGATTGAGCCACGTAGCTCGGATCTCAAATCCGAGCTACCGACCTACCGAACAGCAAAGTGGGAAAAAAATTCTCCTCAAAATCCGTGCTCGGATCTGCTGAGCCAGATGCATTAGCCGAGCAACAAGGAAGGAGAGAGAGAAACAAAAAAAAGGGGCACAAGGGGCCGGGTTCAGACCCGTTAAGGGGATCCAACCCGAACCCCTTTCCATCTCCTTCTCCAATAATCCTGGCGCCAAAACAAAACCCAAGCAAAAACAAAACAGTTCGTCAACTCCATCTTCAACGACGAACTCACCCCCTCTGTCGTCTAGCTCCGGCGTCGAGCTCTACATCCCGAGCTCGCTTCCAAACCCAACACATGCCGAGCTCCATCGCCATGCCGAGCACCTCCTCCAACGGCTAGCTCCACTCCGTTCGACGAGGACGTTCGCCGTGCCGAGCTCCGCATCCATCAATGTAGCGCCTTCTTCCCCGCGCTCTACTGTCAAGCCACCTCCATCGTCGAGAACCCAACCGCCTCGCCAATACTGAGCCGAGCTCCCACTCCCGAGCTCCGAGCTGCTTTTTTGACGAACCCATCGCTGCCACTGATGAGCTTCGTGCTTGAGCTCGCGACCAAGCCGCGCCGCAATGCCGAGCTTAAAAGCTTCAAGCTCATCCCCTACTACATTCAAGCCTCGTCGAAACTCTCATGGTCGGTGCTCGAGCTCCACACAGTCGTCGCCGACGCCATCACATCAGAATCGGAGCGTGAAGGTCGGCAGTAATGGCCGAGAGTTTGCGGCACCGGAGCTCAAACGAGAAGAAAGCTCCAACTTCATTCTTCGCTGAGCTCCGACGATCTCCCCTCCATTTCCGACCTCCTTCGTCGAGTTCCCCCCGAGCTCCGTGTCCAACGAACTTTGCCACCTTCGCGCGAGCTCGACCTCGCCAGCATAAGCTCCGAACCCACCTTCGAGCTTCGCCACCTTCGCAGGAGGTCGACCTCGCCACCGCCAAGCTCCTCCACCGAGCTTCGTCAAGCTCCAACCCAACTCCCCACCAGCACCGACAGCTCCAACTCCGAGCTCGTCTCTTCTCTTCGTCGAGCACCGAAGCATCGAGCTCGTCAAAATGCCGACCCACTTCGCCGAGCTCCTCGACCATGCCGAGCTCACCATCGGAGCTCCCCACGCTCGCCTCTTCTCTTCGTCAAGCACCGAAGCACCGAGCTCGTCAAAATGCCGACCCACTTCGTCGAGCTCCTCGACCCTGCCAAGCTTCACCATGGCCGAGCCCCACGTTCGCCACCTTCTACTTCCAACGCCGAGCTCACAAAGCTCCGACCAAAGTGCCGAGCTCCGACCTCCCATCATCTTCTCCTCCTCCAAGCTCCACGAACGAGCTCCGAGTGCAATGTCGAGCCGAACCCATCAACTCAGTCACTGCCGAGCTCTCCCTCTCTCTGAGCAATGCCGACTTCGAGCTCCCACTCTTACCAAGCTCCCTCCGTCGCCGAGCTGAACCCATCACCTCTACAAGCTCCACCGTCGAGCTCCAAGCTCCTTTGTCGGAGCTTCCTTCCACGCCGAGACGAAGACGGAGGAGAAAAAAAAGGGAGAAAGAAACGAAGAAGGAGAGAAGAAGCAGAGCGGAGAAGAAGAAGAAAGAAACAGAGAAAAAAAAAAAAAGGAAGCGCCACGTGGCACTGCTACGTGGCATCTAGCCGAGCCGAGGTGCCTTCACCGAAGCGTCGAGCCGAGGTGCCGAAGCACCGACCCTCGTATATGGAGAAAATACTCGCCGACGCACACGATCCGTCCGATCGTCTCGAAATTCGCATCGCGACACGATCGACGCTCAGGAATGCGCCACGTGTCCCGATCGTGATCTGCCTCACGATGCGCGCAGATCTGATCATGATGGATGGCGAGAAACGCGCCACGTGTCCAGATCGTAATCTGCCTCACGATACGCACTCATCTGATCATGATGGACGGTTAGAAACGCACCACGTGTCCAGGTAATATTTAAATTATTTATTTATTTATTTAATTGTTTTTTATTTAAAAAATTCGAAAAAAATATTTAAAAATCGAAACAAATTAATTAAAAATTCTAAAAATAATTATTAATTCAGAAAAAATTATTTTTAAATTCTAAAAAAATAATTATTAAATTAGAATAATTAATTAATATTTTTGATAATTAATTATTTAATTCGAAAAATGAATAAAAAATTCAAAAAAATGAGAAAAAATTCAAAAAAATCTGGAAAAATTATCAAAAATCCAAAAAATTCTGAGAATATTTTTGGGCATTTTCCAAGCCTAGAATAACACCGTTACACCCCGAGCAAGATACAAACTCCCTTAAGAACACCGATAAAATCTCGTACGCCATTAGAACAGTAAAACTACTCCTCAAAGGCTGATCAAACTCAGTCTTCGGGAGTGGGGGGCTCGTGATATGGCTAAAAATAGGATTAAATCGGGACCGTTCACATCGGACACAAATCTTAAAGCTCAGGGGTAAAACGGTAATTTCACATACAAATGGGTCCGAAACGGGTACTGGGTCTCCTTCTCACAGATCCAATAACCCGCGAACGGATCCACCTCAACTGGGTACGGGTCCTGACCCGATACAAACCCAGTCCGACAGGATAGAATTAGGGTATCTGATTGAACCAAATCAACGGGCCTGATTCGCGACTATCCTCTCACCGGGAATTAAGGGATTACATTCCTAATCTGATTACGAGGATTTTATGCCTTATCAGATCACAGGAATCACATTCCTTATCTGATCCTAATGGCGACTATAAATACCCCCCACCCATCTCCATTAAGAGGTAATCAATCTTTTGCTAGTTAAACGCTCTTTCATAATCATTTCTGATTACTGACTTGAGCGTCGGAGGGTGCGTCGCCGGGATCAACCCCGGTGTCTCGCACTTTTTTGCAGGTGAACGGCGGAAGTCAGCGGTCAAACTCCGACGGAACAGGTTAGGTGTTTGCTATTCAGGTTTTTCAAGAACTCACAAATACTATCTGTTTGCCCCTACACCGAATTTAGCGGCAACATTATCCAAACCGGGATCTGATACCACTAGAAACCTGGTTACGCCCCGCTTCCCAAAAATACGGAATACAAGCACATGAAATTGGCCCAGCGAATGACTAATGTCACCCATAAGCTGTTTATCCGATCAACTCAAGAATATAATCAATACAGAATAATTGCGTAGACAATAATAATAATCTCATGAACAATAATACTTGTAATGAAGCAATTTGAAATATCCAAATACAATTAACCAACGTCTGGAACCAAATAATAAAATTCAGGTCATGAGCCCAATACAATAATAAATTCCAAACACAATAGTAATAAGTCTCAATTCATTATGTTCATTAAGATAATAAGTAATTAGAAAGCATTAAATCTTCGGAATGTCTATTCTCCAATCCCAGCAGGCAATTCTCCTTCATTACCTATAAACAATTCATCCAAAAAGATGAGAAAAATTATCGTTAGAGCAAGTCATGGACAGCAAGTAGAGAAAGCAAGGAACAATGGAATAATGATATAACAATGAATTCAACAGATCAATAGGAATCAATAACATAGGACAATAACAATAATCAATATCATGGTAATCGATGTAATGACTATAAACAATGATTCAATATTCGATAACAATATTCAATGGTATCAATAACACTTAGACAATATTTGTAATCAATAAGAACAATGATGTACAATATAAAATATCGATGTCGTGTCAATTCTTAAGTCCATTAATTATTTTAATCCTAACTGTAGCTTTCCATGCGTCCCACTTATTTACCACATGTTTGCTACATACAAATAAGTTACGTTTAGACTTAGTGGTGGATTTTATAGATCATGTACTCGGCAACGATAATCAATATTCGATAGTTACAATTCAATATTTAGTGCACGATACGATAATTGGCCGCGATACGATACACGATAGATTGGAGTTATCATCGTAAGCCATAATCAACCGATAAGACAATAGCCGATACAATATTTAGGGAAACACGGACCCCTCCTCTGAGTATAGTCATTATATTGTCCACTACTGGAGTCAAACCTTAAACCCCGGCTTGTTAATTATTTTATCGATGCAACAATACTATATGCAAATATGAGATATGAGATAAATGATGGTAACAATAGGGAAACAATAGGATGATAACTTGAATCGGACAATTAGAATGATGACAATAGGGTTTTACGATCATGCAATGCAACAAACATATATTAATTCATACAATGCTACGAAATATGAATAATTAATCTATTAAAATATGGATTATAAAATTCTGGACAGAAAGAGTAGTCTGTACAAAAATATAATTTTTCGCTGCTACTAAAATTGAAACCTGAAACCGTCAGAAATTCTGAAAACTAGACCTCCACACGGTTCCAACGCATATTTAAAGTTCAAATTTCGACAACAGTAGCTAGGTCAAACACAGCATTCTTTATAGATTTCATGTTCAGACAGAAATTCGATATCATGTTATTTAATTTTTAGAATCAGCAAAAACTAGATGATAAATTCATGAAAAATATTTATTAGACTCCTAAACATGTTAACTAATGTTCTGAAAAATAACGGAGCCAAATTCTAACATTTGATCAGCCTTTTAACAGTTTAAACATCAAACATACGAGAATCTGAAATTCTGGAAATAAAAACACAGTTGTAGTAAAACGGGCATAACTTTTGCTACACAACTCGAAATTCAGAAATTCAAGATATTTTTGGAACAAGAAAGATAATGCTACAATTCTTATTCAGAAAGTTATTTATTTTAAGATTATCTACCGGTTCGAAAATAGTAGACAAAATACAGCCAGCAAGTAACATACAAGATTTTTGGTATTCTTCATGAAATAAATTAGTTAAACATGATGGGTATCAATTCTATTAGTCGATAAACATCATAATCTGCATGATGGGTATAAAACATGATCAATAAAATTAAGAACACATAGATACATTAATTTTTCATCAACCAAACAACCATCGATCAACCAAACATACAACCTAGCAATTATTTCTACATTAGATTAATTGTGTGACAATTATATGAGTACTCCTATCATGAATACCATATGGGTGCATGAAAGATTCAATCTTTAGAGTCAATAGCGGCACGATGTCAAGAATATTAGGGGTTAGCTCGTGTAAACCCTCAATAGACCTAACGAAAGATAATCAGTACAACGATACGATAAACGATTAGGATCTACATGCGGAGTTAATAAAATTCTTGAATTTGATACAATTAGCAATTCAAGAGGGAGAGTGACTTGCCTTTTGAACGATGAAATTTGATACCCAAGAATAATGGTATGAGAATCCCGGAACAACGAACACGAACTCACAAACTACGTGCACAAAACTCACGCAAGCAACAACAGCAATAATAGAAGACAACAACTTTAACAGTAGAAGGGAGAGAGAGGGGCTGAGCGGCAGCGGGACGTCAACGCCGCCGCTCAGCCCCGCTCTCTCCCTTCGCTACCGTCGAGCAGAAAAGGGGGCATCAGGATCTGTGTTGTCGTCGAGAAAGGGAAACAGTGTAGGGGATCTGTTGTTCGATAGGGAACAAGGGAAAGGGGAGAGAGGTCGGTGTCTGGCTGCTCGAAGGGAGGTCGACAGTGACGGGGGTTGGTCAGAGATGTAAGGGGGATCGCCGAGGAAGAAGGTCGGAAAAGTTGTGGATTTTGGGCGGGAATTTCTAGCGAATGGAGAGAGAAACCGGGAGGAGAGAGAAAAAGGAGAGAGGAGAGAGAATTAACGGCTAGTTAGGGTTTCAAATTGTATTTTTTAGGGTTTGTAGTCGGTTTATATTTATAGAACACAATTTGGATGTTGGGTTAATGGTTTACGAATAATAATGGGTTTGGGTTTAGAATAAATTACAATCAGTTTTAGGTTCGATTGTAATCCCTGTTTTCCCAGAAACGTATTTTCTGTGTATCTTCTGTATTTAAAATTTTCATAAATTATTTTTTTTCCGCTTTCAAATTCTTTTGTCAAAATGTATTCTTGGGTCTTCTATTAAAATCTATTTTCGATCAATAATTTTATTTGTAACTAATTCCTATGATTTTTTTATACGAATCTTATTATGGTTATTATTGTTATTAATTTTCACTGGTTATTAAAGATCTATTTCTATGTAGTAATTGTATTACTAGTTATTCAAATTACTTACACATTGTAGTACAAAATATATTTTTGTTATACAACCCTACATTTTATTGGCTAATTATTTTTCTATTAGTTTTTAAAACCCTATTTCTTATTGGATCCTATTCAAACCCATTTTCTTTGAATTTATATACCCAATTTACCCCAAATCCCGTATTGGATCTTGTACCCTATAAGCCAACTACCCTAACCATTTACCCATAACCCATTATATAAAACCTAATACCCCTAAAACCATGTTTTAAAATCCCCAATACACATTTATTTCCTTACCCGTTATCACATCCCAAACCTAAACCCATTTTACCCTATAAGCCGTCACCCTAAAAACCTAACCCTATAATCTACTCACCCTATATATATACCTGTTCACCTTCCCCCTCTTAAAAACCCTATTACCCTACTTCAGCCGTCCCTCCTAAACCCCATCACCTTCCCTCCCGTCCTCCCTTCGGCGACTGCACCGCCAAGATGCAACAGTCAGCCGCTGTCGGTCCCCTCTGTGACACCCTAGCATCGTGACGCCCTAGCATCATGATGCCCTGCTCTCCATGCCCCCCCTCGTCACAGCCAGTTGCACTACCTCAGCGCCGCTTCCCTCTCTTCTACCTGTCCCCCTCTGCAGCAGTGCCAGTGCAGCCCCTTCTTGTGCCCCCTTCCTGTGTCGCGCCTCATCCCGTGTGTCGCGCCACCACAGACAACGGCAGACCCCGTCCCTATGCGGTACCGCCTCGATTTCCACCCTCGACGTCGATGGCAGCAGAGCCCCGACTTCCCTGTGTGTTGTCCTTCCCCGATGCATCGTAGGCAGCAGCCCCAGTCGCCAGCCCCGGTGTCACAGCTCCCCAGCAACGACCTGTAGCCTGCAGCATCTCCCCAATCGCACTGCCGGTCCTCGCCGCGGCATCTCTGGCCGTTGGTCCACGCCACACCATCACCAGCCGTCGTCTTGCCATCCAGTGGCGTGTGCAGTTGATCATGGAGTTTTGATTATGTTGAATCTGGGTCGTCGATCATCATGATCATGATTGGATTTGGGCCGCCCGATCTCCTCTTGATCATCGCAATCATGGTGATCATCAACTTCCTTTGATCGCAGCTGTTCGATCTATCTATCTTGATCATCATCATCATCTTCATCATCAAGGAGATCTGGCCGTCCGATCCGACCCGATCAGGATATAGTTGGGTTCTAGAGATAATTCGTGTGTGAATCCTCTGTTATATACTATCTCTATTGTGTTGATTCGACCATAGTTGCCTCACGACATACATGACAGGGAACAACTAGGGATGACCACTTTTTGAATGTATATATACTTGCTATTTTGTGATGTCGTGTGCTTGATGGTGTTATTCGTGCTATAACTTGTTGTGGACTTGTGAAATACTCATACCATGTTGCTTGCACATCTAGTGCACCATATCTCATGTTTGGTTATGATTTGGATGAGTTTTATGTGAACTAGTTGATTTTGTACATGAAAGATATTTTCAGTTTTGTCGATTCCCCGTTTTGATCTGTATTTTAGACCTTATTGAGTTCAGTATATTAAAATTATTTGTGAACATAAACTGTAGAGAACTCTTTCTATTTTCCAACCCTTCTGACAAATTTCAGTTTTGATTTATGGTTTGCGCGTTATGTCTATCTTACTACAGAGGTGTAAAGAGATTTCCAAATTTTGTTTTCTATGAATTCTGAAGAGTAATCTACTTTATCATGATGTTAAAAGTATTATTTTGATCCAATATTTTGCACAATACAACTATACTTGATTGGGATTAACCATGAACTTTTGTGGATTTATTTGATGAGTTTTACCAACTATTATATACTTTCAAACAACTACTTTACTAGCAGATTTTTCATACTGTTCAGTAAAGAACCTAATTTTCGCCCTAATTCTACTTGCTTTCTGTAAAATGTTTGTGAATATGAAAGTTAGCCTACTGTGTCTATTTTATCACCTTTTTGACGGATTTGGATTTCGATTTATGGTTTGTGAGATATTGCTGTTTTCGTACTGCAGTGTTTATAATTCCAAATTTACAAATCTACTACATCTAGCTGTTTTCTGATTTTTGTTCACTAAACTATTTATATTGAAAAATTATGAAACCTTTTATTATGATACTATACATATAGAGAAATATCCCAGATTTTTTTGTGGATTTAAGTAATGAGTTTCATGCTGTTTTCCTGTTCTTGAATACAACCTTCTGATTTCTGGCTGAACGTGTTTTCTGGGTTCAAATCTATTTTGAGTCATGTTTTTGTGAAATACTATATGACTTATATATATTTGCTGGATTCGGCCGGGAGTCTATTTTCTATATTCTTTGACGGATCCGAATTTCCATTCCTGTGTAGTAGAAATCTCAGTTTTTGTGCAGCAACGTTTTGCTGTCCCGAATTGATATTTTGCCATGTTTAAATATTTGCATGTTGTTTCTTGTATTGTGTGATTTAGAACATGTTCTTTGCATCATATAAACTCTTGATACATCCTGATCTTCTCCCGATTTTGTTCCCGTTATCTCGTGATAATGTGCATTTTGTAATAAAAAGTAACAAGCCGGGGTTAAGGGAAAGATCTAGTAGTGGACAATATAGAAAAGTGTACTCGGAACCCCGTGTTTCCCACATTTGGAATTTGGCATATGATTTGGATTACATTTGGAATTTGGTATATGATTTGGTTAATTTTATATGATTTGGATTACTTGATACCTGAGTACACGGCCCTATAGAATCCCCTATAAAATCTAAACGTAATTTGTTTGAATGTAGCAACCATGTAATAAAAACCTGGGACACATGAAGTGCTACCTAGATAGTAATAATACAAGACTTGACATGACATGCTTACCTGATACATGAATACCTGTTACATGTTCACCTCTTTTCATGATACCTATTACCTGTTACATGTTATATACACCTGTTATCTCACTACTTACTTGATTCTGTTTATGATTCATGCTAGTTGTTCTATTTTGTTACCATTTCTATTCCATGTTATTAGTTATCCTTTTTCCCATGTACTTGTATCCTGCATACAAGCGGCCCGTAACTTGCATTGACGGGAGTTTGTTTTCTTTTTCTCTTCCTGCAATTTATTTAATTGCAAATTTTGGAGATCTGCTGCTAGATGGAGTTAGCAATATGAGATACTAGTTGCTGGAATTTTACTATTATTATTTCTTATTGCTTATTTTGAACACTTGTATTTTGCTACTTAGATTTATATGTATTTGGGCAATGTGACCTAGGATATTGACTTATTCAGATCTGAATTATATGAGTTATAATATTTTGGTTTCAAGTATTCTTGTTGGTATTTTGACTCATATATGCATGCTTGATTGAATTTTATTGCTTCCGACTCTTGTTATTCTTGTGAAATATTGTAAAGATCCTGACAGCTTATGGATGATGAAAATCATTCGCTGGGCTTAGTCATGTATCCGTATTCCATATTATCTTTTTGGGAAGCGGTGCGTGATAAGGTTTTTAGTGCTATCAGAGCCCAGGTTTTGCTAATGTATTAGTTGCCTAATATATTAGACAACCATGGCCCGAACAGGGATCGGCTGAACATTTCACAGACCATGCATGAATGAATGAATTATGAACAACTTGATCTGGAAAGTAGTCTGATTCCATCCATTTTGATCCCTTCTTATTCAATCCCTTGATTCCTTGATTCTTTCATCTTTTTAAGTCGTCCTCTTTGATTGATTTCTTTTTGGGTATGGATTCATTCTTTCGTACCTATATCCTTCTGATTTTGGTACCATTTATTCTTTTTATTTTCTGCTTGGTCCGTCAGTCGGCATTGCTGGAGCTACTAGATTCCATTGGCAGAGCAGAGTCTTCCCAATCAGAGTGGTGCAACGGAAGTGTGTGGGCCCATAACCCACAGGTCCTAGGATTCTCTTGTTGTTTCTCCTTCCCTGCACTGTTTGCTTCTCTATCCCTTGCATTCATCCTCATCCGTTGACTCATTGCTCGGTTCATCTCTTCTTTCTCCATCCTTTCTTCAATTCCAGCTCAATCTATTTCTTCATCTTTTTGCCTTGTCATCTTGCAAGTCTTATGTTGTTCTTCATTTTTTATACCAGTCACTTCTTTCTTGCATTTTATTTTGCCATCATGCAGTCATTCATTATTTAATTCAATTCTTCCCTGTCCATTCTCTCTTTGATTCCCGTTCTACCTACTCCCTATCTTGCTTTGTTATCTTGTGTTGTTCTTTTTCTTTGATACTATTTACTTTCATTTCTTGCGTTCCATTTGACATCATTGTTATCCATATTTTTTCTTATTCTGATGTTGCCCCTGCTTTGTTCCTTCCCCTTTAATCCTCTGTTTAGTTAGCCTTTCCCCAAGTTTGCTTTTGCCTTCTCCTATGTACCGCCTAAGCAAATTTCGAGGATGAAATTTTGTTGTAAGGTGGGTAGGATTTGTAACCCCTGTTTACCCAAAAACATATTTTATGTATTTAAAATTTTCATTTTTTTTTTCCGCTTTCAAATTCTTTTGTCAAAATGTATTGTTGAGTCTTCTATTAAAATCTATTTTCGATCAATAATTTTATTTGTAACTAATTCCTATGATTTTTTTATACAAATATTATTATTGTTATTATTATTATTATTTTTCACTGGTTATTAAAGATCTATTTCTATGTACTAATTGTATTAGTAGTTATTTCAAATTATTTCGACATTGTACTACAAAATATATTTTTGTTATATAACCCTACATTTTATTGGTTAGTTATTTTTCTTTTAGTTTTTAAAACCCTATTTCTTATTGGATCCTATTCAAACCCTATCTCTATTGAATTTATAAACCCCATTTACCCCAAATCCCTTATTGGATCTTGTACCCTATAAGCCAATTACCATAATCATTTACCCATAACCCATTTTATAAAACCTAATACCCCTAAAACCCTGTTTTAAAATCCCCAATACCCATTTATTTCCATACCTGTTATCATACCCCAAACCTAAACCCGTTTTACCCTATAAGCCGTCACCCTAAAAACCTAAACCTATAATCTACTCACCCTCTATATATACCTGTTCACCTTCCCCTTCTTAAAAACCCTATTACCCTACTTCAGTCGTCCCACCTAAACTCCATCACCTTCCCTCTCCTCCTCCCTTCGGTGACTACACTGCCAAGCAGCAACAGTCAGCCACTGTCGGTCCCCTCTATCACAGCCAGCTTCCCTGCCTCGGTGCTGCTCCCCTCTCCTCCCCTCGTCCCCCTTTGCACCAGTGACAGCATAACCCCTTCCTGTGCTGCCTTCCTACGTCGCGCCTCCTCCCAAATGCTGCCCCACAGTAGACAGCACCAGACCCCGTCCCTGTGCAGCGCCGCTTTGACTTCCACCCTCGATGTCGATGGCAGCACAGCCCCGACTTCCATGTGTGCTGTCCTTCCCAGACGCATCGTAGGCAGCAACCCCAGTCGCCAGCCCCGGTGTCACAACGCCGTAGCGATGACCCACAGCTTGCAGCGCCTCCCCAGTCGCGCCGCCGGTCCCCACAGTGTTGTCACCGGCTGTCGGTCCCCGCCGCATTGTCACCGGCCGTCGTCTCGCCATCCCGTGGCATGTGCAATTGATCATGGAGTTTTAATTATGTTGAATCTGGGATGCCGATCATCATGACCATCATCATCATGCTTAATTGGATGTGGGTCATCCGATCTCCTCTTGATCATCACGATCATGATGATCATCAACTTCCTTTGATCGCAGCCGTTCGATTGATCGATCTTGGTCATCATCTTCATCATCAAGGAGATCTGGCCATCCGATCCGATCTGAACATCCTGATCTTGATCTCTTGATCCCAGCCGTCCGATTGTGTTCGTAATCTCGATCGTCTTCATCTTGTTCGTGATCATCTCGTTCATGATTCATTCGTTGAGTTAGTTGCTCGGAAATCTGTTCCCGTTATTCTTGCTCTTTGCATCATCTCCGTTGTCGTCTCTCAGGCAAGTAACTTATATTCTTTTCTTTGTGTAATATAAGTACTAAATACCTCATGTAGTGTAGTTAGGTTGTAGAGACAATTCGTGTGTGAATCTTCTATTATATATTATCTCTATTGTGTTGATTCGACCAGAGTTGCCTCACGATGTACATGACAGGAAATAACTAGGGATGACTACTTTTCGGATGTATATATACACGCTATTTTGTGATATCGCGTGCTTGATGTGTTATTCGTACTATAACTTGTTGTGGACTTGTGAAATACTCTATACCATGTTGCATGGATATCTAGTACACCATATCTCATGTTTGGTTATGATTTGGATGAGTTTTATGTGAACTAGTTGATTTTGTACATGAAGGATATTTTCAGTTTTGTCGATTCCCCGTTTTGATCATTATTTTAGACCCTATTAAGTTCAATATATTAAAATTATTTGTGAACATGAACTGTAGAGAATTCTGTCTATTTGTCAACCCTTCTGACATATCTCAGTTTCGATTTATGGTTTGCGAGTTATGTCTATTTTACTACAGAGGTGTAGAGAGATTTCCAGATTTTATTTTCTACGAATTCTGAAGAGTAATTTATTTTTATCATGATGTTAAAAGTGTTATTTTGATCCAATATTTTGCACAATACAACTATACTTGATTGGGATTAACCCTGAATTTTTGTGGATTTATTTGATGAGTTTTACTAACTATTTTATACTTTCAAACAACTACTTTACTAGCAAATTTTTTTATACTGTTCAGTAAAGAACCTGATTTTCGCCCTAATTCTACTTGCTTTTTGTAAAATGTTTGTGAATATGAAAGTTAGCATCTATTTTATCACCTTTTTGGCAGATTTGGATTACGATATATGGTTTGTGAGATATTGTTGTTTTCGTATTGTAGTGTTTATAATTCCAGAGTTAGAAATCTACTGCATCTTGCTGTTTTCTGAATATTGTTCACTAAACTATTTATATTGAAAAATTATGAAACCCTATATTCTTATACTATACATATAGGGGAATACCCCAAATTTTTCATGGATTCAATTAATAAGTTTTCATGCTGTTTTCCTGTTCTTGAATACAACCTTCTGATTTCTGGCTCAACGTGTTTTCTGGATTCAATTCTGTTTCGAGTCATATTTTTGTGAAATACTATATGATTTATATATATTTGCTGGATTCGGCCGGGAGTCTATTTTCCAGATTCTTTGACGGATCCGAATTTGCAATCCTGTGACAGCGGAAATCTCAGTTTTGGTGCAGCAACATTTTGCTGTCCCGAATTGATATTTTGCCATGTTTAAATATTTGCATGTTGTTTCTTGTATTGTGTAATTTACAACATGTTCCTTGCATCATATAAACTCTTAATACATCTTTGTCTTCTCCCGATTTTATTCCTGGTATCTCGTGATCATGTGTATTTTTAATAAAAAGTAACAAGCTGGGGTTAAGGGAAAGAGCTAGTAGTGGACAATATATAAAAGTGTACTCGGAAAGGGGCCATTGTTTCCCACATTTGAAATTGGGTATATGATTTGGATTACATTTGGAATTTGGTATATGATTTGGATTACATTTGGAATTTGGTATATCATTTGGTTAATTTGAAATTTGGTATATGATTTGGATTACTTGATACCTGAATACACGGCCCTATAGAATCCCCTACGAAATCTAAACTAATTTGTTTGAATGTAGCAACTATGTGTTAAAAACCTGAGGCGCATGAAGTGCTACCTAGATAGTAATAATACAAGACTTGACATGACATGCTTACCTGATACATGAATACTTGTTACATGTTCACTTGTTTGCATGATACTTGTTACCTGTTACATGTTATATACACTTGTTATCTCACTACTGACTTGATTCTGTTTATGATTCATGCTAGTTGTTCTATTTTGTTACCATGTTTATTCCATGTTATTAGTTATTCTTTTTCCCATGTATTTGTATCCTGCACTACAACCGACACGTAACTTGCATTGATGGGAGTTTGTTTTGTTTGTCCTCTTCCTGTAATTTATTTAATTGCAGATTTTGGAGATCAGCTACCACATGGAGTTGGCGATATGAGATACCAGTTGCTGGAATTTTTCTATTATTATTTCTTGTTGCTTATTTTGAATAATTGTATTTTGCTACTTGAACTTATTTGTATTTGGGCAATGTGACCCAGGATATTGACTTATTCAGATCTGGATTATTTGAGATTATAATATTTTGGTTTCAAGTATTCTTGTTGGTGTTTTGATTCATATATGCATGCTTGGTTGACTTTTCTTGCCTCCGACTCTGATTATTCTTGTGAAATGTTGTAAAGATCCTGACAGCTTATGGATGATGAAAATCATTCGCTAGGCCTAGTCACTATCCGTATTCCATATTCTCTTTTTGTGAAGCGGGGCGTGATATCGATAAGAGATGGGTTTGAAGGCAATAGGGTTCACAATCCAATAAAATAAAATCCACAAAAATAGGTAGTCCAACAAGAAGAAAAGAATTGTTCATGAATAAAAAATTGAAATCCAATTAGATAAATAAATAGTACAATGAGAACAATATAAGTTGGCCGAAAAATAATTTAGGGTTCGCCAAGAACAATAGATCAAAATAATTTGATAAATGAATTTTAATAGTTAATCAAGAAATAACAATTAATAGTTTTAATCGTAATAAAATAAAATTATATAACAAATTAATATTCCGGTTTAAAAATTTATTAAAATAATCCAATAATAAAATATATATGATTTGGGCTCAAATATAATTAGCCGATCAATAAGAAATAGAAAGTAAGATTAAAATATGCCATTATTCAAAATGAATAAATTTTCAATTAGAAAACACTTTAATACAAATCTGAAACGAATTTAGCACAAAATAATTTACAGAAATCAAATTGTAGAAAATGCACGGAAAATACTTATTGGCGGGAATGGGGGTTACATATATTCACTACCGGATTTATAAGAGCATTTGATAACTACCATGCTACACGGTAAATCTACCAAGGAGAGTATTACGGTGGATGGTGTAATCAAAGCCTTGAAGGAAAGTCAACTTAGGAAGGAGACTCAGAATTCATCGTTCACTCCCACAGATTGTCTAGCAATGGAAGGTCCTTCAATTGGAAATCAAAGTGCGTTGCAAAAGGAATCCATCTGTTGCCGAAATTGCAAGAGGTCAGGGCATATCAAGAAAGATTGTTGGAAATTTCAGAAGAAGAAGAGTGCCAAGGATGACAGTACTACCACAAATATGGGTTACCATTCTAAATCAGGTGATTTGTGTCTTCTTATTTCAAATTCTTTAGAAGTAGATTCTAGTTGGTTTCTTAACTAAGGGAGATCTACTGATATTTGCTCCAAAAGGAAGTTTTTCCTACTTACAAGTGTACTACAGGGCGTTGTGTGACAACAAAAACTAGGGAGATTTGTGAAGTATTGGGTGCAGGGACAATTGAGGTGGAGATTCCAGGTGGGAACAAGTACACTCTAAGGGAAATCTTGCATATTCCTCTGCTGAAATGGAGTCTGATTTCCTTAAGAACCCTTGAAGCACGCGGCTGTAGGTACACAGCTCGAGGTGGAGTTCTGTTTGTTTTTTTATGGTCGTCTTTAGGTGATTTAAGATATGAGAGTTGTTGAGCCAAGCCAATATAATTTCTATGAGCTTTAGGGAGTCCGAAATACTGCGCAGGTGTTGTTTCTTTTCCACATATCCCTGCAAGTTCATCTGGTCTGTCACAACTAGCATCATCAAAGCAATCGAGTCCATGACGTTCAAATATCGTCGAGAGGTAGAGAGTGCCCAGGGTATGTGGAGTTCATGTAGATGGTGGCCCTCCATGATAATGCCTGCTGAGGTGTGCCATTGAGGGGGTGTACTGATCGGTGAGATTGGGTAGAAGATTTGTTCAACTAGTTGAAGAAACTATCGTTCCAAGTAGGGATTAGTAGAGTTCAAAGATGATAAATTACATCGTGTTGATTGCAATCGTATGCAATCCAAGGCTGAGATTGTTAGGATTATGTCTTACATACTCATTGTTCAATTAGAAGAAAAGATGTGGAAGCCCAGAGGTCGAAGAGTCGAAGAGAGACGAAGATGGAAAACAGAGCATCAACAACAATAGAGGCATGTACAGTTGATTGTACACTCCTCCGGTCTAGGCACGTTGAGTTGCGGTCGACCGCACTTGGGTGTAGACCACCGACCGCGACTGCTGTATTATTTTGGGCTTTTTATCTTGGTTATATTTTTGACCTATCTTTAACTCCAAGTCAGATCGTACGACTACTGTTCAGTGCCTTCTTCTACAAGATGTATCAGATGACTGAGATATCAAGACGAACATAGGGTTCTCTCTATACATCTTTTTATTGTAATGACCTCCAATATGAGAGGTTATGTAACGCCCCGAATCCCAAAACAGCTGAATTCGAGATGTTCTACAGGATCTTTTCACTTCTTTCGTACAATTTTACAAGGAATTTAAAACTTTTATTTCAACAATAATTACATCAGAGTCTTTTACATCAATAAGCAGCGGAAACATTAAAATACAACAATAATGAATGTACAGTTGTTACAACTTTAACATTTAAGTAATCAACAGCATCATCAATCATCTGTATATCTTCATGTAACTCCAATCCTGCATATAAAACTTTGGGCACGTCAGTTGCTTACAACTGACGAAATATTATACACGGCCATCCTTTCTATGCCGGAAACAGTATAACGATTCTTAAATACTTTAGCAAACACAAACTTGATCGCAAACAAAGCTACAAAGGGACTATCCTGTTGATGTCGTGTTGTGCGGTGCACTTAGTCCTTAATGCAGTTATTATATTATATGACACTAATGCACACTTGTTCGGATTCTATGCATCCCATACTACATAGGTCCGAGGGCAAGCCCTTACTCGTTCTTCATCTTGTAGGGTTCAATCCCTCGTCATGACTTAATCTACTACTGTAACTACGGTAAGTATCCTAGATGTTTTCTGACCTACGAACTCATGTCTAGGCACTCTGGAGGGAATTCCATCGCTGACATGACTCATCATGCAGACATCCTGTGGTAATTCAGCTCTCACCATAGACATGACACCACCCGTAGTCTTCAAACATCCCACGAGCGTCGCCACCGGGACGGTACTCTGGAACAGTATCCTCACCCAGACTCATCATGGGAATTCCTGGGATATGCTCTCGCCGCTATCCAATGGCCCTCATACTTAATGTTTTTCTCTTACTTTCATCACGTCTTCACTGTGTATCTATCTGTAATTTCGGTAAGTATCATAGATGCTCTACGATTACAAGCACGTGTACAGAAAACTTGGAGGGGAATCCCATCGCTGACATGAATCATCATGCAGACATCCTATGGTAATTCAGCCTCACTTCATGGCACACGATCCTCTTGCAGTCATCAAACATCCCACCAGCATCGCTACCAGGATGGTACTCTGGAGTAGTATCCACGTCATGTCACGACGTATCGTGAAGACAGCCTGTGCATACCCTCAACAACACCCATCCAATGGCCTTCAACTCGTGTTTTTCTTTCACTTCCATCACAGCCTTACAAAATTTGTTTTAAAAGAAATTCATCGCAACCTAGAGCTAGCTTACCCTGCCGGACTTAAATCAAAACAACAGAGACAATCAGCCTACCTGGCTACTTCTCAAGAGACGCTCAACCCTCAACGGTTAGCTCTCAAATCATAAATAAAACTGCCGGTCACTAGGGTCTCGCCTAGCCTCTAGATTCCAACAACCATCTCTTTCTAGAGATCAACAATATTTCATAATCAATCTCCAATAATAATTCCATTTCCTTTGTTCACAAATCTTTTTCTCAAAACATTTCTTTTATAATCTCATAACATGAGAACCATTCAATGAGATCTTTTTATCAAATTCATCTTTCACATCTTTGTGTGCATTTCACAATAAAACTCAATCAAATATTAATAATCATAAAATCTCATATTCAACTTATTTAACTTTCATTTGTCAAGAATCAAATCCAACTCAAAACCAAAATAAACAGTTCGGTTCAGTCGACTGGTGGCAATATCAGTCGACTGTTCAGCGAACATCAAAACATCTCAGTCTGTTCAGTCGACTGGTGGCAAGGAATCAGTCGACTATTTTACGAAGCTTTAAAACATCAATATAACACAGTCGGTTCAGTCGACTGGTGACAGTATCAGTCGACTGTTCCGCGAATACTTTAAAAATTCAAAACATCAAAATTCAGTACAGCAGCAGTCGACTGTAAAAGTAGTCAGTCGACTGTCCTGCCGACGAAAACCCAACTTTTTACACTTATCAGTCGACTGTGGGAAGTAATCAGTCGACTGTCAAATCCACCAATTGCATCTTTGCATACATTTTTCGACCTTTTAATTGATTTGTATTTCCATATAAAAATATAGATCATTTCCAGAATATATTCCTTTTAAAAACATCATCGAATAAGTTACCCAATAACAAGTTTCTCATTTTTCAACGAAATCCTTAAAATGCATCAAAACATATATTCAATCAAATTTTCAAATAAACTGTTGTCTTTTATCAAAATCACTTCATAAAAAATCTCTATACTTGTATAAATAACATTTTGAGGTTATAATCGCACTGCTTTGCCACATTCTCAACAAACAACATAATTGCATTATTCTATTCATGTCTCAACATGCATCAATTTCATACAAATCATTTCAATTCTAGCAATTCTACTAGCAATCATAACAAGCATAGCAATTTGCATTTACCACAATCAACCAAAATTTAACGATTCATTAATTTGCATGTAATCTCATAATACTAATTCAATTTCAACAAAATGAATCATATATCTACTATCATGCAATATCTACTCCTAAATTAGAAAGCATTTAAGAAACACCCAGCTAAATTGAAGATTTGTTACCCAAATGAACCCCTAGAATTAGGAGCTCCTAAAGAAGGCTCCAATTGCAAACTCCTCGAAATCCGTGCACCAAAGCTAGCCCCACACTCCATCTCGGCAAACAACAATCATCAAGAGCATCTCCCTCCCCACTCTATTCGGCAACAACAAGGACAAACTCTCATCTTCTTTCATATACACATACTATGTATGTATATATATATACATTAGTATATGTATATAGGCAAGTGGAATGGTTATTAATTGAGGAAATGGACAAGGCTATGCTGGTTGGGGTTGCTTTCGGATTGGCAAGAGAGAAGGGAGAAAAGAGATGAGAGAATGAGAGACTAAGGGTATTTTTATAGATTTAACTAATAGGTAGTTATGGCAACCACCCTACATGAACACCACTCACCCCATGATTAAAATTTGCTTCCCTCCTATTTTCAAAATCAAAACTTCAGAATTTTCCCTCCTCTCACAACAGCCCGGCCCCAAAATTGTGTGCACATCGCACGTGTGCACGTGCACGTGCTTTGTGTACACCCAAAAATAAATTATTCAATTAATTCCTTTAAAATAATTATTTATATATGTAATAAATATGTAAAATTAACTTAAAATTATAATTTTCATGCACAATTAAAATAGAAAGAAATATTTCATGAAAATTTATTTTGAAGGAAGAACGCGCTTACAACACGTGCACCGAAACACGTGCGTTGCCCGTAAAATCTCAAAAATACAAAAATTGACTTTATTAACCGAAAAATATTTATAATTAATTGGAATGCAACCTAAGAATATATTTAGTATACATATATGATAATGTACGCAAACGTACAGAAACCACGTGTATTGCACGTAGAAATTCATTTTAATTAAAATAGACAAAAAATTGAATTCTATTTACAAAAAAAAATGAATTTAAACATGTTTATAAAAATAAATAATTGAAATCCATTGAAATCTTTGCACGTAACGGTAGAATACCCAAAATCGACACGTGCATCGATAATACGTAAAAAGCACGTAAAAACTCAAAGATTCAAATTTAGCATTTGAGTTGACTCAAATGAAATTTGAAGAATACGGGATTGCATAAATAATTGGAATTCAAAATAAATATCAAAATGCGTTATGGATATGATCAGTAATAGTACAAAATGCACGTGCGTAACACCTGAGGGCAAAATTGTCATTTAAATTTTGCGGGGTGTTACAGGTTAAGTACTTCGAATTGGTATTATTCTCCATTGCAAGTGAGGCTTCGGAGATTGTTCTTGGTAAGTGAGTTAATTTCTTGTATTGAGTGAATTTGTAACTCTTTGTAATATTCTCTTGTTGAATATTAAATCTCCCTATATTTTTCATCGGATTAAGAGAATTGAGTGAATTTGTAACTTTTTGTAATATTCTCTTGTTGAATATTAAATCTCCCTATATTTTTCACCGGATTAAGAGAAAGCTAACCGAGATAAAATCTTCATGTGTTTTGTATTGGATTGGTGGATCTACTTGCTTGGATGTTCGATTGATTCGACTTATCTACCTCGCCTTTCTCATTGCTCTAATTAGTTCCGTTGTACCACCGGTGTTCGACAAAATTTTGTAATGAGAGTTGTGGTGAGATTCCTCTCCATATCACAACACCCCCAACATTATGCACTTTTACTGTAACTTGTGATTCTCTTTAGAGATCACCATTTTGTTATTGCTAGCTCCAGTTTCCTTGTAGCTGCATTATGTTTTTTATTTTGTTGGCTGGAGTACCTCGGTACTCTATCTATTATATCACACACACACACACACACACACACACACACACACAAAAGTTCCCATTGTTTTTTTTAAAACAATTAATATTGTGTCTGATTTATATGACGTCTGCTGTAAATTTGGAGCAAATCCGCGGTTTCAATGATCCAAGTTACTACATATTTTACCCTAGTAGTTCACCTTTTCTATACGTGGCAATAACTTATTAGTTTATTGACTCATTGTTCTATTCTATCTTGCTGCGCAGGTCATTCTATTTACTACATTCAGGATGATGTGCAGTCACTTCCTTGTGGAGAGGACATGAAACTTACCATAAAAAGGTTTATATGCTAGGGTATCATTTTTTTCTTTGCTTGATATGTCATATTTTCTCGTTCTTGTGCTTTTCCTATGTAATTTAAATATCTATTTTGCTTATATATTCTTAGGCCTTTTTCAATTTCCAATTGTATTACATTCTGCTCAAAT
The DNA here is from genome assembly GCA_017893485.1 of Hemerocallis citrina. Taxonomy (NCBI): domain Eukaryota; kingdom Viridiplantae; phylum Streptophyta; class Magnoliopsida; order Asparagales; family Asphodelaceae; genus Hemerocallis; species Hemerocallis citrina. Next base: position 95,391,771 of record CM030360.1, on the reverse strand, counting down.
AAGCTTGTTAATTATTATATATGATTTTCCACATACTAATGAACTATCACTAGTGTGAATTATCCAAATTCAAAATCAAGATTCAAAGAGAAATCAAAGAGTGCTGGGGTTTCTCATATTTCGTGACTTAGAAAGTCTACAATACAATAAAGGGAATAATAAAACCTTAAGAGCAAAAAAATAGGTATAAGACTAAACTACCCTAACAAATAAATGTAATCACTCTAATATACCCCCTCAATCTCACATTCTTGCTGCAATAAGCATCAAGAGTTTGCCTACTAGAAAACGAAAATGTGAAATAGAATGCGACTTGGTAAAGACGTTCGCAATCTACAAGGAAGAAGGAACAAAAGGCAAAGTAATTGTGTCATGCTTGAGGTGGTGACGAGTAAAATGACAATCAATCTCAATGTGTTTGGTGCGTTCATGAAAAACTGAGATGTGAGAAATCTGAATAGCACTCCAGTTGTCACAATACATAGGATTGGGATGAGAAAGAACAACACCCATATATGCAAGTAACCAATGTAACCAAACAATCTCTTTGATAATGAATGCCATAGCATGATACTTTGCTCTGTAGAAGACTGAGAAACAATAATTTGTTTCTTGCTCTTCTAAGAAATAAGAGAATCAACAAAAAAGATACAAAAACCAGTAGCATAGTTGAGATATATGGGACCATGCCGATAATCAGCATCAGAGTATGCACACAACTTCAAGGAAGAAGTGGATGGAAGAAAAAGACTCTGTAAGATGGCATCCAGAAGATATCGCAAAATATGAAGAACAACTGCTCAATGAATAGTGGTAGCAGAAGCAACAAACTAAATGACAATATGAACTTAATATGCATTGTCTGGACGAGTGATGATGAGGTTTGCAAAACTTCCAATAATATTGCGATATAAAATATGATCTAACAAATGATTACCATTAGAAGAAGAATATTGAACATTGAGCTCACAAGGAGTATCAACAGTTCTAGTATCAGTAAGACGAGGATGCTCAAGGATATCAGCAATGTACTTAGACTGAGAGTGAAGATAACCTTTTGGAGAAAATGCAACTTCAATACCCAAAAATTACCACAGAGAACCCAAATCCTTCATTTCAAATTGACAATATGCTAGTTCAGACTTTAATATTGCAATTCCATCAACATCATCACCAGTAAAAATCATATCATCAACATATAACGAGTAAAATACAACTTGTAGGGGTACACTTGACAAAAATAGCCGAGTCATGATTACTAGAGGAAAACCCAAGAGAGGTGATAACAGTAGAGAACTTCTCAAACCAAGCTCGAGGTGCTCGTTTGAGACCACATAAAGCTTTCTTATGTTTGCAAACTTCTCCATAATTAGGAGAGGAACCAGGTAGGGGAGCCACGTAATTCTTCATGCAAATCACCATTCAAGAAATCATTCTTAACGTCCATTTGAGATATATGCCATTAACGAACAGATGCAACTGCAATAAGAGTACAAACCATAGTCAATATTGCAACATGAGAAAAATTCTCCTCATAATCCATACCATAATGCCGAGAAAATTCCTTAGCATCCAATCTAGCTTTGTAGCGCTCAACGGACCCATTAAAATTGTTCTTATAAACCCAATGAGAACCAATTGTACTTTTGCTAGAAGGTAAAGGTAACAAATCCCAAGTGTCTTTTGTAAAGGAGAAAGTTCTTGGTCCATGGCATGCTGCCAATGGGGGTCAAAAACTGCCTCTTTATAGGATAGAAGCTCAGAGAGACAATGAATAGATGCTAAAAATGAGGAGAAAGAAATGGAGTAACAAAAGTAAACAAAATCTGGTAAGTGATTAGACTTACGAGTGCGCTGAGGATAATGAGAACCATAGTCTCAGTAGGAGCTTGGGTGACGATAGGAGGAGGGGGAGTATTAGAAGTGTCAAAATGCAAGGTACTGGCATTTTCAGAACTAACATTGCTGGCACTGCAAGAATAATGAAGAGGAAAAAGAACTATAGGAGCAATAGATAAGTCACAATCAATGGTAGAAGGAACTTGTGGAGAAAAGCAATCTAGATGGTCAGAGAAATGATCAATATGAATGAGATCAGATTTTCTCAAGTTGTGATTAGTAGCAGGAATAAAAAAGAAAGGTATATGCTATAGAAAAAACATGATGAGATACATATAGTTTTTTGTCACGCCCTGCTTCCCAAAAAGAGATACGCAATACGGATATGTGACTAAGCCCAGCGAATAATTTTCATCTTCCATAAGCAGTCAGGATCTTTAGAACATTTCACAAGAATAATCAGAGTCGGAAGCAAGAAAAGTTAACCAAGCATGCATATATGAATCAAAATACCAACAAGAATACTTGAAACGAAAAAATTATAATCTCAAATAATCCAGATTTGAATAAGTCAATAATCCTGGGTCAAATACAAAATAATCCAAGTATCAAATACAATGTTCAAATAAGCAACAGAAATAATAATAAAAACTTCAACACTAATATCTCATATCACCAACTCCATTTGGCAGTTGAACATCCTGCTCTGCAATTAATAAATTGCAAAAAAAAGAAAAACAGAAAACAAACTTCCGGCAATGCATGTTACGGGCTGCTTGTAGTGCAGGATACAAGTACATGGAAAAAGAATAACAAATACAAAATAACAGCTAAACAAATATAGCATGGTATAAGCATATTAACAGGAATATAATATCTAATATGAATCAAGAAAACAAGTCAGATGGCATGGTATATTAACAAATACAGATCACATGTGTCAAGTATCAAGTGGTAAGCAGACAGATATACAGATGATAGTGTCAGATGATAGTCAGACAAATAACAGATAATCAGATAACAGATGTCAGATAGATACAGATAAACAGATAGCAGATGTCATGTTCTTTTAAGTCTTGTGTGATTACTATCTAGGTAGCACTTCATGCATTCCGGTTTTTACTACATGGTTGCTACATTCAAACAAATTACGTTTAGATTTCGTAGTGGAGTCCATAGGGCCGTGTACTCAGGGATCCGACAGACAGCTATCAGATACAGATTAGACAGACAGATAGAACCTTTGGGTTCTCTTCTGAGTACACCTTCCTGTAGGGAAGTAATGTAGTAAGAGTTCAGATAAGCAGAGTCATGTACCATATAGTCATGAACACGTAATAGATAAGGAACACGGGCCCTCTTCTTAGTATACATTTCTATATTTTCCACTACTAGATCTTTCTCACAAACCCCGGCTTGGTTATTTTGTTATTATTATCAGACAGACATATATGTGCAGAAAACAGAGTGAGAATAACATTGTATAAACATATAACAGGTTCAGGGAGACAGACAAGCATAAACAAACTAAATATAACACAAAGAAGAATGGTACAACGAAAATTCTAGTTCAGGACAGCAAGACAGTACTGCACTAAAACTAGAATTCCCATTGCTACAAAAATGCAAATCTGGATCCGTCAAAGAATCTGGAAAATAGACTCCCAACAGAATCCAGCAAATATATGTAAGTCATATAGTATTTCAAAAAATCAAGTCTCAAAACAGATTTGAATCCAGAAAACATGATCAGTCCGAAATCAGAAGATTGTATTCAAAGTTAGGAAAACAGCATGAAAACTCATTAATTAAATTCACGAAAAATATGGGCTATTTCCCTATATTTGTAGTATCAGAATATAAATTTTTATAATTTTCCAATATAAATAATTTAGTCAACGAAAATCGGAAAACATCAAGATGCAGTAGTTTTGTAAATTTGGAGTTATAAACACTGTAGTACGAAAACAACAATATCTCCCAAACCATAAATCCAAATCCAAATCCAAATCTGTCAAAAGAGTGATAAAATAGATACAGTAGGCTAACTTTCATATTCACAAAGATTTTAGAAACAGCAAGTATAATTAGGTCGAAAATAAGGTTATTTACTGAACAGTATGAAAATTCTGCATGTATAGTAATTGTTTGGAAACATAAAACGATTTGTTAAACTCATTAAATAACTCCAAAAAAATTCAGGGTTAATCCCAATCAAGTCTAGTTATACTGTGCAAAATATTGGATCAAAATAATACTTTTAATATCATAATAAAAGTAGATTACTCTTCAAAATTCATAGAAAAAAAAAAATAAGGAAATCTCTTTATACCTCTGTAGTAAAATAAACATAAAATAGAAACTGAGATCCGTCAGAAGGGTTGGAAAATAGAAAGAATTCTCTACAGTTCATGTTCACAAAATATTTTCATATACTGATCTTAATAGAGTCTAAAATTCTGAATGAAAATAGGTAACAGAAAATACATATTTGTTTTTCATACACAAATCAACATAGATCATACGAAATTGTCCAAATCATAACCAAAACATGAAATATGGTGTACCAAATGTCCAAACAACATGGTATAGGTTATTTTACAAGTATTCGACAAGAATAATACATCAAGCACAGATATCTCAAAGTAGCATGGACATATACATCAAGAAGTGGTCAATCCTTGGTTAATTCATGTCATATATGTCGTGAGGCAACTATGGTCAAATCATCACAATAGAGACAATATATAACAGAGAATTCACACACAAATTGTCTCTAGAACCGTACTACACTACAGGCGGTATTTAGTACTTGTATTACACAAAGAAAAGAATACAAGTTATTTGCCTGAGAGACGACGACGGAAATGGCACAAGGGAAAGAATAAAGGGAATGGATTCCCGGGCACGGACATAATACCAATGATCACGAACCAAACACGAACACAAGCATGGATCTCGATGACGATCAAGATCAAGATCAAATGGACGGCTGAGATCAAGAGATCAAGAGATCAAGATCAAGATGATCAGATCAGATCGAACGGCCAGATCTCCCTGATGAAGAAGATGATGATGATGATCAAGATCAATCGATCGACGGCTATGATCAAAGGAAGTTGATAATAATCATGATCGTGATGATCGAGAGGTGATCAGATGGCCTACATCCAATCAAGCATGATGATGATGATCATGATGATCGACGGCCCACAATCAAAGGATCAAAACCAATACAACAACAACAGGGAGGTGGTTGAGCACCGGTGACAGCGCTCAGGGAGAGAGCAGTGCGGTGCCGAGGGGGGTCTGCTGGCGGGGTTGCGAGGGCAAAGGCGAGGAGATAGGCATAGGGGAGGAGAAAGGAGAGAGCAAAGGGAGACGGGGACCGGGGTAGAGTGACTGGTGGAACGACGGAGAGGGTCGCAACATACGGAGGTCGCAAGGCGGCTTTCTGCAGGTGGGAGCTCGAGAGGGACGTGGAAACGGGGGCACAGGGCGGCCATGGTGGGATGGTGGAAGGATGGGTCGAGCGAGTAGAAGCAGGGAGGAGAGAGGAGACTGCAGTAGTGCGCAACGCTCGGAAGGGCAGCGCATCACCGGAAGAGGGGGCAGAAGTAGGGGAGTAGGGGGATCAGAAGAGCGGAAGGTAGGCAGTTGGGTTTTGTGATGGGGAAGAGATGTACAGGGTAGGTGAACAGGGGTTATTATATACATGGTTGGTTTTTAGGGTTAGGGGATACAGGGGTGTTAGGAGGCCAATAGGTGAATAGGGGTGTCAAAACGGGTTTCGGGTGGTGGAGTGAATAGGGTAAGGGGTCATAGGAAATATAGGATAACGGGTGTAGGAGCTTAATGGGTTTGGGTATTTATATTGGGTTTGGGGTATTAAAATGGGTATAGAAATGGGTATAGGGTATTAAATGGGTTAGCTAATGGTTATCCAATAAGGAAAGATAGAATAGCCAAAAATATAATTTATAATAACATTACAATTTAGAATTTATTCGAAATGACTACAAATACAATTAGTACATAGAAGTGGGTTTTTAATAACCAGTCGAAAATAATAATAATAATAACAATAATAATAATTAAAAAAATGATAAAAAATAATAATAATAGTAATAATAATAACAGTAATAGAAATCAAAGTAATAATAACAATAATAAGATTTGTATAAAAATCATAGAAAATAGTTACTAATAAAATTATTGATCAAAAATAGATTTTATTAGAAGATCCAACAATACATTTTAAGGAAACAATTTGAAAGCGGGAAAATAATTTACAACAATTTAAAATACCAAAAATACACAGAAAATACGGAATTGGGGAAACAGGGGTTACAAATCCTATCCACCTTACCTCAAAATTTCGTCCTCGAAATTTACTTAGGCGGTACATAGGAAAGGTAAAAGCAAACTGGGGGAAGGGCAACAAAACAGAGGGTTAAAGGGAAAGGAATAAAGCAGTGGCGACACCAGAAAAAGAAGGAAGTGGATAAGAATGATGTCAAAGGGAGTGCAAGAAAAGAAGCAAATGGTATCAAAAGGAGAGAAATAGCACAAGATAACAAAGCAATATTGGGAGTCGGCAGAACTGAAATGAAAGGGAGAAAGGACTGGGAGGAATTGAATCAAATAATGAATAGGTGCATGATGGCAAGATAGAATGCAAGAAAGAAGTAACCAGTATCAAAAATGGAGAAGAAACAACACAAGACTTGTAAGATAATAAGGCAAAGAAATGAAGAAATTGATAGAGCTGGAATCGAAGAAATGATGGACAAGGAAGAGATGAACCAAACAGTGAGTCAACGGATGAGGATGAATACAAGGAATGGAGAGAAGCAAACATTACAAAGAAGAAGCAACAAGGGAATCATGGGACCTGTGGGTTATGGGCCCACAACGCATCCGCTGCGCCACTCTGATGGCGATGACTCTGCCAATAGCATCCATCGATGCCGACTGACGGACCAAGCAGAAAATAAAAAGAATGGATGGCATCGAGATCAGAAGGATAAGGGTACAAAAAGAATGAATTCATACCCAAGAAGAAATCAACAAACAAGGACGACTAAAAAAGACGGAAGAATCAAGGAATTAAGGAATTGAATAAGAAGGGATAAAAAAGAACAGAATAAGACTAGTATCCAGATCAATGTTGATTAGAATTCATTCATGCATGCATGGTCTATGTGCTGTTGTGCCGATCCTTGATCGAGCCAAATTTGTCTGATATATCAGTCAAACTAATAAATTAGCCAAACCTTGGCTCTGATACCACTAAAAACCTTGTTACGCCCCACTTCTCAAAAAGAGATACAGAATATGGATACGTGACTAAGCCTAGCGAATGATTTTCATCATCCATAAGCTGTCAGGATCTTTACAATATTTCATAAGAATAATCAGAGTCGGAAGCAAGAAAAGTTAACCAAGCATGCATATATGAATCAAAATACCAACAAGAATACTTAAAACCAAAATATTATAATCTCAAATAATCTAGATCTGAATAAGTCAATAATCCTAGGTCACATTGCCCAAATACAAAATAATCCAAGTATCAAATACAATGTTCAAATAATCAACAGAAATAATAATAAAAACTCCAGATCTAATATCTCATATCACCAATTCCATTTGGCAGCTAATTATTTTGGTCTGCAATTAATAAATTGTAGGAAAAAGGAAAAAAGAAAACAAACTCCCATCAATGCAAGTTACGGGCAGCTTGTAGTGCAGGATACAAGTACAGGGAAAAAGAATAACAAATACAAAATAAAAGCAGAACAAATATAGCATGGTATAAGCATATTAACAGGAATATAATATCTAACCTGAATTAGGAAAACAAGTCAGATGTCATGGTATACTAACAGATACAGATAACATGTGTCAAATGGCATGTGTCAAGCAGTAAGCAGACAGATATACCGATGATAGTGTCAGATGATAGCCAGCTAAAAGATAATCAGATAGCAGATGTTAGATAAACAGATACTGATAAACAAATAGCAGATGTCATATTCTTATAAGTCTTGTGTGATTACTATCTAGGTAGCACTTTATGCATCCCAGTTTTTACTACATAGTTTCTACATTCAAACAAATTACGTTTAGATTTCGTAATGGAGTCCATAGGGCCGTGTACTCAGGGATTAGACAGACAGATATCAGATACAGATCAGATAGACAGATAGAATCTATGGGTTCTCTTTTGAGTACACCTTCCTATAGGAAAGTAATGTAGTCAGGGTTCAAATAAACAGAGTCTTGTATCATGTAGTCATGAACACGTAACAGATAGGGAACACGGGCCCTCTTCTCAGTACAAATTTTTATATTTTCCACTACTAGATCTTTCCCACAAACCTCGGCTTAGTTATTCTGTTATTATTATCAGACAGACATGTATGTGCAGAAAACAGAGTGAGAATAGCATGGTATAAAAATGTAACAGGTTCGGGGTGACAGACAAGCATACACGGACTAAATATAACACAGAGAAGAATAGTACAACGAAAATTCTAGTTCAGGAAAGTAAGACAGTACTGCACTAAAACTAGAATTTTAGTCGCTACAAAAATGCAAATCTGGATCCGTCAAAGAATCTGGAAAATAGACTCCCAGCAGAATCCAGCAAATATATATAAGTCATATAGTATTTCACAAAATCAAATCTCAAAAAAGATTTGAATCCAGAAAACACGTTCAGTTAGAAATCAGAAGATTGTATTCAAAGTCAGGAAAACAGTATGAAAACTCTTTAATTAAATCCAAGAAAAATCTGGGGTATTTCTCTATATGTGTATCATCAGAATATAATGTTTTATAATTTTCCAATATAAATAGTTTAGTCAACGAAAATCAGAAAACATCCAGATGCAGTAATTTTGTAAATCTGGAGTTATAAACACTGTAGTACGAAAATAACAATATCTCACAAACCAAATCTGTCAAAAGGGTGGTAAAATAGATACAGTAGGCTAACTTTTATATTCACAATGATTTTAGAAGCAACAAGTAGAATTAGGTCGAAAATCAGGTTCTTTACTGAACAGTATGAAAATTCTGCATGTATAGTAATTGTTTGGAAACATAGAACAGTTTGTAAAACTCATCAAATAATTCCACAAAAATTCAAGGTTAATACAAATCAAGTCTAGTTATACTGTGCAAAATATTGGATCACAATAATACTTTTAACATCACAATAAAAGTAGATTACTCTTTAGAATTCATAGAAAACAAAATTTGGAAATCTCTTTATACCTCTGTAGTAAAATACACATAACTCACAATCCATAAATCGAAACTGAGATCCGCCAGAATGGTTGGAAAATAGACAGAATTCTCTACAGTTCATGTTCACAAAATATTTTCATATACTGACCTTAATAGGATCTAAAATACTGAATGAAAACGGGTAACAGAATATACAGAATTGTTCTTCATAAACAAATCAACATAAATCATACGAAATTGTCCAAATCATAACCAAACATGAAATGTGGTGTACTAAATGTCCAAACAACATGGTAGATGGTATTTTACAAGTATTCGACAAGTATATCACGAATAACATATCAAGCACAGATATCTCAAAGTATACATCAAGAAGTGGTCAAGCCTAGGTTAATTCATGTCATATATGTCGTGAGGCATCTATGGTCAAATCATCACAATAGAGACAATATATAGCAGAGAATTCACACACAAACTGTCTTTAGAACCCTACTACACTACAAGTGGTATTTAGTACTTGTATTACACAAAGAAAAGAATACAAGTTACTTACCTGAGAGACGATGACGAAAACGGTACAATAGCAAGAATAACGGGAACGGATTCTCGGGGATGGCCACAATACCAACGATCACGAACCAAACACGAACACAAGCACGGATCTAGATGATGATCAAGATCAAGATCAAATGGACGGCTGAGATCAAGAGATCAAGATCAAGATGATCAAATCAGATCGGACGGCCATATCTCCCTGATGTTGAAGATGATGATGATGATCAAGACCGATCGATTGATGGCTGCGATCAATGGAAGTTGATGATCATCATGATCATGATGATCGTTAGGAGATCGGATTTCCTACATCCAATCAAGCATGATGATGATGATCATGATGATCGATGGCCCACAATCAAAGGATCAAAACCAATACAACAACAACCCAATCACACAGCAACCACCAAGGGGCTGCATAGGCATGGATCCGATGATGGGTGGCGGCCATAGGTGGGTGGCCACATCGCCGAAAGGGCAACACGGCAGGGACGCTGCAGGCTGCTGCTGGCTGCGTCGGAGAGGCAGCGTAGGAGGTCGACTGAGCACCACAGGGAGGTGGCTGAGCACTAGCAGTAGCGCTCCCGGAGAGAGCACCGCAACACCGAAAGGGGTCTGTTGGCGGGGCTGTGAGCGACTCAGGGCAGAGGAAGGGAGACAGGCGCAGGGAATGAGAAGGGGGAGAGCATGGGGAGATGGGGACCGGGGTTCAGCGACTAGTGGAACGACGGGGAGGGTCGCGACACAGGGAGGTCGTAAGGCGACTTTCTGTAGGCAGGAGCTCGAGCGGGACGTGGCAACGGGGGCGCAGGGCGGCCATGGCGGGATGGTGGAAGGATGGGTCGAGAGAGTAGAAGCAAGTAGGATAAGGGAGACTGCAATAATGTGCGACGCTCGGGAGGGCGGCGCATCATCGGAAGAGGGGGTGGATGTAGGGGAGCAGGGGGATCGAGAGAGTGGAAGGTAAGCGGCTGGGTTCTGTGATAAGGGAGAGATGTACAGGGTAGGTGAACAGGGGTTATTATATATAGGGTTGGTTTTTAGGGTTAGGGGATACAGGGGTGTTAAACGGCCAATAGGTGAATAGGGGTGTCAAAACGGGTTTCGGGTGGTGGAGTGAATAGGGTAAAGGGTCATAGGAAATATAGGATAACGGGTGTAGGAGCTTAATGGGTTTCAGTATTTATATTTGGTTTGGGGTATTAAAATGGGTATAGAAATGGGTATAGGGTATAAAATGGGCTAGCTAATGGGTATCCAATAAGGAAAGATAGAATAACCAAAAATATAATTTATAATAACAATACAATATAGAATTTATTCGAAATAACTACAAATGCAATTAGTACATAGAAGTGGATTTTTAATAACCAGTCGAAATTAATAATAATAACAATAATACTAATAACAATAATAATAATAATAAAAATTACAAAAAATAATAACAGTAATAGAAATCAAAGTAATAATAACAATAATAAGATTTGTATAAAAATCATTGAAAATAGTTACTAAGAAAATTATTGATCAAAAATAGATTTTATTAGAAGATCCAACAATACATTTTAAGAAAAACAATTTGAAAGCGGGAAAATAATTTACAAAATTTTAAAATACCAAAAATACACAGAAAATACCGAATTGGGGAAACAAGGGTTACATTTTTGTTGGACCAAAACAAGGATATCCCGTTTGCGCCTCACGATAACCAAGAAATACACAAATGGCAGAGCGTGATGATAATTTCCTACGCTCTACACGTGGACAATGAACAAAGCAAGTAGGACCAAAGACTTTCAAGGAGGAAGAGCCAAGAGCATGCCCATATAGTATTTCAAAAGGTGACAAACTTAAAGTGATAGACGATGTGGTCTTATTGATTAAATTGTCTGTAGTAAGAACTGCTTTTCCCCAAAACTCACTAGGAACTGAAGATGACAATAAAAGATGATGAATAGTTTCAACAATGCACCTATGTTTTCTTTCACTAACACAATTTTGCTCAGTTGTATCTTTACAAGAAGTATGGTGAACAGTTCCATCTAAAGTAACCAAATCAAAAAATTTATTCGAAGTATATTCACCACCCAAATTACATCTAAAACATTAAATAATGGTAGAATGTTGAGTTTTTACAAGAGATCGAGTGTTTTGATAAATTCCAAGGAAGTCAAAGACTTTTCATAAGATAAACCCAACAAGAACGAGTGTGAACATCAATAAAAGAAATATAATATGGAGACCCCCCCCCCTTGTAACAATAGGAGAAGGTCCCTACACATCCGAATGGATGAAATCAAATGGTGCAATAGAACAAGAAGTACTTGTATTAAAAGAAAAAAACAATAAATTTGGCAAGTTTACAACCAGTACATTCTGAAATATCATGTGTTTACAAATTTCCTAAGCTTCCTGTTGAAGCTAAGAATTTTAAGCGGGAAGCTGAAATATGACCAAGACATGAATGTCATAAATAAAAACTAGAGGTTGAAGGACTGTCCTGCCCCGCTTCCCAAAAAGGAATACGAAATACGGATACGTGACTAAGTCCAACGAATGGCTTTCACCTTTCATAAGCTATAAGGATCTTTACAGTATTTCATAGGAATAAACAAGAATAAACTAGGAGAAATCATCTGCGCATGCATGAATAAATTTATATAACTAACAGAATTTACTTGAAACAAAATAAATAATTCTCAAATAAACCAGATCTGGAACAAGTTATAAATTCTGGGTCAAACAGCCCAATACAAAATAATCCATGTAACAATACATTTATTCAAAATAAGCAACAAGAAATAACATTAGCAAGAACTCCATCTAATTAGAATGTTTTCTTACCTACTCCTTCAGGCAGCGGGTCACCCAAGTCTGCAATTTAACAAATTGCAGGAAGAGGAAAAGAAACAAAACGTCCGTCAATATAAGTTACGAGCTGCTTGTAGTGCAGGCAACAAGTACATGAAAAGATAAACAGATATAGAGTAACAATGAAAGCAAGTACAGAATAAGCATGTAATAGATGTGACAGCAAAACAAAATAACTAACATGAAATCAGTAACAGAATCAAGTAACATGGTATGCTAACAGGGTACACGTAACATGTAACAGATGTCAAGTATCATTCAAGCAGGTAAACAAGTAACAGGTTTCAGGTTGCATGTACAGGTAACAGGAATATACAGGTGATCATGTTATTTCAAGTCTTGTATTTTAGTTCTATCTAAGTAGCACTTCATGCGTCCTAAATTTTACCACATGGTTGCTACTTACATGCAAGTTACGTTTAGACTTCGTAGTGGATTATATAGGGCCGTGTACTCAGGTATTAGGTAAAAAAGTAATCAAAATCAGGTATCATGTAACAGGTAATCATGCATCAGGTAGGACCTACTGTCCCCTCCGAGTACACCCTCCTGTAGGGAAGTATGTAGTCGGGTAACAGGTGGGAAACACGAGCTCCTTTCTGAGTACACCTTATCATAGGGAAGTATGTAGTCAGGAATCATGTAAACAGATAATCAGGATCATATTTCATGTAATCATATCACAGGTAACAGATGGGAAACACGAGCCCCCTTCCAAGTACGCATTTCTATATTCTCCACTACTAGATCTTTCCCTTAACCCCGGCTTGGTTAATTGTTATTATTATCAAACAGGTATATACGTGCACAAAACAGGACAAGAATAACATGGAAAGAACAAGGGATAGGTTCAGATCAGACATAAACATGCATAGGTGACAGACAACTCCTAAAAGGCTAGGACAACGAAACTTTCAGTTCTGGACAGCAGGACACTACTGCACCAAATTTGAGATTTTCGTTGCCAAAAACATGCAAATCTGGATCCGTCAGAAAATCTAGAAAATAGACTCTCAGTCGAATCCAGCACATATATATAATTCATATAATAATTACAGGAACAGGGCTCAAAACAGAATTATATGCAGAAAACATGTTCAGCCAGAAAACACAAGGTTGTATTCATAAACATGAAATTGGCATAAAAACATACTGATTAAATCCAAAAAAAATCTGAGGTATTTCCTAGTATGTCTAGTATCAGAAAATAAAGTTTCATAATATTTCAACTTAGGTAGTATAGTCAAATAAAATCAGAAAACAGCAAGATACAGCAAGTTTGTAAATATAACACCTCAAATACAGTAGTACTAAAACAGCGATATATTCCAAAGTATAACTCGAAATCCAAATCCATCAAAAGGGTAGTAAAATAGATACAGCAGGCTACATTTTATATTTACAAAGTTTTTATCAACAACAATTAGAATCAGGTCGAAAACAAGGTTCTTTACTGAACAGTATGAAATTCTGGAAATATAGTAGTTGCTCACATGCATAGAATAGTTTATAAAAGTCATTAATTAAATCGTCAAAAATAACGGGTTAATCTCATTCATGTCTAGTTATACCTAGAAAAGTATTAGATCAAAATTTTATCTTTGACATCAATATTAAAATAAATAACTCTACAGAATTCACATAAAGCCGAATCTGGAATTTTCTACACATCTGTAGTAAACCAGCAATAACTCACAACTCACAAATCGAAACTGAGATCTGTCAGAAATTCTGGAAAATAGAAAGTGAGATCTACGATTTATATTCATAAATTAATTTGATTTACTGATCTCAATAGGGTCTAAAATACTGAAAAAGAATGGGGCAGCAACAACAATAGAAATTTTTTCATGTATTAAATCAAATAGTTCATATGGAACAAATCCAAATTAAAACAAAACACAAAGCACGGTATCATAGATGTCAAAACAACATGGTATGGGTGTTTTACATGTCTACCACAAAATACTACGACTAACACATCAAGCATGCAAGATTCATACAACATATCATGGATCACGAACATCATACATGCATGAATCAAGAATTAGATTTATGTTGATTTCATGTCGTGTGTGTGACAACGGATGACTACGGATGGATCAACAAGTAGAGACAAGATCTAACAAGGGTTTCTCATGAGAGTGAATCTAGACACAAAAGCCACACTACAGGCAGTATTTAGTACTTGTATATACAAAAAAAAAATACAAGTTACTTGCCTTGAAATTGACGACGAAAACGATGACGAGACGAGAATAACGGGAATGGATTTCCGGGCACGAACACAAGCGAATGAATCACGAACCAATCACAAACACATGATCACAATCCCATGCTCGAGATCAACACACGCACACAAGGACCAACGCAAAGGCAGGCCAGGGAGGTGTGCACCGCATCGGGAGGGCGACGGCGGCAGGCGGTGCTGGCTGGTGTCACTGATGGCTGGCGATGCTGCTGTCGTTGCTGCTATCTTTGGGAAAGGCAGGGAAGGGGAGGGGACTGGCTGTGGTGGTGGCATCGGGCTGCAGCTCAGGGGGTTTTGCTGGGTTGACGAGGTAGGCACAGGGGGCTGCCGAAGGGTGGTCGAGAGAGAGGATGGGGCACTACAGGGGGTAGAGGGAGAGGAGGATCGGCAGGTGAGTGGGTTTGGAGGTCGGGAGTTGGGCTGAACGGGAGGTAGGAGATAGGGAGAGATAGGGTAGTGACTGTATAGTAGGGTTTTGATTAAGAAGTTAATAGTGGGCCTATTTATATAAGGAGAGAATTAGGGTTTTAGGGTGAAACGGGTTAGGGAAATAATTAGGATCCAATAGGGTTAAGGGGTGAAATGCTATTGGGTTTTAAAAGATCTAAAAGATATACGATTGTGGGATTTTTAGGGTGAGATTTAATTAATAATTAATTAGGCCATGAAGCAAAATAATTAGAATTAAACAAATTAATCGGAGGTAAAAATTTGACAGAAAAGTTGAATCAAGAAAAATACTCAAGGCCACAAAATGAAACAAAGGCAAAACAGATAGATTTATTGAGAACGAACATCGAATGCATGGTTCAGAAGGAACAGAAGAATACAATGTGAAATAAATACTCAGAAAAAGAAAATAGATCCAAAGTACAAGAAAATGAAAAACAGGGGTTACAAGGACACAAACAAAATGAAGACAAGTCAACACTAGGAGTTGCAAATATTGGTAACTTCAGCTCATCAAAAATATATACTCCCCCTCTATGGCCTAACCCAATTAGCTTCTGGAACAGCGGATCATGCACATGACAAAAGGTAGAAGAAATGAGTAATCAGAATCACACAACTAACTAACAGATACAAGATATAGTGTAAGCTTAGGAATGTGGTAAACATTAGAAAAAGATAAATAAGGTGACAATGGAACCAATTCTTGTTAATGGCATAGGAGTAAATAGTCATGACAGACAGATGATGTTGGACACCAAGGAACAAAAGAATTTGAATCAGGAGACATATGGTGTGAAGCTCAATAATCTAAAACCCATGTGGAGGAGAACATACCTTAGGAACTGGAGGGTAGCGGATCTATCAGTGAAGATGTAGACATAGTTTTCGGCTGTGTAGCAAGGAGCTTTTGAAGCTGCTCAGAAAGGGCTGCAAGTGCAGAATTTGAGGATGATGCTTTAAATTTAGAGTAGACTGATGATGGTACACTTGCTGTAGTGCTAAATTGTGGAGGATGATATGGTCGTAGTTCCGATTGGTTGCCAAAATGTGGAGGCCTGAATTGCTGCCTTTGTTGGTGTTAGTGACCCTTCTGCTTGCAAAAGCTGCACTCATCAATCCCAACTTTTGAATAAGTTTTATTCTCATAGTGCGCAGAAGGTCTAGAAGGGACTGCTTAAAAAGAGGGATTGGATACCGGGAGAATTCATTTTCTTGCTTTTAAGACATATTTCATTGGCTAAAAGCTTGCTGACCACCAAATCAACTGAAGAAAGTGGGATACGCTGCAAAATTGAAGCATGAGGTCCCTCAAAATCATCACGAAGTGCCATAAAATTTGAAACATGCATTATTCCTCTCTATGAGCAATATAAGCTACACAAGCTCGTAATTCTGCTAGGTCTGTAAGAGCCAATTGAGCCCAAAGATCTGTCATTGCATAATAGAATTCTTGAATGCTCATGTCTTTCTGTTCAAGAGCTCGAATATGAGATTCTATCTTAAACTGTTTGGCAAAATTAGACTGTGTATAAAATGTTAGAAGATGTTGCCAAACCTCCTTCCTTGTTTCATACTTTGCCAGTTGGGTATCTTTTTGAATTATCTGCTTCCCAATTATCTAGTCGGGTTTCACAATCATTGCGAAGACAAACTAACTTTCAAATTTGCAGAATCTAACAAAGCTTGGAAACTGTAGATTGAACAAAATTAAATTCAGATAATATACAAAAAAATGAAGGAAAATACCAATTTTGGGGTTATCGGAACCAAAAGAGGGTGATCGAAACTGGTCAAGGTGGAGTCACCCAAATCAACAGGTGGCAGCAGTGAAGAAAGCGACCAAGAAGTCGCTGGTTCCCGACGAAGAGCAGAGCTACTGAGGGGGCGGCGACCAAGGTTGTAGCGCTTGCTCAGGCTTGAAATCATAACAGTGACGAATTGACGGTGAAAAAGGTGGTGGTGAGTCACCAGTGACGAAGAGAAATCAAATCCAAAATCAAGAGCTCCGATACTATGTGAATTATCCAAATCCAAAATCAAGATTCAAAGAGAAATCAAAGAGGATGGAAAAGAAGGCTAGGGTTTCTCATGTTTCAGTGTTAGGAAAACTGAGGATCTTGTCGAGTCTTCGACACAATCGACTCAAACCACCAAGCAAAACTAGATCGCACCAATCATACAAAGCACACAAGAATTATCCCGATTTGGGCTTTCGCCTTGATCCAGGGGAGGAATAACCAAGATATTATTTCAACTAGAGAAGATACAAGAATATTACAATTCTTACCATGACCCTCTCTCAAGCCTAACTGGAACTTGGTTGCTGCTTACAATGGAGAAACTCTCTCACCCTCTCATATGAAGTACTATCTTCTTCTATTCGGCACTTAGTAGAATCATATCGTTCTAATAGCCGTTTACATTATATTTATAGATCTAGAGAAACCCTAGTTTAGATATCTTAATACAATAACCATCCAATGTATACTGAAGAGATAAACAAATAATTAGAGCCGTACGATCTAATCAGAAGACAAAGTGGGCTTCAATCGAATCAACAAACCCGCACCCAAAAAATCCATCAGCACCGCGGACGGTCGACCGCACATAGTTGCGGTTGACCGCAACTCCCAGAACATCAACCCGAGAAGGTGACAGTCGGCCGCACAGTCGACTGTTCCTTCTTTATTTGCTGCTACTGCTGCTGTTTGTTTCTCCTTCTCTTCGATCCTTCGCTTCGAACCCTCTACTTGTATCACCATTTTCTCTTCACACCGAATAAGTATGCAAGACATAAAACCCAACAATCTCCACCTTGGATTGCATACTTATGAATCCATACCTGTGTGATTTAAAACTCTTCTAGACCTTTCTTCTCCGCTTTGTAAACAACACGTTTCTGTGGCTTCTTCTACTAGTTGAACAAACGTCCATCTGTTTTCCTCCAGCTGTATGCCCTCCTTAAGGGCACACCCCTGTAAATGTAATCATGGGGTGTCACCCTCCACACGAACTCCACCTACATCAAGGCTCTGTCTACCTTTCAATGGTATTCAAATGTTGCAGTCTCGATTCGGTAATTCTAGTGACGACTTACTAGATAATGCTTTAAGAACAATAGGCTTCCATACACTCGGCTGAGTTTTCCTGCTCCCACAAAGCTTGTAGAGGTTGTGCTGACCCTGTCCAATTTTCCTCTTACCCTGCATTACCTTAAGACGACTATCCCAAACTATTAAAACTCTACCTCGAGCTGTGTACCTACAACCACGAGCATCAAGAGTCCCCAAGGACATCAGATTCTGCCATATCGAAGAAATACGCATGACCTCTTCTAGTGCGAACCTTTTACCATCTGGCGTCTC
This sequence comes from Hemerocallis citrina, assembly GCA_017893485.1. Lineage (NCBI taxonomy): Eukaryota > Viridiplantae > Streptophyta > Magnoliopsida > Asparagales > Asphodelaceae > Hemerocallis > Hemerocallis citrina. Next base: position 95,373,180 of record CM030360.1, on the reverse strand, counting down.
CAATTCAACTGTTCCCTCACCCACTACTTCACAAATCTCACCACTCCCCGTTCTCACACTCTGGCTTGTTGACGATTTGTAAGTAGAAAACATCTCTCCCTCAGAGCCAATATGAGAAGAACTTCCTGAATCAAGATACCAACTTGAATCCACATCTGAAGAACTTGAAATAAGAAGACAAAAGTCATCATTATTACCTGACTCAATTGCGCTGACTATATGGGCTTATTCACCTCCTTTAGTAGTACTTTTCTGACTCAACCACTTGCGATAGTCTCTCTTGTAATGTCCAACTCCTCTACAATAGTGGCAACGAATCTTACCCTTGTGTGTCGCATCCCTTCCAATTGAAGTATCACCATCCACCGCAAAGCACCCTATAGAAATATACCCTCCTTATATGAGTCTCCTTTCTCAGTTCATCTTTCTTCAGACCCTTAATCACCCCATGTAACACCCCGAATTCCAAATAAGACCGAATTCGAAGTTCCACAGGATCTTTACACTTCTCTTCGTACAATTTTACAAGGAATTTAAAACTTTTGTTACATCAGAGTTATATTTACAATATATTTATACAGCGGAAGCAATTTACAACAATTACTTGAATAAAATATACAACTCTTGAATTCATTCTTTAAGAAGCATGCATACTTTAATCTTGCCAATCACTTTATCATGCATAGAAACTATGGGCACGTCAGTCATTCAACTGATGCTAGGATATAATACATCAATTTTCTCTTACTTAGAAAGCACAAACTTGTCACAAACAGAACTACGGGGACTATCCTATTGATGTCGTGTTGTGATTGTGCACTTAGTCCTTAATGCAGTTGTTTTTATTATATGACACTAATGCGCACTTGTTCAGAGTCTATGCAACCCATACTACATAGGTCTGAGGGCAAGCCCTTAACCGTTCTTCATCTTGTAGGGTTCAATCCCTCGCCATGACTTAGTCTACTACGGTAACTATGGTAAGTATCCTAGGTATTCTATGAGTTACGATCCCACATCTAGGCTCCCTCGAGAGAACCCCACGCACTGACACATGACTCATCATGTAGGCATCCTGTGGTCAATACACCTCCTACCATTGGCACCACCCGTAGTCATTAGACCACCCTATAAGCGTCGCCACCGGGATGGTACTCTGGAGTAGTATCCACGCCCTATTCATGATGTACCATGGGACATTCTATGAATACTCTCACGCTGCCAATTCAATGGCCCTCATACTCATGTTTTTCTCTTACTTTCATCACATCTCCACTATGTATCTAGTCCTTAATTTATTTGAATCATGACTAAAATCAATCACCTAGAGTTAGAACTTCCACTATACCGGTCTTAACCATTTAAATAATACGACCCAACCTTGGTCTTTCCATTTCTATCTCATTACAACAAATTTCTTTCAATGCCGGTACGAGGCTTAGCTACACTCTAGTTCTCAATTTCACTTCATAATCACAAAATTGAATTTTCATACTCATGAAGTCTTTTTCACAATTCAACATGATTTCCATTTCTTTTCTAAGAATCAATTTCATACATAAAGTTCAATTTCAATTTATACCTCTCACATTCATAATAAATCTCAATAATTCCATTTAATTTTCACACTATTGTTTCTTTCCTTTCTTTGATTTAAAAATCACAATTGTATTTTTCATTTATCTTTCGAATGCATACATTACCCAATTTAGTGAATAAAATCCATAAATAAACACACTTTAATTTTTTTTCATACAAAAGTTTATTTTATAACCTATATAGAATTCTCTCATAGAATTAATCACATCTTTATTCACACAAATATCAACTCTATGGAGTTCTTTGAAGAGTCTCTACTCAATTTTGCCTCTAAATCTCATTTTATTTTACCAAAATAATGTAGACATATTTTTTTCATGAGTCTAGATATTTTTATAATAATTATAGTATTTTTCTTAATTAAAAAAAACATTTGTAAACTATTCTTAATGAGATTGAAATATTTCATCTGTGGAGACAGTGATAGTCGACTGTTGAGATAGGCCAGTCGACTGTCCTGCTAGGATTTAAGACTCGAAAACCAACAATCAAGACAGTGACAGTCAACTATTGAAACATAGCAAGTCGGCTGTCCTGCGAAGATTTAAAACTCGAAAAGCCAATAGTCAAGACAGTGACAGTCGACTATTGTAACATAGTCGGTCGACTGCCCTGCAAGGATTTAAAACTCGAAATTCAGTACCTAATAGTCGACTGTTGATTCTAGTTCGGTCGACTATCAATTGTATCAGGTTGCAGTTAAAGTGGATTATGAATACATTTTCGACATCGAAAAGCAACGAAACTTCTTCATAATATGGCACTACAATTATCTATAAATCTGTTTTTCTTATTTCTGTGAGTGTGCAAGCATTTCTACAACAAAATTTCTCTTTTTCCATACTATTATTAGGTCAATTTAGGCAATTCACATTTCCATGATTCTCATTCAATTAACTAGTCACACAAGCAAAATTTTCTTAATCTAGCACATATCAAAACATAAAATTCATGGTAGCATGGTAATTTCTAAGATAATAATCATAATTTGCATCAATGAACATCTATTTTAACAAGCATTCACACCATTTGCAATTTCTCTCATTTTCACGACATATGGCTAAATTAATTAGAGTTTTATTCTCAATCTTATCAAACAATTCCCTAGCATGATATCTAGTTAGAAGTTTGAGAAAATCACTCACCTTTAATGGATAGAAAACAACAAGAACTCCTAAAATATCTCCTAGAATGAACAAGGGAAACCTTCTCCTCCTAGATTAAGCCACCAATTTGACTTCTCCTCCTAACTTGATGGTACTTGAACTCCTTCTTGCTCCAATGGTAGGCCGGCCCAGCTTGAGAAGGGAACACACACAACTAGCACTCAATCTTTTAACTTACAACACTTCTAATTTTTTACTCACAATTTTGTCTTTCTTTCTTTCTTTCTATTCTTTTCAATTCTTTTTCAAGTGCAAATATGAATGAGTGAGGGGGGTTATTTATACCAATTTAGAGTGCAAATGGAAGGCTAGGATTAGTCCAAACGGTTAAGGATCAAAGGTCAAGATGAATTAGGGAGTTGTACTAACTACCCATGATGGAGCAACCACCTCCCCACTTCACCCATGTCTCCCTCTCTCTTCGGTGAAATCCGGCCTACACTTAGGTGCATTTGCACGTGCTAGTGCAATGCACATGCAAACTAGTACCCCCCATTTATAAGTTGTTCATGTAATGTTATTAGTTATCTACTAAATTAGTCTACACTACAAGTTAGTTTATTTAAAAGGAAAAATTAAATTAATGGTCTCACTAATGGGCCAATTAACCATGGGCTCTTAATAAAATAATTAGTTAATTAATTATAGTGGGCTAGGAAGAGATAATTAGGCCTAGGATTTATTAGGCTTTTAAAAATAGGCTTTTTATAAATAAAAAGAATAATTACTTGTTCATGCTATAAAGAAATATTTTTCTAGAAAAAAATGCATATGAAATTATACGTGCAAAACACGTAAAATCACAAACTCTTCATAAATAAAAATTCAGGGTGTTACACCCCAGCTACTGTAAGTGCTCCTTGGATGACCTCCCGTGTAGTATGGTAGTTTCAAGTGATCATAAGAAGTTGGTAGTGAATATATCCAGTTGAAAGCTTTATTCTCTTCGCTAAGATCATCAACATTAATCGCCTTCAGTTCAGATATTACCTTATTGAACTCGACAATGTGATCTTGAAGATGAGTCCTTCCTTTATTGAGAACCTAAACAGCTTTCTCTTCAAATACATCCGATCTAGCAACGACGATTCCGAGTAGTCAGATTTGAGTCTCGCCCACAGACTTGCCGCACTTGTCTCCTCAAGAATATTACACTTGACTTCGTCCGCCAATTACACCCGAATTAAACTCAAGGCCTTCAAACAAATCTCATCCCACTTCTCCTGTTTCATGTCGGTTGGCTTCTTCTTTTCTAGGGCAAGGTGCAAGTCATTCTGAACCAAAACATCATACATGTCCACCTTCCATAGATTGAAGTTGATCTTCGTCATACCCTCAAACTGCTTGATCTTCATCTTTTGATCTGCCATCTCCTCCAAGGAACTCGAAGTAACCTACGAACCTAATTGCTCTGTTACCAATTGTTAGAAAAACTGATGATCTTATTGAGTCTTCGACACAATCAACACAAATCGCCAAGCAAAACTAGATCTCACCAATCACACAGAGCACACAAGAATTGTCCTGGTTGGAGCTTTCGCCTTAATTCGGGAGATATAGAACTGAGATATTATTTCAACTAAAGAAGATAAAAGAATATTATAATTCTCACAACGAGCCTCTCTCAAGCCTAACTGTAACTTGGTTGTTGCTTACAATGGAGAAACACTTTCACCCTCTCATATGAAGTACTCTCTTCTTCTATTCAGCACTCGATAGAATCATATCATTCTAAGAGCCATTTACATTGTATTTATAGATCTAGAGAAACCCTAGTTTAGATATCTTGATACTATAGCCATCCGATGTATACTGAAGAGATAAACATGTAATTAGAGTCGTACGATCTAATCAGAAGACGAAGTGGACTTCAATCGAATCAACAAACTCACACCCAAAAAGTCCATCAGCGCCGCGAACGGTCGACCGCACACAGTTGCGATCGACCGCAACTCCCAGACCATCAACCTGAGAAGGTGACAGTTGATCGCATAGTCCACTGTCCCTTTCTCTGTTGGCTACTATTGCTGGTGACTGTTTCTCATTCTCTTCGATCCTTCGCTTCAAACCCTTTACTTGTATCACCATCTTCTCTTCACACCGAATAAGTATGCAAGACATAAAACCCAACATTCAGGACTTAAAATGTCCACTATACAAGAAGTGGAATAATAAAGCCTTAAGGGCCAAAACATAGGTAAAATACTAAACTACCCTTACAAATAAATATAATTACTCTAATAACTAGATTATTGTCAGAATTGTGGTATGTTTACATCGTAATTGTTAATCTTTCATGTTAAGTTGTTGAACTGAGATAGCTTTCATGATAACAAAAGTTTTTCCTTTTTTTTTTGCCTTCAGTGTGTGTTTGTTTAGCTTATCAAAACATTTTGGTATTGTGCAGTGGAACTCAAACATCTTGTTAAAAGGAAAGGCATTTATTATTGTTAAACTATACTAGGTTAATTAAGGTTTTCATAAGTACTATTTGTCTGTGTAATAAATTGAATTCTTAGCAGTTGGATCTGTTCATTTAAATGGTTGAGATGAAAGCCTTACTGATTAGAAATTTTGAAGATTTTGTTACCTGGCGAGGTAGCACATGTGCATTTGTCCAATGATGGTTAAAACCTTATGATATGCATTGGCCATATGAAATATTTGCTGAGCCGTACACAGACTTTTCTCGGTAAGTTATTCTTCCTTGATTATAATTATATCAGTAATGAAATGAGTAAATGCGATGTTGATTTTTTCCACAGTTGCAGTTTCAGTTCAGGGTTTTACAAGTTTGTAGAGAGTTATGATTAAGTTAATTGAAAATGAATTGGGTATTAGGTGGACTAATTACCAAGCACGTACAATGCATGTATGCATGAACAATTAATCTAAATCATTATTGCCTATGATCCGTCTAATTATATAATACATGAGTTTTGGAATATTCAGAGGATTTCTTGTATCATATTTGACAGTAATAAAATTTATATTAGTTAATTAACTTTACAATACCTAACTAATGTTAAATCTAATGCATGAGGTAAAGTAGTAGTTGAACATATATGAATGTTCCAAATTTTAGCTTGTATAGCTGTATGTATATATATCTCTATTTTAAGTCTCGAACCATATTCAAACCAAGGCATGCTATCGTTAAAATCTTACTTGATTTAAAACATATCTATGAGTTAGGATTCTGAATCATCTCGACTCCAAACTATCGTATGCCTAAATCTCTTAGACAGTGTCTTTAAAGTATCTCCAAAGAATCTCAAAACTAATTTTACTATGACATGAAGTGTTCTAGTAATATTTGTAGAAAAAAATACAGTTTCCATCTAATCAATCTTATATTTATTCTATTTGCAAAAAATATGACATAAGAAATCCATTAATATTTGAAACCATGCTTCAACTTATTATAATTTATGCATTTTTTTTATTTTTTTAATTTATATTTTATTCTGTTTTGAGTAAACATGGTAGGTAGATGGACATAATGGAATACTACTAATTAAACTCATACAACCAGTAGAAGTACGAATTCTTCGCGCCAACATACTTCCGCATCCTTGATATAATAATCCTAATATGTTTACCTTGTTTTTGTTGTGTGCTATATCAATAGATTAATTTCTCATGTGTGATATCTCAATCTTTCTGAGTTCCTGCTAGCTTTCTTCTTTGTATTGGAGGAACTGGTTTTATTCCATTTTTCCTTTTAACTCGACAATTTTCCATTATCTTACTTGCTATGTTGGGATAGGTCCGATTGGAGAAAATCCTTGGCTTGAGTGATTGTTGCTCCATATTTTTCATTATGGTATAATTATCTACAATTCATCTTCTAATGATTCATTGTTTTACACTTCTTCTCTACCTTTTTGAATTCGGCTCACCTGATCATGTATCTTAAGCAAGTTGAGGAAGATATGCAATCAGTTCGTTAAGGAGAATAACTTCCGCGATCAGGTTTATGTCATGACTCACTTGAACTCTTTTTCTTGTTTGTGCGTGTTGTACTTTGTTTTCTTATTGTGGTGTTTTCCGTGCGTTGCTTCTTAATTTGGTGTGGGAGCAGACATACAGTGAGTCGATATTTTGAAGGAAACTAATAAAGATCTAATCTTTCGTCGTCGTTGTAAAAAGTGGTTAGAGCTCCTGAGATCTGGATCGTTGAAAAAGCACCTTTATCTGAATCCGACGATTGCTGTCGTAGCCGATGGACTGCAAAAAGCTTGAAACACGGGGGTTGGCCACGATGCTCAAGTCCGAACCAGAGAGAAATACAGTTTGAGAGAGAAATTTCTAATTACACATTACAAATTACCATCCGACCGAGGGAAGGGGAGGGTATTTATAGGTCTGGGAATCGGTGAGAAGATTGATATAAATAGGATATCTTCTGTAGATTCCCTCCTTTAAGAGATAGAATCAATTACTCTCTTATTAGGGATAAGAGATTTGACTTACAACCTTCTTGGGCTGGGTGTCTCTCTAGATGGGCCCAGTCGCTTTTAATGGACTTGAAAGCAGCCCATGTCTTATTAATAAACCTGAACGAGGCCTTGACCTGTTAAAGAGGTCCGTTACTATTAATCTGCCTGTAGAAGCTTTAAGACATGTGCTGAAATCGTACAGTAGAGATTTGCTGTAATTTTTACCATTATCATAAGCCCCCCACTCCTGGAAGTTGATTTTCTTTGCTTTCGGGAAGTAGTTTGCCTTGATTCGGATTTCTGGGGGTACTATCTTGGCTTTCAGGGATAGTTGAAGATTCCTGGAAATTGGGGAAAGCTTCCAGAGGTGGTGAATATTTTCCTGAACTTTTTCGAATTTTGTAAATTTTCTGATCTTTAATCATTTTCACCCAATTAATAAACTTTTTCTGAATTTTTTAAAATAATTATATCAATTATAAATTAATTTTGGGGTTTTTAATTAATTTCCAGAATTTGATAATCATTATTTTGGATTTTTAATTAAAATTTCAAATTTTAATTAAGTTTGTTGATTTTTTTATTAATTTATGAAATATGGCACGCTTTTTAGAGCGATCTAATGCGACGATTAGACCAGGGATCGCGCGCTGATGAGATCGGACGATCGTGATTGAGTTGCTCTGATGCGGGAGTGACGTGGCGCAATCATGTGCGTCGATCAAGCTTAGGCTCGCCCGCTGAGTGAGTTCATGGGCTGTAATGCAGTGCGGGGAGTGGAGGAGGCGACGTTGCGACATCCCACGCATCGATCATGTGCTAGTTTACATTTTGGGGTGATTGGGAAGCTGAGAAACGGAGCGGAGTGGCAGGGATGAAGCGGTGACGTGGTGCAATTGTGCGTTGATCTCGTGCACACCCGCGCTTTTAAGTGATGCGATGGTCCACATCTGCTGCATGGGCTCGCTTGGTCGCCCTACTTTGTTGGGCGATCTAGGGCTTGATTTTTGGCCGACCAGGAACTTTGTCGACCTACTAATAGCCTTGCCAACCTTCTACCAGCTTCGCTAACCTACTTCTCGTCGACCAAGCCCGTACTGCTTGTTTTCGTCGACTAATACTCCGTCTTCCTTGGAGCTTGGCGACTTGAGTTGCTATTGAGCTCCTTCACCAACCAAAGCTTCAGGCAACCAAGCTCTTTCACCAAAGTCACCCCTTTATCGACCTTGGCGACCTCCCCCTTCGTCAAGCAAGCATTTTGGTGACCAGAGCACCTCGCCAACCATCTCCTTCGCCATTCAAGCATTTTTTAGACCAGAGCAGCTCGCCGACCACCTCCTTCATCGTTCAGGGGCTTTGGCAACCTCGTCAACCATGTGCTTGGCTACTAGCTTTAGAGCTTCTGATCAGCTAGAGTCTTTGGCCAAGTTTGAGGTCGGGTTTTTGCTTAGTCTGGTTCGGGTTCGGTTTAGTTGAGTTAGGTTTTCGCCAACTTTGGAGTTCGATGTCGGGTTTCTTACATCAAAGTTTTCAGTCGACTTAGGCTTCACCAACATTGGAGCTCTTGTTTGAGTTTGGATTTCGGCCAAGTTAGGAGTCTTTACTCGAGTTTGAGTATTAGCACACAATGAAGCTTTTTTGGGTTCAGTTTGGCCAACTTCGGGTTTGGTTTGCTTTGTTGGGGTGAGTTTTGAATAAGTTCGAAGCTTGATGTTGAGTTGATACCTTGTTAAATCTGAAGCTTCTTGTTCAAGTTCAAGTTAGGGTTTTGGCCAACTAGATGCTTGGCCAAGTGTTGATTAGTGTTAAGTTCAAGCTAGACCAAGTTAGAAGCTTTGTTGACCATGCTTGTGGTCGAGTTTGAGTATTTCCAACTTCGGTGTTTAGCTTGATTGTGTTTTTGCACAAGTGTGCAGCTCTTGATGGACATTGGCCAAGTTAGAGGCTTCGCTGAGCTAGGGAGTTTTGCCTCAGAGCAGCTTTTCATTCTTTGTGCATGCATGCAATTATATATATATATATATATAGACACACACACACACAAAGTTCATCTTATAGATCTTGGTCCATAGATCAATAGAATCTTTTTGGTGAACATGGCTTCTAGTGATTGTCAACTTGTTTTGTCAATCAAAACATCCCATCGTTCTTTTTGCTGAACCGTGTTGTGTTGTTTGTTTTGTCGATTGAGCAGTTCATTGTTGGACTAGTGTTCTTGTTGATTTGGGTGCAGAGTGCTTCAACCGTTGGATCTTGTGTGGTGTGGCCGAACTGGAAGAGTGGTTGTTAGAGAAAGCTTTAGATGGCAGTCAAATTCTAAGCGTGTTGTTTGATCCAGCAAATTTATAGTAGCAACTCCAGGATGGAGTTGATGTAGAGCTTGTTATTTGTGCCCAACCAGTTTGTAGAGGAAACTCTAGGACAAAGTTGATGTAGAGCTTGCTGTTTGCACCTAGCAAGTTTGTGGAGACAACTCTAAACCGAAGTTGAACGTTTGAACTTGGTGTTTACACCCAATGGGTTTATAGAGACAAATCTAAGACATAGTTGGATGATTAAACTTGCTGTTTGCGCCCATTATGTTTGGAGAGGCAACTATAGGATGGAGTTGGACGTAGAGCTCGATATTTGATCCTAGCATGTTTAAAGAGATAACTCTGAGACAGAGTTGGATGTTTGAATTTGCTGTTTGCACCCAAAAAGTTTATAGAGAAATCTAAGACGGAGTTGGATGTTTGAGAGCAGTTTGCACCGAGCAACTTTGGAGAGACAACTCTAAGACGGAGTTGAACGTAGAACTTGTTGTTTGGTCCCAACAAGTTTATATATATAACTTTGAGACGAAGTTGGACGTTTGAACTTACTACTTGCGCCTAACAAGTTTATAGAGACAACTCTGAGACCGAGTTGGACGTTTGAACTTGCAATTTGTGCCCAGTAAGTTTAGAGAGGCAACTCTAAGACGAAGTTGAATGTAGAACTTGTTGTTTGATTCCATCAAGTTTATAGAGACAACTCTGAGACGGAGTTGGATGTTTAAACTTCTGTGTGCCCAATAAATTTGGAGAGGCAACTCTAGGATGGAGTTGGACATAGAGCTCGCTATTTGATCTCAGCAAGTTTATAGAGATAAATCTAAGACGGAGTTAGACATTTTAACTTGCTGTTTGCGCCCAACAAATTTATAGAGACAACTCTGAGACTGTAATACCCCGCAAAATAAAATGATTTATTTTGCATCAATAAATAATATTAAATCAGTAAAGTTGACTATTTTGACTATTTTCTTGAAATTACAATTTTGCACGTGCAACACACGTGCAAAATTAAAAAATTTTGAATTCTTAAAATTTTATGGTTAATGATTAATTTTTCTCGTTTATTTATGATATTTTAATTTTTAGATATATTTAAATTAATTTGACTATTTTATGAATTTGTTAATTTTACACGTGCAAAACACGTGTAAATATTTTTTGGTGCAAATTTCTACTTTTAAATTTATGAATATATTCTCCTATTTATTACACAGTATATCCTAAATTTTGGAATTTTTCTGAATAAAAAAAATATTTTTATAAATACTTCGAAAGAGATGAACTTTTATGTAAAAAGCCGTTTGGATCCCAAACAAATAATGAAAATTCGTTTCTACTGATTTTTGGGCTGGAAATGGTCATCATTAAAAATAAAATCTATTTAAATTTTATTTAGAGTTGATTTGGTAAAGATTTAAACAAATATGGTATTTTTGCAAATATGAAATTTAGGTTGGATATTGTGCAAATGTTTTCTTGAAAAGGAAAAGTCAGAAATTTTAATTGGAAAATCTAATATGTATTAGTAGATATTATTTCTGAAATTTCTGGATTTTTTCGAATATTTTATGACATATTTGCAAATATTACAAAGAGAGACTTTTGTGCAAAATTACCAATTTGAATACAAATCTGAATTTTTTTAAATTCTGGGCTATGCTTGATGGTTGGATAACTCATTAGTAAAGGGATTTGGTTTTATTTTAATTTATTTAACTTATTTAAATACTTTATTAACAGAAATGTTTATATATGTAAAGTAATAATTTGTTAAGCGATGTTTCCATAAACTTGTAAAACCCTAAAAACTCCAGATTTCGGCCTAAAATATGGCAACTACAGCCGTCCCTCTCCTCTGCAAGAATAAAATATTTTTTTTACTATTAATTTTTTAGAGTTTCAAAGCGATGATCTTGGATTTTACAAAAGAAGGGCTTTTTCTTATTCTTTATTAATTCGATTGATTTCTTCATTGAGGTGAGTGACATATATTTGATTTCTTTTATTCTAAGCATGTCGTATGTGATGATTTAGTGATTAGAAAGCATGTTAGGGATTGTGTGTTAATGTAATGAAATTTGATGGAAGGATGAATTAAAAATTAAATCTTTTCATGAAACTATGCTATGGATGATTAAAATTATATATAGATGAATTGAGATTGTTAAGAACCTGATAGAAATCATGGGTATGTTTCTTTGTATTCTAATCTTGCTGGTTTGAACATATAATATGAATTTTATGATGAATAATGCTTAAAGTGAACAAAAATTGAATCTTTACTATGTGTATATGCCTATACTCTGTTGTGATGATTTGATGTAGTAAAACTTGATTATATACTTGTTATAATTGCATATATTCATGAGTAAACTATTATAATCAGTGGGGTATGGGTATAACAAGTTGTAAATGGATTTTTTGGATTAAAAAGATCAAATTTTGAAGTGGATTTGAGTAATGGAAATTCGGATCTGTGTGTGTTCTGCCGAAACTTGGTTTTGTGATTTTTGTGAAGTTTTCGATGGGATTTGAGTTGTTTTGATACTGAGTTGTTTTGAACATAGTACTTTTCCTATTTGTTGAACTTTGATACTATAACCGATGTAGGAACACTTACATATATATTATATTTCACTATTTTGAAGAAATTTAGTTTTGTGTGTTTTGTGAAGTTTTAAATTGAATCTTGATTATTTCTATACTGAGATTGAATTTGCCATTATACTACTTCCTATTGATGAGATTTTGAAGCTTTAACTGAAGCAAATATACACGTTACACATTTACATATACATATGCACTGTTTTGAAGAATTTTGTGAAAAATTACTCTTTTGAAATCTTGATGTGTTTTCGATTTGTTTTATAAACTCCTAGATGTTATACAAGTCATATTTGATCATCTCAGGAAATTTGTTTTGCAAATTTGTGATTTTTCAAATTATAAATAGTGTATCTATCGAAACATGCACAAACTTCAAACTTGGCTGTATGGCAGCTAGCAGTCGACTGTCCATTTTTGAACTAAAATGGAGGTCGATTGTCACGACAGTCGACTGCATGGTCGACCACACCTGTTGTTTTGGGTTGTTTTATTGAGTTTTTCTTCGTTTCTTTAAACGGTTAATTATTCGAACTTATGGATTATTGATCTACTGTTTTAAGTGATGTTTTACTACAGATTACAGTATTTTACAGAGAGTATTAATTTGTTTATAATAAAAATTAAATTGCTTTTCTATGACATTATAAAGAGAGTTATATGTGATTTTCAAATGAATTGATGTTTTGTGACATTCTAGATTTCAAAATATGATTTTCTGCTATTTAATGGATTTAATGCTTATTTAAAATTCTGGAATTTTATGAGTACAATGGATTTGGATTTTTTCGTTTTCTTATTATAAACATTTTGATAATGAAATTAAGAGTTTTATTGAAAGATTTTGTGTTGATATTTGTTTTGTGAGTCTTTAGGAGTTGAGTGCGATTCCTGTGAACCGGTAAATGAGATTTTGTGAATTATGACCAGTTGGTCTTGGGGTTGTTGTTATGGAATTAAGTCCGGCAGGATACACTAACTCTGGAGAGGGGGAATTTGTATTTTATAATAATCAACTTAAGGACAAGCACTAGTGGAGATGTGATGGAACTTGGGAAATGTCAGAATATGCTCTTGGGGTCCAGTCCAACCGATGCGTTCCAGGACTGTGTGTTCTGTCTCGAGAGGTCTATTTAGTATGTTCGTGTGACGAGGGCCTGCAGGCCTATTTGCAGAACTTACAGGTGCATTCGCATGTTGAGGGCCGACAGGTCTATTTACGGGATGTGCCTGTGTACTTGCACGTCGAGGGGCGGCGGTAAGGTACACGGCAGGGAGGTGTGTAGCGCCTCGAATTTCCAATATGATATCTCAGAAATACGTGGCACAATTTTCAGCAACAACCTCAATTGTAATAGTAAATATAGCCAAACACAGATAAAATTTTTCAACTTTTATTACATTAATTCTTTACAAAGCACAGTGGAAAACAAACACCCTGAATTACAAATTCTTTCTTTTACAACTCATTTATATAATAAATTACCAAGAAAGCTATCAAGTGGCTCTCATTCAATCTCCCCTAATACCAATAGCCTAGATTGATTCTCAAAAAAAATATTTTCCCGCCCAAAATTTCAAACCCTAAAATTAAATTTTTCCCCCCAAAACTAAAAAACTCATTACTCTCATTCAATCTCCCCTAAAACCAATAGCCTACATTGATTCTCACAAAACATATTTTCCCGCCCAAAATTTCATAACCCGAAATTAAATTTTCTCCCCTAAATAAAAAAACTCATTACTTTATTACTATCTCTCTCTTCTCTCTTCACTTTTTTCATATTTCTCTCTTTCTCTCTCTTCCTCTCTCTCTCCCATTCTTTCTTTATTTACTTAGAAATTTAGATTTTAAGATTTTAGGTTTGTAAAATTTTCAAAATTTTTATGTTTCTTTTATTGCACATGTTATAATAAAAATAGCAAATATCTCTTCAACAGTTAAATTTCATCATTTTCCACACTTAAAGTTCTAAGAAGTTGGATTTTACACCCTCATTTATAATTATTTGTGAACAGGTATTAATAGAAACATGGACTTTTATTTACCACTTATTATTATCATACTACTCAAACTTGAACTACATAATTGTTGTTTTACTGTTTACAGAGCTTTTCGTATGTTGTATCGTTCCGAAGACGTGCCGTAGGCACATGCCCACAGGCAAATCTAGTTCTTTTACAATTTACATAAGCCATAACATCATTCTAGCACAAGCATCCAATTCCCAAGCGATAAGTACTTACCTATAAAACATGAGGCTAGAGATAACCCTAACCCCCAAAACTACAGGAGTCAGCCATAACGGTGTGAGTGACTTAAAAATAAATGCAGTATAAATAAAATGTAAGGCATAGAGTCATAAATAACATGTATCAACAGCAAGAATAAATGAAATAAGAAATAACAATAAATAAAATATGAAAACATCAAGCGAAACTAGGCTAAGTGTCAAGTGTAGAAAAACATGAAACAACATGCATGAAAACAAGTCGAGAAAACATCAATGCTATATGCTGACTCTCTAATGCATACTTGTCAGATTCTATGCATCCCATTCTACATAGGTCTGGTGCAAGCCCTTATCGTTCTCCACTTGATAGGGTTTAATCTCTCGTTATGCAACTAATCCTACTACGATGACTACTATGAGATCTAGATAAACTGTGAGTATTAGCCCATGCCTCGATAAATCCAAAAGTCAATCTCTATCAACAAATAATTTCGGAGACTATTTCACTCACACCTGGGAATCTTCGAGAATATAGCACACTGCAAGTTATGGCACCTCATCACACGAATACCCAATGAGCGTCGTCTAGACCCCGATAATTTTGGGGATCAATTCCACATCGCAGGTAATTTCAGAGACTATTTCACTCACACCTCGATAATTTCGGAGATTATCTCACACCACAAGCCATACTGAGGTCCATAACCCATGTTCTCATTTCATCATATCACCATCTAGTGCATGTCCTTATTTTGTTAAGTTAATTATTTATTTATTAGATTTCGAATCTCTTAGAGTTGGTGTACCCTACCGGGCTTAACTCAACTGAAAAAAAACAAAAATCTCAACCGCCGGTAGCTAAGGCCCCACTTAATCTCTAAAGACTCATAACTCAATCATTAATACCAAAACTTTTAATAAAACTCACAAATTCATCATCAAAACGATTATATGAAGAAAAACGACAAACTCCAAATCCATTCAATGTACTCGTGAAATTTCAGAATTCAAATAAAATATTAAATCCATTAAATAACAGAAAACCATAATTTTAAGTCATAGAATACCACCGAAATATCAGTTCTTTTGAAAACACGTATAACTCACTTAATAAGGTCATAAGAATACAATTAAAATTCTATTACAAATAAAATATAACTCTCTGTAAAATACTGTAATCTGTAGTATAAACATCATATAAAACAGTAGAGCAATAATCCATAATATCGAGAAAATAATCATTTAAAAGAAACGAAGAAAATTCAACCAAAACAGCCCAAAAGCAATTGACAGTTAACTGCTCAAACAGAGCAGTTAATTGTCAATTGAGAATTCTCAAAATAGGAATATGATGGTCGACCGTGCAATCGACCGTGTCCTGCTATTCAGCCGATTAGGGATTTTGGTGCATGTTTCGATACTTGATTAAAAGTTTGTAAAATCAAAATTATACTTCCTGAGATCATCAAACATATCTTGTATAACATCTAGGAGTTTATAATACACATCAAAATATATCAAGATCTCAAAAGAGTGATTTTTCACAAAAATCTTCAAAACCAGTAAGGTATATAAGAGTATATATATATATATATATATATATATATATATATATATATGCTCTTACAAGTCTTTAAGCATTCGTATAGCATTAAAATTTTATCAATTAGATGTAGTATAACGTTCCAATAATCTCAGTACCAAAAACAATTCAAATTCGATTGAAAACTTCACAAAACATCAACTTTGACAATTCTTCAAATAGTATAAGTATACAAAACATCAAATTTGACAATTTTTCAAATAGTATAAGTATATATATATATATATATATATATATATATATATATATATATATATGGGAAAAAGGGGTATGAGCAACTTGCTCATTTAGTAAATAAGCAATTGATTGGAAAGCCCTTAAAAGGGTTAGTTGTCCAATGCATCACATGCATACCACATAATCACTTGCTCATTTACTAAATAAGCAAGTTGCTCATATCCCTTTTACCCTATAAATATATATATATATATATATATATATATATATATATATATATATATATATATATATATATATATAGGTGCGGTTGGCGTATGTTTGCATCAGTAACATCAAGAAACTCAGTGTATATATGTAGCACTAAGTTCAAAACCACCTCGGTACTGAAACAATTCAAATCCAATCGAAAACTTCAAAAAAATTCACAAAACCCAGTTTGGTTATATAGCATCAGACCCGAAAACAATTACTTGATTCTTTTAGTTCAAAACTCTTCTCCAACTTTTTATATACCTACCTTACCAATTACAATTGTTCACTTGCGAATATATGTGAATACTACATACATATAATCATGTTCCACTCATCCAAACTTCACAACAAATCATATATATATGTACATACAGTAATGATCAAGTCTTGTTCACTTTTTATCAATTTGTGCATTATACAACATACAATTCACTATACTCAACCAAATCAGTAATAATTTGAAAGAAAGCAACCTACTTACGATTTCTATTAGGTTCTTTAACAATTTCAGGTCATCAAATTAGGGTTTTAATCATCAATAGTATAGTTTCATGAAAAGATTCACTTTTTAGTTCATGTACTCGTCAAAATTTATTACATCTACATACCATCATCTAACATGATTTATAATAGATAAATCATCACATACAACATGCTCAGAACAATAAGGAAACAAATATATGTCACTCACCTTATTGAAGAATCAACCGAAGATAAAAAGAAATAAGAAAATCCCTCATTTCGCAAGAAAACCAAGATCCTCGCTTTGAAACTCCAAGAAAATAATAATAAAGAAACTCTTTGTGTTGTGCAGTAAAGAGATGACTGCACCTCACCTTTAATAGCCCGGAAATAGGGTATTTAGGGTTTTTGAATAGATTTGCAAAATATCTCTTTTAAATATATCTTTACATATATAAATCATTATACATGGAAATTAGATAAAACCAACTTAATTGAGATTTAAAAACAAAAACAACTACTCTAATATTGGCCGGCACTATTTTGAAAACCCCGAAAACGAAATTATATTTTTTCCCTCTAAGTGGCATTTTTGCAAAAAGACCCTTCTTCATACAAACTTGCAAAATAAACCAAATTCATTAAAAATAAAAGGTAAACTCTTTGCCTTTGAGTTGACTAGGCATCATGGTCTGCTAAAAAATCCAAAAATCTGGAGTTTTCACTCTAAGTGGTAATTTTGCACAAAAGTCCCACCTGTTGTAATATTTGCAAATAGGTCAAACAATTATCAGAAGAATCCAGAAAAATCACAAATAATATCTAATAATAAATAATGAGTTTTCCCAAAATAATTTTTAACTTTGAACTTCCCAATAAAATATTTGCACATGTTTTGCACATGTAAAAAGGTAAATTTAAGAAAAAATGTTTATTAAATTACCAAAAAATCATTTAATTCATTTAATAATTTTAAAAATCATTATTTAAAAATCTGGGGTATTACAAGGTGATTCTCCGATTTTGTGAGCTATTCTTACATGATGCTTGCGCGTTGAGGGTTTTAAGGTCTACCCGCGGAGTAATCTGGATCTTGTTTCCATCATCGTAGTAGGATTAGTTGCATAACGAGGGATCTAACCTCATAAAGTGGAGAATGATAAGGGCTTGCACTGGACCTATGTAGTATGGAATGCATAGAATCCGACAAGTATGCATTAGAGAGTCATCATATTGCATTTGTGTTTTCTTGACTTGGTATTATGCATGTTTGTTTTCTGTTTTCCTACACTTGACACTTAGTCTAGTTTCACTTGCTGTTTTCATGTTCTATTTATTTATTAACTCCTTCTTTTCATTTATTATTATTGTTGGTATATGTTGTTTATAACTTTATCCTTTATATTTTATTTATATTGCATTTTCTCTTGATATCACTCACACCGTTATGGTTGACCCATATAGTTTTGGGGGTTAGGATTATCTCTATCCTAATATTTTACAGGTAGGTACCTATAGCTTGGGATTGGATGTTTGTGATAGAATAACAATATGGCTTATGTAAATTATAAAAGAATGTGTTGTAAAAGAAAAAAAATTGTAATTCAAGATGTTTAATTTTCCGTTGTGCTTTGTAAATAATTGATTTAATAAAAAGTTCTAATTTATCCTGTATTTGGTTGCTATGTTTATGATTGCATTGAAGTTGATTCTGGAATTTGTGCCAAGTATTTCTAATTTTAATTATTGGAAATTCGGGGCGCTACAGAAGTGGTATCAGAGCATACTTCAATTAATAATTTTAAACATGGTATGGGGAATAAACATAAATGTACATTTGATGTGTGAGAACCTAGGTGAACATTAGATGTGTGAGTACACAAGTGGACATTAAATGAATGAATACCTAGGTGGACATTAGAAATGTGAGTTTCTTGGTGGACATTTGATGTGCGTGACTTGATTGTTTGATCATGACGGCCTGTAGTGAGATTTAGACTGTTTGTATGCTTAGACTTGAATAAAATTTCTTTATCGCAAGTGTATTGGTTATTTTTGTATAAAGCATATACTTTTCTCACTAGCTCTTTTTTTGACCTCTTTTGTTCGCTTTATGCATTTGATATTTTATTATGTAAGGTATTACCCCTTCAACTTGTATCTTTTCTATCTTACTAATATTCACTATATCTTTTCCTATTTTACTCATTGTGTATAATTTTTGGATTTTATGATTTTTTCTAGTATATTTTTTCAGTTATTAAATTTAATTATCTTCCGCTACATTCTTTTAATTATTTATCCTCTCGTATTTTTTTTTAAATGTTGCTTACTTTTGTAGTTCTCACTCTTGTATCCTATCACTTTTACTGTTTTACATTTGTTTGCTTACTAGATAATTTTTATGTAAATTAACTCATTTATACTTTTATTCGGTTTCTTTTATTGTCAGTGATTGATTTTATTTTTACTTTCTATATCTCTAACCGAGTTTATATTATTTATATTCATTAGTACAAACATTAAGCTTCCACTAATCGTCTTGTTTTTCTTTTAAAATTATTTTTATGACCTTACATTGGTTCTTACTTTTTAGTCTTTTATCCAAATTATTATTTTGCAACTTTGGCTGTAATTCAACAGTGCATCCTTTAGTATTTCACAAGCCCATTTTTTTTTCCGGCTCTTACCCATTTCTTTGTTGACATTTTTATTTTTCTTACTTTCATGCGCTTTTTTCGTTACTCGTATATTTTGCTTTACTTTTACATATACATTAAGTTTTGAATTACTACGTGTTAAGTTATTATTGCTACTCCTATTTTCTTTCACTATTGTTTTTACTATATTATAAAATTTGATTTTTGCATATTTATTTTCATTTTATATATATACTTAGAATTTTTCGATACTACATTTTCCATTTGTATTGTCTTATTTATTTCGGAGCATTTAAACTTGATTGTAATATTTTACTCATATAAATATGATATATCTTTGCACATTTAAATTTTTATTATTAATTATGTTTTTGCACCTTATATTTATTACCTTTATTATTACTTACTGTTTACTGCTTTTGTTATATTTACTTTTCACTATTTAAAGCTACTTATTAATTTTATTGCTTTATACTTCTCGATTGTACTATATGCACTCACTAAATATATTTTACTTAATTTCTATTATAAATTTCTATTATCATTACATTCTTGATTCCTACATGTACTTCCTACTAATTACTATATATGTAACATATATTTCAACATATTTACTATACATATCATTTTACACTTGTTTAATTCCTATATTACTTTATATTTTATGATATATTTACTGTGTAAATTTACTACACTGCATAGTTATTTTCTTGTTCACATTTGCATTTATGCCTATGCATGTATTTCATTCCGTTTTTCTCCTTACTTTTATAAATAATTTCACTACTACTATTTTGTACTATTGTGTTTAATATTTATAATCTACACATCTATTTTAACATTTTATTGTGTGACTTTCAACTCCATTTCTTACTTTTGCTACTATTTTTATATCACTAATTTCAAAACATAACATCATACTTAAATTAAATATCCAATATCCTTGTGCATATGGAAGGTTACATCTTCCATTTCCCCATTTCTGTGCAACCTAATGTCGAGATGGTAAATATGAAACTAAACGTCAATGGAGGTAAATTGCAACTGGATATCGGGGAGGCAAAATGTGCAACCGAGTATCCAGACGGTAACCTGTAACCTGATGACGTGAAGACAAATATGCAACTTGATGTTAAGGAGGCAAGTTTGCAGCCAGACATCAATGAGGCAAACAGAAAAAAAAAAATTTAAAAATAAAAAATTCTACCAATTTACTAATTGATATTTCAAGATTTTTTACTTATATAATGAAACTAATGATAAAAAAATATTTTTTATGACTTTGTTTATACAAATTACTCTTTATGTTTCCATGTAAGTTGAACTAGTATAATTGATTTTACTCTATCTTGTGTTTACAAAATTTTTACATTTATGTTAAGATTGAATACACCAACTTTGGTCTAAGTTTTTGTTATCTGTAATTACTATTTATTGTTATCGTTTTCCAATTCTGTAACATTTTAGATTTCTCACTTACTTTTGTTTGCACGTCCTAATTAAAGATTTGAAGCTTACTTTTGTAATATCCAATAAACTTCTTTTATGTCTTCTTGTATATATATTTTGGTCTATTTTGCTCGTTACCTTTTAATGTGTTTTTAGAGTATTGATTATAATGTTCACATTCACTAGTATACTCATTATTCTTTGTCTTGTACGTTCATTGTTATTAACATTTTCTTTACTTATCTAAATTTGTTCGTATTTCTACGTATCTTGACTGGTTATTTTTCCCAAAACTATTTTTCTTATATAACCTTTAAGTATGTGTTCCTTCAGTGTTTGTACGGTTATCAACCTTTTCATAATTGGATTTTATCTCTTCACTTTTGACTTCTTATTCTATGAGCATAGTCTTACTATTTTCTCACGTTTTGGGATTAATTGTGTATTCAATTGAATTTCTTACATTTTTGCCATGTCAGTTCCCACCTTTTACTCTTCGAGCTATAATTATATGTTTTTTTATAGTAATTAAATCCAACTGTAAAAATAATAATAGAGTAAATTTTCGAAATGTCTAGTAAGTTTTGTATTTTGTTTTCTTTTGCTTAGAATAGTTCTGAGGACAGAACTATTCTATGGGGGGAGTGATGCAACACCCCACAAAATAAAATAATTTATTTTGCATTATGAAATAATATTAAATCAGTAAAGTTGACTATTTTGACTATTTTCCTTAAATTGCAATTTTGCACGTGCAAAGTTAGGAAATTTTGAATTCTTAAAATTTTATGGTTAGTGATTTATTTTCCTCATTTATTTATGATGTTTTATTTTTCATATTTATTTAAATTAATTTGACTATTTTATAAATTTGTTAATTTTGGACGTGCAAAGTACGTGCAAATATTTTTTTGGGTGCAAATCTCTACTTTTAAATTTCTGAATAAGTTCTCCTATTTATAATTAAATATATCCTAAATTTTGAATTTTTCTGAACAGAGAAACTATTTTTATAAATACTTCGAAAGAGAGAGACTTTTATGTAAAAAGCCGTTTGGATTTTAAACAAATAATGAAAATTCGTTTCTGCTAATTTTTGGGCTGGACATGGTCATCATTGAAAATAAAATCTCTTTAAATTTTATTTAGAGTTGATTTGGTAAATATTTAAACAAATATGGTATTTTTGCAAATATGAAATTTATGTTGGATCTTGTGCAAATGTTTTCTTGGAAATTGAAAGTCAGAAATTTTAATTGGAAAATCTAAATGTATTAGTAGATATTATTTCTGAATTTTCTGGATTTTTACGAATATTTTATGACATATTTGCAAATATTACAAAGAGAGGGACTTTTGTGCAAAATTACCACTTTGAGTACAAATCCGAATTTTTTTAATTTCTGGGCTATGCTTGATGGTTGGATAACTCAGTAGTAAAGGAATTTGGTTTTATTATAATTTATTTAACTTATTTAATTACTTTATTAAAGAAAGGTTTATATATGTAAAGTAATAATTTGTTAAGCGATGTTTCCATAAACTTGTAAAACCCTAAAAACTCCATATTTCGGCCTATATAATGGCCATTACAGTTGTCCCTCTCCTCTGCAAAAATAAAATATTTTTATTATTATTAATTTCTTGGAGTTTCAAAGCGATGATCTTAAATTTTGCAAAAAAAGGGCTTTTTCTTATTCTTTATTAATTCGATTGATTTCTTTACTGAGGTGAGTGACATATGTTTGATTTCTTTTATTCTAAGCATGTTGTATGTGATGATTTAGTGATTAGAAAGCATGTTAGGGATTTTGTGTTGATATAATGAAATTTGATGGAAGGATGAATTAAAAATTGAATCTTTTCATGAAACTATGCTATGGATGATTAAAATTATATATAGATGAATTGAGATTGTTAAGAACCTGATAGATATCATGGGTATGTTGCTTTGTATTATAATCTTTCTGGTTTGAACATATACTATGAATTGTATGATGAATAGTGCTTAAAGTGAACAAAAAACTAATCTTTACTGTGTGTATATATGTCTATACTTTGTTTTGATGATTTGATGAAGTAAAACTTGATTATATACTTGTTATAATTGCATATATTCAGTGGGGGTATGGGTATAACAAGTTGTAAAGGGAGTTTTTGGATTAAAAAGATCAAATTTTGAAGTGGATTTGAGTAATGGAAATTCGGATCAGTGTGTGTTCAGCCGAAATTTGGTTTTGTGATTTTTGTGAAGTTTTCGATGGGATTTGAGTTGTTTTGATATTGTGTTGTATTGAACATATTAATTTTCCTATTTGGTGAATTTTGATACTATAACCGATGTAGGAACACTTAGATATATATATATTCTATTTCACTATTTTGTAGAAATTGAGTTTTGTGTGTTTTGTGAAGTTTTAAATTGAATCTTGATTATTTCCATACTGAGATTGAATTAGACATTATACTACTTCCTATTGATGATATTCTGAAGCTTTAACTGAAGCAAATATACACATATACACATTTACATATCATATGCATGATTTTGAAGAATTTTGTGAAAAATTACTCTTTTCAAATCTTGATGAGTTTTCGATTTATTATTTATTTTTTTTTGATAAAAAGTTTTTAATTTATTTTATAAACTCCTATACGTTATACAAGTGATATTTGATCATCTCAGGAAATTGGTTTTGCAAATTTGTGATTTTTCAAAGTATAAAGAGTGTATCAGTCGAAACATGCACAAACTTCAAACCTGGCTGTATGTCAGCTAGCGATCGACTGCGAGGTCGACTGTCCATTTTTTAACTAAAATGGAGGTCGAATGTCATGACGGTCGACTGCAAGGTCGACTGCACCTGCAGTTTTAGGTTGTTTTATTGAGTTTTTCTTTGTTTCTTTAAACGGTTAATTCTTCAAACTTATGGATTATTGATCTACTATTTTAAGTGATGTTTTACTACAGATTACAGTATTTTACAGAGAGTATTAATTTGTTTATAATAAAAATTAAATTACTTTTTTATGACTTTATAAAGAGAGTTATATGTGATTTTTAAAGGAATTAATGTTTTGTGACTTTCTATGATTTCAAAATATGATTTTCTGCTATTTAATCGATTTAATGCTTATTTCAAATTCTGAAATTTTTTGTGTAATATCCCGGTCAGATATTATATTTGTATTAGTATTATTTTTAAAATGAAAATATTTTTATGGAAATTACTTGGTTTTACTAATAAAAACTTATCTGTATATATATACTAGTAAGCATATATATGTCTTGTATCGGTTTTGTGCACTTGTACAAAATCCTGTAAAATGCGTTTTTTGAGAAAATGTCTGTAAAATCTCGGGCTGATATTAAAAATTAATATTTTATTATTGTTTTATTTTAATTATTAGAATTGAAATATTTTTGGTGGATATTATCCGGTTTTGTTAATAAACATTATCTATATGTATATACCAGCTTGCATACACCTGTATTGTATCAAATTGGTACTGAAATGTTCCGAGCCGGTAATAAAATTTTATTATTATTTTTTCTAAATTAAAATATTTTTGATAGAGATTATTCATTTTAACTAATAAAAATTATCTGTATAAACAGACATATGTACGTATATGTACTGTATCGATTTCGTACGTTTGTACGAAATCATGTAGTATATGATTTTATGGAAAATGTCTCTTATTATTGATCAATTATTATCAAATGAAGGGTTAGGATTGGAATAGGGTGTTGATTGTAACATAAAATTGCAAATTGACCCCAAATTGTTAAACCACAAAAAAGGGTGACACTTGGGTTCTTCTCACACCATAAGCCCACCCTCCCTTCTCCAATAAACCCCCCCTGGCCGGCCATGTATTAAAAGGGCAAGAAACATTGTAGGATAGGATTATTAACTATAGCAAAAGTTACGACCTTTACATGTTTCTACTTTTGCTGTAACTTTTGTCTTTGTATCGTGTTCAAACACCGAGAAATTGAATTTCATAAGGAATCTGAGAAAGTTGTTAACTAGGAAGTTGTAGTAGAGGTTCTCCCCTTTCCAGAAAGTATAACTTTGTTAGATTCCATTAAGTATAGCAAAAGTTACGACCTTTACATGTTTCAGGTTTTTTTATAACTTTTGTTGTCTTTTGTTGTCTTTGTATCGTGTTCAAAGAGCGGAGAATTGAATTCCATAAGAAATCTGAGAAAATTGTTAACTAGAAAGTTGTAGTAGATGTTCTACCCTTTCCAGAAAGTATAATTTTGCTAGATTTCACTAAGTATAGCAAAAGTTACGACCTTTACAAGTTTCAACTTTTGCTGTAACTTTTGCTATGCTTTTGTTGTTTTGAATTGTGTTCAAAGGGCTGAATTTTGAGTTCCATGCAGAATCAGAGAAAGTGGTCAACTAGAAAGTTGTAGTTTATGTTCCCACCTTTCCAAAATATCATATTTTGTTAAATTTTGACAAGTATGGCAAACGTTATGAGCTTTGGAAGTTTCAGTTTTTGGGCTGTCTTTGTCGCTTTTTGTATTGTATTTAGGGAGTTGAATTTTGAGTTCCTTACAGAATTTGGAAAAGTTTTAAACTAGAGAGTTGTATTAGAGTTTCTCACCTTTCCAAAATGTCCTATTTGGTTAGATTCCGATTAGCGGAGTAGGAGTTATGACTTTTACAAGATTGCAGCAGCTAGACTTTTTGGCTGAAGTTGCTGTCTAGATTATTCAAAGTTATTGTACCTCTTACTTACTGAATTTGAAAAAGTTTTCAGGTAGAGAGTTGTAGTATATTTTCTCACCTTTCCAAAATGTTCTATTTGATTAGATTCCGATAAGTGGAGTAGGAGTTATGACCTTTATAAGTCACAACAGTTAGCCTTTTGGCTGAAGCTTCGCTGTTTAGGTTGTTCGAGGTTTTTCTACCCCTGAATGACTGAATCTGAGAAGTTCATCAAATGGAGAGTTTTAGTAGATGTTCTTCCATTTCCAAAATGTCCTATTTGGTTTGGTTCCGATAAGCGGAGAAGGAGTTATGACCGTTACAAGTCACAACAGTTGGCAATTTCAATGGAAGCTTCGCTGTTTAGATTGTTCGAGATTTTTGTATCTCATATTGATTTAATTTGAGAAAGTTTTCAACTAGAGAGTTGTATTAGATTTTCTCACCTTTCTAAAAAGTCTAATTTTGTTGAATTTCGATAAGAGTAGCATGTTTAATTGCTTCTAGGTTGTTAGAAGGCTTTCTATGTTGCGTTTGGGTGTAGAAGATCAAGTTTTTGTTGGTAAGCTTATACACGAAATTCTAGTTCATGTTAACTAGAGTTGTCGTGAATTGTTAGTAGATTGAATTATACACTTGATTATGAGTAATAGGTATTCCTTGTGCTCATAAGTCATGTAATAAGTATTGGTCCGTCTGATACGTAGCTCACCTGGTTCGTATGTATATTTTGTTCATGCATAGCTCATTGGGCTCATATGTAGTAATTATCTTGAATAGATAGGCGATGAGTGGATCCGAGAAGTTCTTGTGAAGTCTAGGTTGAAACTTGGTGGATTGTGCCAACAATTGTTACACTCTCTTGAAGAGGGACACGTGCAGTACTTTTTCATGATAAGTTGGAAGCACAGTGGCATGTCTCACTTGTTTGAATCTTTTGGTGCCGTCTTATGGCAAGTTGAGAGTACGACTCTAGGTTGAGAGTACCTTGTAGCTTGTATGGTCCCATTTGATTGATTAGGGTTAGTGACATCATTAGGGTAGTAACTATTACTTAACCATTTTTATTTACGAATTGCCGAAGGGTGAAAGTTAGTGTTAGGGGTGATACCTTACAATCCGAATTCTTCTTTAGGCCGAGACTAGGTTGTGTTATTGGGATGTATCCCCTTGTCAAAGGGATACAGGCGGTGCTTTTTCATGATTAGTTGGGAGCACGAAATCCGTATCTCAGTTGTTAATTCCTGAAGTACCATGATAAGAACGAAAGGTTTTCCTAGGAAAATAGACCCTACGATTCCATCAGGTTCTATGCCTTCTCATGATGAGTTGAGGGCACGGCTCAAGGTTGTCTAGTATCTTGGGGTTTGTGTTGGCTTTTGAGTGAGGTCCGGTTCACCGGGTAGCACTAGTAGAAAATACCACAATTGCAACATAAATTTTCCTTGTAAAAGAGTGAAACTCCATTGTTAATGCACATTCGTAAGAGAATTTTTCTCATTCCCTTATAGTTGTGCTGTTGTGAAATCTCTCCTGGTTAATGCACACATTTGCAATGGAATTTTAATTATCCCTTGCGAATATTAGCTACAATAGAATATCTGCAATGGAAGTTGTTTCTTGCTGTTCCCATCTATAAGAAGATATCTACAACAAATATTTCCATTGTAAGTGTGTTTTAAAAAGAATTTTTCCCGTTGCTGATGACTATTGATACAGAGGTTCGTAAAGTGGTCATTCCATTACAATTGTTACCTCACAAATGCAATTGTTACATCGTGAATGCAATTGGATGCGTTTTTTCATTGGTGATTTTGTTCGGATGGCTTAATCAAAATTTTAAAAACGATGTATTTCTTCGATGAAAAACATATAGTTATTTCACCTGTTGATGTGCACAATTATATAAAGAAAACATAATAATGGAAAATATGCAATTTGAACAAAAAATACATATTTAGAAAATAGTAAACTTAAGAACACTAAAATAAGCATTCATATTATAGATTATAGAACATTCTAATTACAAAATTATATATTTGTTTCGAAGTGCCAAAATACCAACTGTACATTCTAGAAGGAAATATGAGTTGTCAAACTCTAAGAAATACAATGAATGTTTTCAAAAGTACTTCTAACTTGGGGTTTCCTCTTGATCTGGAAGGATGCTTCACAATATTGTCAATCTTTGTTTTTAAATCTTCTCGTGGTGCATCAGGGAGCAAAACTTGGGGCTTCCTCTTTCCATGCACAGGTGCCAGAAGCAACAACTACCCAATAACAAACAATTTTTATTAGGCACAAAACAAACAATTCCTAAAGAAATGGTATTGTGCATCCTGATCTGGGTACCTAAAATAGATGTGATTTACCAAGAATTAGCACATAAAGAACCAAAGCATTCGACAAAAAGGATTAATAAACTATCAAAAAATACATACAAGTTGTAGACTGTAGTCACATTCATAACCCAGATATTCATTAAAGTGATTTGCAATGTCAAAGCCACTGGAGCTGTATGACTTGAACTCAAAATCAAATGAAATAGAGCTTCTCTGAAAGTATAAAACCAAATTTTATAAACATACAAAATAATGCCAAATTCAATAAATACTAATAAGATTAAAGCACAGCATAAAACACATAATAGCACTGCCCATAAGATACGTGCTACTAGATGAGGTTACTGCAGCCAAGTATGATATGAGTTACCTTCTTTTTTATTTAACATCAAATTTCCAAAAAGTAGCTAGTTTGTGTGAAAAGACCACAAGGGACTTGAGAATGCCTATCAGATCCTGTAAAATAACCATTAGAACAAGATAGTGTTACTTCAGTCAATCCATTCTTAGCAATCACAAGTGCTACTTCCATATAACTTGCGCACAAAATCCATTCTAATATGTTGTCTAATAAAAAAATAAGACTTGGGGTTATTGTCTAATAAACAAATCAAGACCAAACAGTAAACCATATAACATAAATACAATGAATATAAAATTGCAAAGTGCACAATAATCACTTATGTGACACAAAGTGCACAAAAAATTGAGAAGGAACATTAATTTCCGTAAGAAAGATCAACTATCAACCTTAGAGAATATTGTTGTGGAGAATATGAAGTATTGTAGTCACCTTTAGCATTTGCTGCAGTCAGGTTGCTACAATCAGTACTTTTCCTTTTTTCCTTTTTTCCTTTATCAGTACTTCAAAGACACCATGGTACGTAAGCAATCTGCATAATTAAACATTGTTGCGGAGAATATTTCTACAAGGTTCTAATTAGCACCAGCAAATCCACACTTAATATAATTAACAAGAAAACTAACATTTCTAGATTTTATGGATAGTTTATAATCTGCATGAGTTCGGCAACATCTTGATTTACCGATCATCTGCATAATCAGTTATAATCTGCATGATTTAAGCAACATCTTGATTTACCGATCATTTGCATAATTTGTAAGATGACAATAAATAAGCTATGTTGTGGCTGTACTCCACCTTATCTCTCAAAATACAATAATAAACTATGCTTGGAAACTACAGTATAGGATTATAGGATAGGATTATTACTACTATGTCGTAAAACATTATAGGATAGGATTATTACTACAGTATACAGCTCACTGCCATAGTATAGCAGATACTATAACAAGAAACTACTGTTTGGAAACTACAATTTGTACCAGATGGTTTTTGCAAATAATACAAGTCCTGAACATAGCAAATCATACAAGCGCATGCACACTGAAATTTATAACTTGACTTTGCTTTCAAAACAAATGAAAAAAACCGCGAATAACCATAAAATCTACCTGTCTTTGTAAATACTGCTGTGTTTATCCCAATCAAATTTCCTTTGAAGTCTAAAATACAAAAAAAAAAAAAAAGAAGAAGAAGATTATGAATCCAGAAAACTTCTTCCTTTTTGTAACAAGAAAACCAAAATGTACTTCAGTTTCAAGTTATCAACAACAATTAATCTTTCAATATTCGACAATTCTAGTTTAGTTGACATGAGGAAAGAAGTGAACAACATTGATATAAACTTTGAGGATTTATAATGGCATATTGTTGAACTTCATAACCTCAAATCGTAAAGGAATCAGGAGTAGACAGAGTTGGTGATTTATGAAGTTCTTTTTCCTAAAACCCTATGTTTCCTGAGTTGAGGGAAAGCAAACATGGACACCGAACTCCAAACAGAACTGCACAACTCATCAACAAATGGAATTTCTAAATAGCACATAACATAACGATAAGACATGGCTTAAATGTCCATCACGTTCCTGGAACAGAAATGTCGGCGGTGTAGTAAAACTATAAATCATAGATGGGGAAGTCTACTCTCTCAGTTTTATAACAAAAAGAAGACCACAATAATATCGTGTTGAACACAATGTTCTGATCAATCAAAATCCCTTTCAACTAAAAATAAAGACAAAAGTAATGGTTTTGATGATAGCAGTGTGATAAAAGTTTGGTTTTGATGATAATAACAATGCTATAAAAGATTGTAGATAAGTAACACAGAGAAAGAGGAGTTGAGAACAGATACATGCATCCGAAAGAAGCATACTTAAGATATCATAGAATAGATTATTTCTTAATGCAAAAGTGAAGTAAGTTAGCAATACCTTAAGAGAGACAAATTGTGTCACAATCGGAGCGATTTCTACCAAAACAATGAAATATAATGGTCTCAGTTGCATTACATATATGAAGAAAAAACGTGCCTAAAACTCGTAGATGAACTAAGTTTCTCAACACTAGGAACAAAAAGGAACTTTATCCTAATAAGCTATGGTGTTGACAGCACATATCCCTTTCCTCCAACTCATATGTGAGCTATTAGCAAAAGATTATGGATGTCCTTTAGTTCCATGAATAACACTATCTAGTTTTATTTTATTTTATAATTCATGATTTAAAGAATACGATTCAACACGCATTAATGAAATGCACGAAATAGTCTAATCAAGATGCACCTGGAACAACAATGGACGTGTAACTTAAAGATATAGAACTAATATGATAAAATACAACACAATAACAAGTGAAAGAGAAATTTTTATTCAATTTTTTAGGAAAGCACAAAATGAAGAATAAGTTCAAGATGGACTAAAGAAAATTTCGGCTAACATCAAATTATTATCATCAAAATCAAAATCAATTATGGGGGGGTCATTCAAATGAAGAAAAATAATAAGAATAACAAAATAAAAACATAATAAACCCAAGAATTACAATATCGCATCACATTCTATCCCATCTTGAACAAAAAAGAACGAAGCTTTTCTCACGAAGCAGGAGAAAGATTACCCCAATTAGGTGAAAATTCAGCAACCCATCACCGCCATCACATTCTATCCCATCTTGAACAAAAAAGGAACGAAGCTTTAGGGGACATTATCAAAAACTTCATGCATCTCAAATTATCATCTAATTTGTATACATGAAGAGTGAAGAAAAAAAATCAAACCTTGGTAGTTGGTACTGTGGTAGAGAGAGAGAGAGAGAGTAGGAGGCGCACGGCGACGACGGTAGAGGAAGAGGCTCATGGTGACGACGGTAGAGGGAGAGACGAATGGCGACGACACACTGCAAACACAGTAGGAGGAGAGGCGCACGGTGAAAATGGTAGAGGGAGAGGCACACGGCGACGAAGATAGAGGGAGAGGCGAATGGCAACGGTCGATTGGGCTTGGGGGAGAAAGAGAATCGTTTGCGACGAGCCGATTTGGCTTGGGGGAGAGAGAGTGGACGATTAGGGGATAGAGGGATCGATTTTGTCATCGATTAGGGGAGAGAGAGAGAGAGAGAAAAGCACTGCGTTTGGGGAAAGAGCCGATTGGGGTTTGGGGAAAGAGAAAGGGGGGGGGGCTTTTCAGTTTTTTTTCCTTTTTAGAGAGAGAAAGAGCGATCTGTTCTTGGTTAAAGGAGGAGATGAAGGGTTTTATTTTAGAAAGTAATTTTACGTGTCTAATACATGTTCAATATTAAAGATTAAAAAACTATTTAGTAACGGAATATATTATGTTGTAATTGTTCTCTTGCAATTGTTGCAATTGCAATAGATTAATAGAATTTCTTGTGGATGTCAAAAACAATCACAACGAAGGGGTTTGTTGTGATTAATCCGTTGTAGATGGTAGCACTAACAAGAGAATTTTGGTACTCGTAAATGATTCTTTGTTATGCAAGGTTTTCTACTAGTGTAGCTAGTGGCCAACATAGACACCACTATTGTACCGCAGTACCGGAACTAGACTGTATCTGCAACCTCACCAGTCACATTATTTGTCAGGAACAGGAAGGGTACAAGAGTAGAATTTATGATGCAGGTTCAAATCCCTATATATGAAGAAACGACTTGATATGGGACGTATGTAGTATGGGATGCATACTATTTCAGTGTCTTGCTTGCATTAGAATAAGTGTATCATTGCATTAGTTAATCCTGTATTAGATTCTAAGTCATAGTATACACTAACACATTAATTATATATACACGTTTCTCTTTTCATCAATCTGTTTGTTTAAAGTTGAGAATCGCTGCTAGTCATCAGCCTTAAAGCATCAGTATATGTACTGACGTCCCCACTTCAATAGGTACTGGATTGCAAAACTACAGGTATAGGATTCAGGAGGATTCAAGACAAGAGGAGCAAAGTGTTGACTTTATTTCAATTGTAACGTCTGTTGTAAATTTGTTTATGTTGAGAAGCATCCAAGTGAAGTACCAAGTGTTATATATTATTCATTGTACTGTGATGTAATTTTTATTGAAAGTTTGTAACACTTGGGCTTATATGGTATTATTGTAACACTGATGTAATGTATTGCAGTTTTATAATATTCAGACTTGTGATGCATTTATGTTGAATAAAAGTTTTAAATTTTCCTGTTTTTCTGTGTATTATGGCTAATTGAAGGAAAAGATTCTCGCTTATGTCACGGTTTTCCAGTGTATGGAAATCGAAGCATTATAGAGTGGTATCAAAGTCGTTTTCAATTTACAGTCCAACACAGTAGGAAAATTAAACTTGGATACCTTTTAGGGGTCGGGTTTTAGCTAGTTGTAGACAGTTATAATTCATATTGTTGTTTCTTTCACCTTATTTTTTTAAAATTTTCTATATCTGGACTAATTTCGGTATATGTGTTTTAAGGATGGTATTCGAGGATATCCTAACCGAGGATGTGTTGATGGAAGAGAGTAAGCCGATTTTAAGGAATGATCCGATGATCTCGAGCGAGGAGCCGAAGGAGATTTCACTACAAGCTAACCTCGAGACGGACTCGCCTTCACCCCCGCAATGGCTAAGCATGGATCAACGCACAGCGATAGCGGCCAGCATACATCTGGGAATAAGGAAACTGAGGAAGTACTGAACAAGGAGAGGTCATCGAGCTAAGAAACTGGGCGATGCTTGTAGAGCTATATTAGCAGGCCTAGCAAAGGAGCAGGAACACTTTGATTCCAGATTGGCACGACTGCAGCATGAATGGAAGCAAGTCAAGGGGACCACCAAGGTTTTAGTATGCCATTTCTGTGAGGAAGTTGGACACAAGAAATCAGTTTGTCCATGACTACAAAGAAAAAGATTTGCACCAGCATCAGGGTCCAAGAAACAAAGTCAAAAGCAGAAGATTCAAAAATCGGAGGGCAAACTTGGAGGTGCCAAGCCAGGAAGTTGTTTCCTATATAGGGAGCATGGTCATTTGAAGAACCAGTGTCCGAGGAAAAACCCTCAGGTGATGATCCGTACATGTTACAATTGTGGAGAGATTGGTCATATCCAACCAGATTGTACCCAGTTTCAGAAGAGTAGCAGTGGATCAGCCCCGAAGATGAACAATAAAGGAGCCTGTTCACCAAGGGTGAGAGTTCACACTTACTAAAGGCAAGCTGAAGAAGGCAGGAGAGCCATTACCAGTATGTGCATATGGAGTTGCAACTAAGTTTAAAAATTGTATTTTGAAATTTATTTTAGACTGAAGAAGTAATATATGATATAACACTTTTGTAACCGAAAGGATTTATATATATATGAAATTCAGGCAACCATTTTGTTCAATTTTGGTTTATCATATTCTTTGTCTGAATAATTTTTCAAGTTGAGATGTTTGTGGAAGGCAACTCTAGATTTGGTTTTGTTGATTACACCATCTGGAGCAATCCTCATTGCAGATTTATGGTATAAGGGCCATAAACTCCAAATTGGAGGAAAGACCATAATTATAAATTTGTTAGAGTTGGACCTAGCAGGAACGGAAGAAGGGAACACTGAGCATTTGACTACAGTTTTGAACAACTACAGGAGCATCAGCGTTGAGCAAATTATAGGAGAGAATCCTGGAAGTCTGAAGTGGCGTTCATAAGCCATGTCCTATCCTAAGGAGGGAGTGGTTACCGAACCACAAACGATCAAGGTAGTGAAGTATTAGCCTCAGCCAAAGACCGTGAAGGAAGTAAGATGCTACATAATGAAGATTAGGCAAGACAGTATTGAAGTTATTACTTTAGATTAGAGCTCAGTTTTGGCACGTTGGAAGCTGCAACCGAGTCGAAGTAAGCAAGTCAGAAGGCTTAGGCACGAGATGCGGGGATTGAAGCATCGAAGCGGCAAGTTGATCTCAGAATGTCAGTATGGACTTCATCACAGGATTACCCAGAAGTTCGAAAATGAATGACTCAGTTTGGGTTATTGGGGATCGGTTGACGAAGTCTGCACATTTTCTTCCGATGAAGATGACTTAGTCGCTAAAGAAATTAGCGGAAATCCACATTGAAGGCGTAATGAAGCAGCATGGAGAGCCAGTGACAACGATTCTGACCAAGATTTAAGAGTTACATCTCAATTTTGGTAGAGTCGGCCAGCAGCTTTGGGATTAAGGTCGGGTTCTTTAGAGAGCCAGTTCGTGGAGGAGCCACTTGGGAGCCAAAAATCCGTATTTTTCTGTTCTCCTAACTAAACGTAGTTCTAAGGACAGAACTATTCTAAGGAGGGATTATTCTAATATTCCGGTCGGATATTATATTTGTATTATTATTATTTTTAAAATTAAAATATTTTTATGGAATTACTTGGTTTTACTAATAAAAACTTATCGGCATATATACACTAGTAAGTATATATATGTATTGTATCGGTTTTATGCACTTGAACAAAATCCTGTAAAATGTGTTTTTGATAAAAAGTTTGTAAAATCTCAGGCTGATATTAAAAATTATTATTTTATTATTGTTTTATTTTAATTTTCAGAATTGAAATATTTTTGGTGCATATTATCTGGTTTTGTTAATAAACATTATCTATATGTATATACCAGCTTGTATACATCTGTATTGTATCAAAATGGTACTAGAATCTTCCGAGCCGGTAATAAAATTTTAATAATTATTTTTCTGAATTAAAATATTTTTGATAGAGATTATTCATTTTAACTAATAAAAGTTATCTGTATAGACAGATATATGTACGTATATGTACTATATCTATTTCGTACGATTATACGAAATCATGTAGTATGTGATTTTTTGGAAAATGTCATTTATTATTGATCAATCATGATCAAATGAAGGGTTAGGATTGGACTAGGGTGTTGATTGTAACATAAAATTGCAAATTGACCCCAAATTGTGAAACCACAAAAGAGGGTGACACTTGGGTTCTTCTCACACCACAAGCCCACCCTCCCTTCTCCAATAAACCCCCCTGGCCGGCCATTTATTAAAAGGGCAAGAAACCCTTTTGTGTCTCTCCATCTCTTTCTCATCTCATTCTCATTATTCTTTTACTTATTTTTGTTTAGAAAAAAATTGAGAAGAAAAGAAAAGAAAGAGAGATCAAATTCATGGGTTAGGTTTTCATGGGTTTCATTTGCGAGGTGTTCTTGAAGAGGAGCAAGAACAAGGAGCAAGGAGGAGAAGAAGCTAGCTAGTTATTCCAATCGTTGGGTGGGGGTTTCTCTACTTTTATGCTTGTTTTTTTATTTTTGTTGTATGTTGTTAAGCAACTTGGACTAATTTCATGTGAATATGGTCATTAAGGACTAGAATAGAATTTCATATGAAGATTGAAGTAGTAGAACACAAATTAAACACTAAAGAATCAACCCTAAACTAGTATGTAGTTAGAATTAATTACTTGTGTTAAAGTTGGAATTTTGACTCCAAATTAATTTGAGAGCTTCTTGTATGTGTTACTACCATACTGTAATTTTTATAAATTTTTTGGGGTTAATTTGATAGGTCAAACAAACGTTTCGCCCAAAACAACGAGCTTTTAAGCAAAAAGCTATTTTGGTTAATTTTGCATGTGTTCAAAGGGTTGGATTTTGAGTTCCTTATGGAATCTGAAAAAGTGTTCAACTAGAAAGTTGTATTAGATGTTCTCCCCTTGGCCTATTTTGTTAGGTTCCGATAAGTATTACAAAAGTTATGAGATTTACAAATCTCAGCAGCCAGCTTTTTGGCTGAAGTTCATTGTCTGGATGGTTCGAAGTTTTTGTACCTCTTATTGATTGAATCTGAAAAAGTGTTCAACTAGAAAGTTATAGTAGATGTTCTCCCCTTTCAAAAATGGCCAATCTTTTTAGATTCTGATAAGTATTACAAAAGTTATGAACTTTACAAATCTCAGTAGCCAGCATTTTGGCTGAAGCTCGCTGTTTTGATGGTTCGAAGTTTTTGCACCTCTTATTGATTGAATCTGAAAAATTGTTCAACTAGAAAGTTGTAATAGATTTTCTCCCCTTTCCAAAATGGCCTATTTTTTTAGACTCTGGTAAGTATTGCAAAAGTTATAAGCTTTATAAATCTCAGCAGCTAGCTTTTTGACTGAAGCTCGCTGACTGGATGGTTCAAAGTTTTGCACCTCTTATTGATTGAATTAGAAAAAGTGTTTAACTAGAAAGTTGTAGTATATGTTCCCACCATTCCAAAATGTCCAATTTTGTTAGAATCTGATAAGTATAGAAAAAGTTACGACCTTTACAACTTTCTACTTTTGCTGTAACTTTTGCTGCCTTTTGTTGTCTTTGTATCGTGTTC
Source organism: Hemerocallis citrina (assembly GCA_017893485.1). Lineage (NCBI taxonomy): Eukaryota > Viridiplantae > Streptophyta > Magnoliopsida > Asparagales > Asphodelaceae > Hemerocallis > Hemerocallis citrina. Next base: position 95,336,422 of record CM030360.1, on the reverse strand, counting down.
AAACAGCGGAGAATTGAATTCCATAAGGAATCTGAGAAAGTTGTTAACTAGAAAGTTTTAGTAGAGGTTCTCCCCTTTCCAGAATGTATAATTTTGTTAGATTCTGATAAGTATAGCAAAAATTATGACCTTTACAAGTTTCAGGTTTTGCTATAACTTTTGTTGTCTTTTGTTGACTTTGTATCGTGTTCAAAGAGCAGAGAATTGAATTTCATAAGGAATCTGAGAAAGTTGTTAACTAGAAAGTTGTAGTAGATATTCTTCCCTTTTTAGAAAGTATAATTTTGCTGGATTTCGATAAGTATAGCAAAAGTTATGACCATTACAAGTTTCAGCTTTTGCTGTAACTTTTGATGTGCTTTTGTTGTTTTGAATTGTGTTCAAAGGGCTGGATTTTGAGTTCCATGCAGAATCGGAGAAAGTGGTCAACTAGAAAGTTGTAGTATATGTTCCCATCTTTCCAAAATGTCATATTTTGTTAAATTCTGACAAGTATAGCAAAAGTTATGAGCATTAGAAGTTTCAGCTTTTGGATTGTCTTTGTCGCTTTTTGTATTGTATTTAGGGAGTTGGATTTTGAGTTCCTTACAGAATTTGGAAAAGTTTTAAACTAGAGAGTTGTAGTAGAGGTTCTGACCTTTCCAAAATGTCCTATTTGGTTAGATTCTGTTAAGCAGAGTAAGAGTTATGACTTTTACAAGATTGACAATAGCTAGCCTTTTTGGCTGAAGTCGCTGTCTAGATTGTTCAAAGTCTTTGTACCTCTTACTTTCTGAATTTGGAAAAGTTTTCAAGTAGGGAGTTGTAGTATAGTTTCTCACCTTTCCAAAATGTACTATTTGGTTAGATTCCGATAAGCGGAGTAGGAGTTATGACCTTTATAAGTCACAGTAGCTAGCCGTTTGGCTGAAGCTTCACTGTTTAGGTTGTTCGAGGTTTTCTACCCCTTAATGACTGAATCTGAGAAGTTCATCAACTAGAGAGTTGTAGTAGATGTTCTCCCCTTTCCAAAATATCCTATTTGGTTTGGTTCCAATAAGCGGAGAAGGAGTTATGACCGTTACAAGTCACAACAGCTGGCTATTTCGACGGAAGCTTCGCTATTTAGATTGTTCGAGGTTTTTGTACCTCTTATTAATTTAATCTGAGAAAGTTTTCAACTGGAGAGTTGTAGTATATGTTCTCACCTTTCTAAAAAGTCTAATTTTGTTGAATTTCGATAAGCGTAGTATGATTAATTGTTTGTAGGTTGTTAGAAGGCTTTTAAAGTTGCTTTTGGGTATAAAAGATCAAGTTTTTGTTGGTAAGCTCATACAAGAAATTCTAGTTTATATTAACTAGAGTTGTCGTGAATTGTTAGTAGTTTGAATTATACACTTGATTATGAGTAATAGGTATTCCTTGTGCTCATAAGTCATGTAATAAGTATTGGTCGGTCTGATATGTAGCTCACCTGGCTCATATGTAGATTTTTGTTCATGCATAGATCATTGGGCTCGTATGTAGTAATTATCTTGAATACATAGGCGTTGAGTGGATCCGAGGAGATATTGTGATTTCTAAGTTGAGACTTGGTAAATTGTGTCAATAATTGTTATACTCTCTTGAAGAGGGACACGTGCGGTGCTTTTTCATGATAAGTTGGATGCATAGTGGCATGTCTCGCTTGTTTGAATCTTTTGGTTCCGTCTCGTGGCAAGTTGAGAGTACGACTCTAGGTTTAGAGTACCTTGTAGCTCGTACAACCCCATTTGATTGGTTAGGGTTAGTGAAATCGTTAGGGTAGTAAATGTTACCTAATCATTTTTATCTACGAATTACCGAAGGGTGAGAGTTGGTGTTAGGGGTAATACCTTATAATTCGACTTCTCCTGTAGGCCGACGCTAGGTGGTGTTATTGGGATGTATCCCCCTATCAAAGGGATATGGGTGGTACTTTTTTATGATTAGTTGGGAGCACAAGATCCGTATCTCAGCTGTTAATTCCTGAAGTGGCATGATAAGAACAGGAGATAGACCCTATGATTCTGTCAGGTTATATGCCTTCTCATGATGAGTTAAGGGCACAACTCAAGGTTGTTTAGTATCTTGGGGTTCGTGTTGGCTTTTGAGTGAGGTTCGGTTCGCCGGATAGATAGTGGCAAACATAGACACCACTATTGTACCATAGTAGCGAAACTAGACCATATCTGCAACCTCACCAGTCATGTTGTATCTGTCAGGAACAGGAAGGGTACAAGAGTAGAATTCATGACGCGGGTTCAAATCCCTATATATGAAGAAACAAATTGATATGGGGCGTATGTAATATGGGCTGCATACTATTCCTGAGTCTTGCTTGCATTTGAATAAGTGCATCATTGTATTAGTTAATCCTGCATTTGATTCTATGTCATAGCATACACTAACACATCAATTATATATGTACATTTCTCTTTTCATCAATCTATTTGTTTAAAGTTGAGAATTTCTGCTAGTCATCAGCCTTAAAGCGTCTGTATATATACTGATGTCCCCATTTCAATAAGTACTGGATTGCAAAATTATAGGTACTGAATTGCAAAACTACAAGTACAGGATTCAGGAGGATTCAAGGCAAGAGGTGCAAAGTGTTAACTTTATTTCAAATGTAACATTTGTTGTAAATTTATTTATGTTGAGAAGCATCCGAGTGAAGTACCAAGTGTTATAAATTATTCGTTGTACTCTGATGTAATTTTTATTGAAAGTTTGTAACACTTTGGCTTGTATGGCATTATTGTAACACCTATGTAATATATTGCAGTTTTATAACATCCGGACTTGTAATATATTTGTGTTGAATAAAAAGTTTTAAATTTTCCTGTTTTTCTGTGAATTGTGGCTAATTGAAGGAAAAAATTCTGGCTTATATCACGGTTTCCCAGTGTATGGAAATCGGGACGTTACATTATGAGTAAATTAAATGGATTTGGATTTTTTCGTTTTCTTATTATAAATGTTTTGATGATGAAATTGAGAGTTTAATTGAAAGATTTTGTGTTGATATTCGTTTTGTGAGTCTCTAGGAGTTGAGTGGGATTCCTGTGAACCGGCAGATAAGATTTTGTAAATTATGACCAGTTGGGTCTTGGGTTGTTGTTGTGGAATTAAGTCTGGCAGGATACACTAACTCTAGAGAGGGAGAATTTGTGTTTTTATAATAATCAACTTAAGGACAGGCACTAGTGGAGATGTGATGAAACTTGGGAAACGTGAGAAAATGCTCTTGGAGGCCAGTCCAACGGATGCATTCCAGGACTGTGTGTTCTGTCTCGAGAGGAATATTTAGTATGTTCTCCTGTCGAAGGTCTGCAGGCTTATTCACGGAACATACAGGTACATTCGCATGTTGAGGGCCGACAGGTCTATTCACGGGATGTGCCTGTGTACTTGCACGTCGAGGGGCAGCGGTCGGGTACACAGCAGGGAGGTGATTCTCCGATTTTATGAGCTATTCTTACATGATGCTTGTGCATTGAGGGTTGTCAAGCCTACCCGCGGAGTAATCTGGATCTTGTTTCCATCACCGTAGTAGTTTTAGTTGCAGGATGAGAGATCTAACCCTATAAAGTGGAGAACGATAAGGGCTTGCACCGGACCTATGTAGTATGGAATGCATAGAATCCGACAAGTATGCATTAGAGAGTCATCATATTGCATTTGTGTTTTCTTGACTTGGTTTTATGCATGTTTGTTTTCTGTTTTCCTACACTTGACACTTAGTCTAGTTTCACTTGCTATTTTCATCTTCTATTTATTTATTAACTCCTTCTTTCCATTTATTATTACTATTGGTATATGTTGTTTATGACTTTATCCTTTATGTTTTATTTATATTGCATTTTCTCTTGATGTCACCCACACCGTTATGGCTGACCCCTGTAGTTTTGGGGATTAGGGTTATCTCTAGCCTCATATTTTATAGGTAGGTACCTATTTCTTGGGATTGGATGCTTGTGATAGAATGATAATATGGCTTATGTAAATTAGAAAAGAATGTGTTGTAAAAGAAAGAAATTGTGATTCAAGGTGTTTAATTTTCTGCTGTGCTTTGTAAATAATTGTTGTAATAAAAGTTTTAATTTTCCCTATATTTGGTTGCTATATTTATGATTACATTAAAGTTGATTCTGGAATTTGTGTCAAGTATTTCTAATTTTATTTATTGGAAATTGGGGGCGCTACAGAGACGGATTTGGACGTTTGAATTTACTGTATGTGCCTAGAAAGTTTGTAGATACATCTTTGAGATGGAGTTAGACATTTGAAATTGCTATTTATTCGTAGCATGTTTGTAGAGATAACTCTGAGACAAAGTTGGATGTTTGAATTTACTGTTTGCACCCAGCAAGTTTGTTGAGAAAACTCTGAGACGGCGTTGGACACCTAACCTATTACATGAAGATAACAGAATGCTGCAAGGACTCGAGCAAAGAGAAGGGCACCGAACTTGCTGTGTGGAGTTAACTAGTTGTTGACGGAGCTCGAGCGAAGAGTATGGCATTGAGCTAGTTGTATGGAGTTAAAGTGTAACCCCGTTTTTGCCTATATGAATTTTCTGTCTAATTTCTATGTTTCAATTCTTTAAAAAAAATCAATTTCTTCAATTCGTTTTGTTTTAATATATTTTTTTTGGATCTTCTTTTAAAGTCATTTCTAAACATCAATTATTTTGTATCTACTTTCCAATGATTATATATTTTAAGAAAAATCATATTTCATTCTACTGTCATGTTTCGTATCTATTTGATTATTTAAGCGCAACTCATTCTATAATTTTATTATTGGATTATTATTAATATGTGTAACCTATAAGTTAACCGATTCTATAATTTTTTTAACTATTTATGACAAACCAAAGTTCAAACTACCATTCTGTTATTATTGCAACTATTTTCTTTTATCCTAGTTCATTCTATTAATTATGTAATTTTTATTTTTGTGTAGCCAAGCTCAAACTCAAATTTCTTAGCCCAACTCAACCCCCAAAACCTAAGCCCACATTTGAATACCCAAACCCATTAACCCATTAACTCATTACGCTAATGTCTACTAAACAACATAACCCCCACTTCCTAATCCTCCATAATCTCCACTAAACACTCATTAACTCTCCACTAAATCCCTAATTACCCCCTTCATCTCCTAATTATCAGTCTAACAACCCCATTATTCCACTAAATCCTAACTAACCTCTTTCTAATCTCTTATTCTTCTTCTTCTCCTTCTTTTTCTTCTTCTTCTTCTTATTCGTTGACTGAAACCAACATGCTCCTTCGCTTTGTCCAAACCTCACCCTCATCGTAGCCCCCTCCACTGCATCACCTTGCCATCACCATCATCCATCGCAACAGTCGTGGCCCCCTCTTCAACACCTCTCGTTGCCTGTGCCACCGTGCGGAACCGAAGCTCCATCAACAGCTGCAAGCACACCCGAAGCTACCATTGCTGTGCAATCGAGCCCTTGCTCCTCCCGCGACGGCCACTGCCAACCACCGGCTGAACTCCTCTCGTTGTCTCCTCCATCGCAGCACCACCTCCACTCCACCGTCTCCTTTGCCTCACCATCTACATCAATGCCATCCTCTGCTTGAGCTCGAATAGCAGCTTCCCTTACCACGTAGCTCGTTCCCTTCATTGCAGCCCCGAAAGCCAAGCACCACCATTACCGCCATCTTTTTCCTCCTCACCGTAGCTCCACGATAGCCAGCACCCGATTGCCTCTTACTGTCGTTACTACCTCCTCTATCGGCCTGCTGCACCACCGCCGAACGTCCCTCCCTACTCCTCCGAGCGCCACCCGACGCAAGCCCCGCAACAACCTTCACCTCACCCCGTCCTTCCTCCTTGCTGCATCACATCGACGACCACCCGACCTCCACCCTACTGCCAGCACTTCTTTCTCGACCATCTTTGCCAACAGCCAGCCATCACACCTCCATCTCCACAACAACCTCGCCGACTCCTTGACATCCCCGGAGCACCACCATCTCCGAACTCCTGACTTTCTCCTCATCATTCTGAGCCACCATCAGCCCCTCACCACTGCACACAGCCTCTTTCTCTCCATGCAGCTCCTGCAACCACCACTGAACGCCACAGCCCCGCTGCTCTCTTCCTCTTTCCACTGCCCGCAGTCACTGAACAACCCCAACTTAGATCTCCCAAGCCTCACCGTCAACCAGCTCGCTGCCACCTCAGCATCTGAGCTCCTGCCTCCTTCATCCCACCAACGCCAGTGTCACCCGATGCTTGCCCCTCAGTGCCTTCGCCACCGTAGTACCTCGCGCCTCCCTGAGTCCCTCGCTACTCCTCCGATCCTCACCCTGCACCCGCAACCACCATTTACAGCCGCCACTGCCGATCGGCCTGAACATAGATACTCTCCAATCAGCAACCCTCATATTGCCTTTGCTCACTGCATACATCACCAGCCACAGAACAACTCCTTGATATTTATTTCCGTAGCCGCTCTTCTTTCTTTTGGTCATAACTGTCGTGTAATAAGGCAAGCATCTCTTGTACACCCTTATTGTTCTTGTGCAAGCATTTTCTTGACTTCTCACAAGTAGTATTCCTATTGATTATCGTGTCTTGGAATCCGTCATCATCCATATTCATAAAAACACTCTTTGTAGATCTCATTTGTTGAATTATCATATTGTTACATGCTTGTGATCGTTCCGTGTTTGAACCAACCGTTATATGTTGCATTGAATCCTTCCATTTGCCTCCGTTAATTCAATACCCATCGAAAGATCGTCAACTCCATTGTCACCATATACTTTGCATGAATACGAATTAGAGTCATATATAATATGCGTATATAGATAAAATATATGATTGAATGAATTTTGTTGTATGTAATAGTTTGGGTATATCCATAAATTGGATAGCGTAGAAATGATAATTTTCATCATGTTGCCTAGAATTGTATTTTCATGTTTTTAAATGTAAATGTGTTAAATTTTGCATCGAAAGAATTGAACTGACATAATAGATAGAACTACTCTATACCATGTTTGCATAATTATTGATACTACCGTTCACACTGATTATATCGGCTGCATGTTAACGATTGATCACAACTATTCTATTGATTAAACCGACTTCCTGTATATTGACTGCATGTTTCACGATTGATCACAGTAAAAGAATAACAAGCTGGGGTAATAAAGGGTACGACCTAGTAGTGAAAAATGTAGGGGACTGTACTTGGAAGGGAGCTCTTGGTTTCCCTACTGTTACTGAATACTAAATGAATGAATAACTGAATAAAGGAATAACTAATAACTGAATCTTGTTTTCTATTTACATGTTTTTCCGAGTACATGATCTATAGAATTCACCACTAGAGTCAAAATGTTTACTTGATTGATATGCATCCGAACCTATGGTATGAGACGCTGGATTGGGTACAATAAATAGGTTAATAAAAGATTGGTAGAATTAAGATTGACACTGAGCATTAATACTTGTATTTTGATCATTGTTTATTGTTACCGATTATCGTATTATTGACTATTGCATATCAGTTGATTGAACTTCATGATTATAATTGCATCTTATCGTCTTTATGGATATTGTAGATATTTGTATTGTTTTTCTCCTTGTTTCTTCTATATTATGTTCATTGCTTGCTACTACTTGTGGCCCGATGCTTGCTCTAAGAGGTATTCTCCCATTTCTCTAAGTTAATGTTTATACATGCACAGACGATGGGATACTGAAGAAACTTGGCGAGCTGTTTACTGCATTGTATATTCTGGGATATTTTGTAAGTTCATGTATCTCAGATATTACTTATTATATTATATTCTTGTTCGTGTGATTATTATTGTATTGTTGAGCTTACTAGTATTGTACAGCTGATGGTTGATATGAGTTGGTATACTTATATCATTCGCTGGGCCTTAGTTACGTGCCCGTACTTTCATATTTTCGGAAGCGGGGTGTGACATGTTTTTAGTGGTATAAGAGCCTAGGTTCGAACCAAGTTAAGCTCAACAATATGCACACCGCATTCATCACATGAACATATAATAACCATCTTGAATTCTCGATACTTAACTTATTCGATCCACTTTTGATCCCTTCATACTCTGTTCTTTCATTTCTAATTTTCATTCGTTCGTTCCATTCATCTTCATTCGTTGATTATTTGTTGGGTGTAATTCATTATTTTCCTACCTATATTGTTTTTGAATCCGATGTTATCTTTTCTTTTTTATTCCTGCTCGGTTAGTCAATCGACATGCTTGATCTTCTACGGCATGTCATTGGCTTGGAGCATCACCACGACAGGAGGCATTGTCGTTTGCTCAAAGGTGTGCAGGCAACCCCAGGTGATAATGGACATTAAGGATGGAGTCTTTCCGATCAATGTAGCACTATAATATCCTAAATTTCTATTTATAATTAATTTAGAAAATGTTGATTTTACGTGTTCTGCATGTACAAATTCTTGTAGATTTTTCCTTATAAATTATCTCTTTTATAACATGAACAAACAATCATTTTTTTATATTTTCTATTTTAAAAGCCTAGGCCTATTTTTCTAATTTAGCCCATCCTAATTAATTAAGTGTTTTATTGATAATCCATGGGTCTAAAAGCCCATTAATTTGAAGCCCACTAATTAATTTACTTTTTAATTGTTATAACATGTAGTGTAGACACATTTAGTAGACAATAAATTAACTAATCATGTACAACTTATTAATAGGGGTACTAGATGAGACACGTGCATTGCACTAGCATGTGTCTGGTTGTGCATGGGGGTGTGGCCGGATGGAGCAAGGAGAGATGGAGAGAGTGGAGTTATGGATTGAGGTGGTTATGTGATCATGGGTAGTTGCTACAAATCCCTAACTCATCCTAGCCTTTGATTTCTAACCATTTGATCTAATCCTAGCCATCTATTCTCACCCTAAAAATGTATAAATACCCCTAGTTTCTTCTCATATAGTACACTAGAAAATTTATTAAGAAAGAAAAGATTAGAGTGAGAAAAAGATTGAGAACTTTAGTGAGTAAAAGATTGAGTGTTTTTGTGTGTGTTTACCCCAAGGAAAGGCCGACCTACATCAAAGCACAAGGAGAGAGAGAGAGCTCGGGTTCCATACAAGCAAGGAGGAGGAGACACGTTGGAGGCACAATCTAGGAGGAGAAGGCTACATTCGTGCATTCTAGGAGATTTCTAGGAGATTTTTATTTATTTTTCTCCAATAGGTGGGTGATTTTCATGCTTCTACTTTAGACATCATGCTAGGTTATGAATTGATAGAACTGCTAATGGAAAATTGTGTAATTTAGCCTCATGGTTGCTTATTTAGAGAAAATTGTAGCTAAGAGAATGCTTGACAAATTGATTGCTAGTTGATAAAATTGTGATTTAATGTGCTAGAATCTATCATGTTGCCATGCCATATATTTTTGTAATATGCTTTATTGAGAAATTTGTGCGTATGAGATGAATGATTGATTAAATGCATCATGAAAATTTGATTGTCTAAATTAAAGCAACACCAATGTAGAAAGATGAAAACTTGTGTTCTAAAAATATTGTAGGATAATAACAAGTAAAAAAATAAAGAAATAAAGTAGTTTTGTGGAAATCTAGATTATAAATTGTGTGAAAATGTGATTTGTTCTCAATGTCGAAATTATGGACATAGAACATAAAATAGGACAGGAATGCATATTTTATAAGTCAAATAATGATTATAAAAATACTGTTTTACTGTAAATTTATATAGTTTATAATCTGGAAAGTCTTAAAAGAGAAGAAAAAAGAACTAAAAATGTTTTTGGAATTATGAAAAAATAGTAATGAACATAAAACTGGATCAAAAACAACCCAACTCGTTTTTAAGACGGGTGAGTCACTTGAACCTACTGGTCATCGGGTGCACATTAGAGCGCTCACTGTAGCGTGGGGGTTGGCCTTTGGTCATGGGTTCGAAACTGGGCAGAGCCCTTTTAATTTCTTTAAAAAAAAAATCCAGATAGCACAAAACTTAACTCGAGTGTTTCTTATCGACTTAGTGGCTTGGACTCTGTGGTCTTCGATGGAGCCACAGTGCGGTCACTATAGCGCCACGTGGCTGTTGTGCGTGGGTTCAAAACCTGGCCTCCGGGTTTGGCTAAGGAAAATATAATTTTTTTGGGTTTTTTAAATATTTTAAGAGTTTTAAAGTCAAATAAAAATTGAGAAAAATATTAGAAAAATTTCTAATAATATCTACACTTCATGAGATAATTTTCCATAACTTTTGGCTTAGTATAATTGATAATTAGAGACTATTTGCAAGAAAGAACTTGTTATAAATTATAAAATTAAATTGTCTTTAGATAAAGAAAAATAAATGTATTGTTTAAAAGAGTTTTAAAATGAGATTTAGTAATGGAAAAATTGAAAGTGTGAATTTTGGATTTAGTATTGATTAAGTGACAATAAGAGAATTATGTGAAAAGAATGAATTATGAACCTGACAAATTAGAAAATGAATTTATTTTTATGCATGAAATTGTACATGAAAGTGAAATCAAATGTCCTGATGAATTATGAAAGATCTTATGAATATGAATACACAAATGCTATCAACATGAAATGGAATTGAAAGCTAGAGGATAGCTAAGCCTTATACCGGCATTGAAAGAATATTTTTGAGATGAGATATTGAAAAGAAAAGACCAAGTTTGGGTCGTATTTTTGAATTGATGATTAAAACCGGTATAGAGGGAATGCTGACTCTAGAGTATTGATTTTATTCATGATTCAATAATTAAGGATTAGATACATGGTGAAGATGTGATGAAAGTAAAAGAAAAACAAGAGTATGAGGGCCTCGGAGCTACGGCGTGAGAGTATTCACAGGCTGTCCACACAATGCGTTGTGTCATGACGTGGATACGTCTCCAGGAGTCCATACCGCAGGTGACGCTTGCGAGGTGTTTGGTGACTGCGGGTGGTGTTATGTCTCATGACGGAGGCTGAATTGTTCATAGGTTCTACACGATGCATCGTGTCATGACGTGGGATTCCCCTCCAGGTTGTCTGGACATAAGCTCGTAATTCATAGAACATCTAGGATACTTACCGTAGTTACCATAGTAGTTTAAGTCATGGCGAGGGATTGAACCCTACAAGATGAAAAATGATTAAGGGCTTGCCCTCGGACCTATGTAGTATGGGATGCATAGATACCGAACCAGTGTGCATTAGTGTCATGTAATATAAATAACTGCATTAACGACTAAGTACACAGCACAACACGACATCAATAGGATAGTCCCTTTGTAGTATTGTTTGTGATCAAGTTTGTGGTTTATTAAAGTATTTGAGAATCGTTATACTATTCGGCATAGCGAGGATGGCCGTGTATAACATTTCGTCGGTTGTAAGCAATTGACGTGCCCACAGTTTCTATGCAGGATAAAGTGCATGAAAAAGACTAAGGAGGAACTGATGCTTAAAGAATTATTCAAGTGTTGTTGTATTTCATTCATGTAATTGTTGTAACTTTGCTTCTGCTGTTTAAAAATATAACTTTGATGTAATAAAGTTTTAAATTTCTTGTAAAATTGTAAGAAGAGAAGTGTAAAGATCCTGTGGAACTTCCAATTCGGTCTTGTTTGGAATTCGGGGTGTTACAAGCACAGTGGAAGCGTGGTGGGCCCATAACCCACGAGTCTTGTGCTGTTTCTTTCCTTCTGATATCGTTTACATTCTCCCCATACATTTGCATTCTCAATCATTCTCCGATTCATTATTTGACATCATTCTTATCCATGTTCTTTCTCATTCCGGTACCACCACCACTTCGATTCTCTTTCCCTAGTTTTTCTGCTTTGTTATATCACAAGTTCTGCTTTGATTTTGTCCTACGTTCCACCTGAATGAATTTCAAGGACAAAATTCTTTTTGTAAGGTGGGTAGTATTGTAACCTCCGTTTTCGCTTATACGAGTTTTCTGTGTATTTACTGTGTTTTGATTCTTTGTAAAAAAATTCCATTTCTTAAATTTGTTTTGTTTTAAATTTATTTTTGGATCCTCTATTATAGTCATTTCTAAACATCCATTATTTTCTAGCTACAATCTAATGATTATATATTTCAGCAAAAATCATATTTCATTCTACAATCATGTTTCCTATTTATTTGATTATTTAAGCCTAACTCATTCTATAATTTTATTATTGGATTATTATTAATATGTGTAACCTATAAGTTAACCCATTCAATAATTTGTTTAATAATTTAAGCCAAACCAAAGTTCAAACTACCATTCTATTATTATTGCAACTATTTTTTTTATCCTAGTCCATTCTATTAATTATCTAATTTTTATTTTTGTGTAGCCAAGCCCAAACTCAAATTTCTTAGCCCAACTCAACCCCAAAGCCCCAAGGCCAAATTTGAATACCCAAGCCTGTTAACCTGTTAACCATTACCCTAATAACTACTAAACAACATAACCCCCACGTCTTAGTCCTCTATAATTTCCACTTAACACTCATTAACTTTCCACCACATCCCAAACAAACCCCATCATCTCTTAATTATCAGTCTAACCACCCCATTACTCCACTAAATCCTAACTAACCTCCTTCTAATCTCTTCTTCTTCTTCTTCGTTTACTGAAACCATCCTGCTCCTTCTCTTCCTCCAAACCTCACCCTCATCGCAGCCCCTCCACTGCATCACCTCGCCATCACCATCATCCAACGTAGCAGTCGCGGCCTCTTCCCCACCTCTCACTTCCTGTGCCATTGCACGCAAACGAAGCTCCTTCGACAGCTGCAAGCACCACCAATGCCACCATTGCTGTGCAACTAAGCCATCACTCCTCTCCCGATGGCCACCGCCAACCACCGGCCAAACTCCTTTAGCTGTCTCCTCCATTGCAACACCGCCTCACTTCCACCGTCTCCTTTGCCTCACCATCTACATCTTCTCCATCCCCTCCCTGAGCTCGAACAGTAGCCTCCCTTGCCTCGCAACTCCTTCCCTCCATTGCAGCCTCGAAAGCCAATCACCACCACTACCACCCTCTTCTTCCTCCTTACTGCAGCTCCATAATAGTCATCACCTGACTGCCTCTCACCGTAGTTGCTGCCTCCTCCATCGACCCCGTAGCACCACCCCCGACCGTCCCTCCCTACTCCTCCGAGTGCCATCCGATGCCGGCCCTACAGCAACCTTCACCTCACCCTGTCTTTCCTCCTTGTTGCATCACACCTACGACCACCCGACCTCCATCCAACTGCCAGCACCTCCTAGTCTGCCATCTTCACCAATAGCTAGCCATCGCTCCTCCAATCCACAACCACCTAACTGGTACCACGACATCACCTGAGCACCACCGTTCCCAAACTCTTGACTATCTCCTCATCATTCTGAGCCACCATCAGCCCCTCGCCACCGCACACAACCTCTCTCTCCCTGCAGCTCCTGCAACCACCGCCTGAACGCCAGTGCCCTTGCTGCTCGCTACCTCTTTCCACTACCTACAGTCACCGAATAGCCCCAGCTCCGATCTTTCGAGCCTCCATGTCGACTGACTCGCAGCAATCCCAGCATCTGAGCTCCTGCCTCGTTCATCCCACCAATGCCAGTGTCACCCGATGCTAGCCCCTCACCGCCTTCACCACCGTAGCACCTCATGCCTCCTTGAGTCTGTCGCTGCTCCTCCGATCACCACCCTGCACCCGCAGGCACCGTTTGCAGCCGCCACTACCGATTGGCCTGAACATCGAAGCTCTCCAATCAGCAACCCTCCTACTTCCTTTGCTCACTGCATACATCACAAGCCACAGAACAACCCCTTGATGTTTATTGCCGTGTCCGCTCTTCTTTCTTTCTTTCATAACCGTCATGTAATAAGGCAAGCGTCTCTTATACACCCTTATTATTCTTGTGAAAGTATTTTTTAACTTCTCGCAAGTAGTATTCCTATTGATTATCGTGTCTTGGAATCCGTTATCATCCATATTCATGAAAACACTCTGTGTAGATCTCAAATTTTGAATTATCATATTGTTACATGCTTGTGATCGTTACGTGTTTAAACCAACCGTTATATGTTGCATTGAATCATTCCAGTTGATTCAATACCTATCAAAGGATTGTCAACTGTAACATCCCAGAATATATATATATATAATAATAATAATAATAATAATTTAATTTTCACATTTTGCACATGTAATGCACGTGAAATTTTTTTATATTCATGTTCTTCTCATTTTAAATTCATACACTCTACATTATTATTAATTTCTATTTTTGTTTTGAAGCTCGTGGGCCTTAGAAAATAATTTGTCAAGGGAAACCCTTTTTTTTTAATTGAGCACATTTTTAAAACTATATTTTTTATAAAAAAAAGGAGGTGGTGTGCACAAGCACATGCATTGTGCACACAAGGGAAGGCTGACGTTGGGAACGTTGGAGACTTCTTGACCAAGTCATGAAGTATGGGGTAGTGGAGAGTGATAGTGGGGGGTAATTTTATAAATACTTAATAATTTTATAAATAAACTCCTAAGCCTAAAGTCATTTACTCTAATCCTAATCAAAAAATTTTATTAAACAAGAGTGATAGGCAGAGAGTTCGGGTGATTTTGTGAGGGGCTTACTGTTGATTTCGGAGCTTGATTTGTGCTTCGCTTTTGAGGATTTCAGTGGGTTGTTTGCGTGGTTGCTATTTCTTTGGAGAAGGGAAATTGCTTTGTAGAGGTGGGTGTTTCTTTACACTCTCTAAATTGTAGAATAATTGCATGTGTAGGTGTTCTAAAGTTCAATTGTAGATGTAGAATTGTTTAATTTATTCTCATTGATTGTGATACATGTGGTAGGAGAAATTCATTAATTTTGAGTGAAGTGCATGTTATTTGTAGTAGATTTACGAAATAAAAATTTAGAAGTTATGCAAGTTGACATATGAAATATCATAGTATGATTATTTTTAGAGTGAGCAGATTTTTATAAATAATTCGTGAGAAGAATTGATTCAGTATGAATTTAATTGATTTTTGAAGAAAATTTTCTCATAATATTCATTTTCATGGAATAGAGAAAAGGGAATATATTTATATGAGATGTAGATTAATATTTCACAAATTCATGTGGTATTTGGGACATTCTTCATGTGATAGAAATTTTAAATTGTGTAGAATCATTGTTATGGCAATACAACTCAGTATAAATTGGCTTCTGAATATTCTAGAATGTGTAGTGTGATCGAATTAACTTATTGTGATGAATAGAAGTTGCATGTTGAGCGAAATTGGCCGAGATCAAATACTTATTGATTTAGACCCCTTATATGGTGTGATCTGAGCTACGGCTCAGTGGGTAGGCGCTGCGTCGCCTCTCTGTTGGTGCATGTTCGAGCAGGGGTGTACTCTGTTGTTGTTCTAATTTTTTTAAAAACGAATAAGTGAAGAGGTTTTAGGTATTTTATACATGCAGTACCCTTTTGTACTGGGTGTGCATGTGGCCTAGTGGTTGGCGTTTGGGCTGGCTCTCTGCTGGCGCTGGTTCGAGCTATGTAGGGCGCTCGGATTTGAACATTTTTTTATTTTATTTGTTTCTCTTTGGATTTGAGTTATATTTTTGGGAAAAAATATGAGAAAAATTAGTAGAATGTTATTAAAATAATTTGGAGATTTTTATTTACTATTCTAAAAGAAAATTTTAGAATCTAAACGGGTATGTTTTGTTTATGTGTTTAGTTGGGTTTCAAATTGAAAATGCATATAATTGAAGACTATAAAGATTGATTTTTTTAAAAGTGTGAGATAAAGTGGAAATAGAAATATATAATTTTGGGGATGATTTTTAAAGAAGATCGAAAATTGAGAATGAGTTTGGTTTGAAATATAGATTAATGTGAAAGAGTATAAATGTTAGGAAATGAAGTAATGTGAAGAAAAATGAGTTTTGAGAAGGCTTTAGAAGTGATTGTTTCAATTGGCTAATTAAAATTTATTTATGAGGAAATTCGAGTTGGAAATTAGTAATGAATGAATGGAAATTCATTTCTATAAAATGGAAATTCAATTTTCTCGCATTTTGATCTAAATACTTTTGTACGTGTAATGCACGTGGTTTCCATGCACGTAATGATTATGTCGTGGAATATATAAAATTAATAAATATATTTTTCTTATATTGTATTTTTATTATCTTTAACATTTTTCCGCTGATAAAACCGAATTTCGTATTTTTATGTTTTATGTGCAAAGTACGTGTTTGTTTCGATACGCGCATTTAAGCGTATTTGTTTTCAAAATATATTTTGGAGTGTGTATATATTTTATTTGTGCATGAAACATCATAAATTTTTATTAAACTAATTTTTACGCACATATATATGTATATATATATATATATATACACCTTTTCTTCCCCATTCTATTCTATGTATATATATATATAGCTATATAGGTTTTGGGAAGGAGATGCTTTCATGTGCCCTGTCACCAGCTGAAATCAACCAAGCATAGCCCTGTGCTACCCCAACCAACTCCATACACATATCTTCCTATGCCATCTTTTTATTATATATGTATGTATATATAATCACATAGATATATACATATGCATATATGAAGTGGGGTGAAGTAGGAGATGTACTTGTTCATTGTGCATGCCAAAATGATGCTCTTGCTGTTTTGCCTTGGTCGAAATGGAGTTCTTCTTGCGCGCAGGATTCGAGGAGGCGAAGCGGAGTTTCTAGGAGCACTCATTCTAGGAGTTCAATTGCTAGGAATTAAATTTCCTTGGTGGGTGATTCTAAAATCCTTTCCAATATAGGAGTAGATTTACATGCTAGATAATATATAATTTTGTTGTTAAATGTTGATTGGTATGTTAATTTGTAGATTTCATGATCTTAATATAATTGTGCTATGAAGTGTAGAAATATTATTGTGAGTCACATGCTCTTATTAATTAGAAAGAAAACATTCATTTTGTTGAAAACGAAAAGAAATTATGTATGGTAGAACATTTCCTATTGTAGTCACAGTAATGCAATGTGTATGAAAATAGTTTAAAATTCTATTATAATAGAAAAATGTGGAAATAACCTCATATATGGTTTTCTTTTTACTATAGAAATTTTATACAGGAATTTTGATGAAAGACAACCTTTTTATTTGAAAATTTGACTATATGTGTTCTAACACAATTTTGGGGAGAAACTTTGTTTTATTGTCGAAAAGAAAACTTTATAAAATTTTGAATATAATATACTACACTGTAATGTTTGGATAGAAACATATTCTAGAAAAGTTATTTATAGCCCATTAAAAAGTTAGAACGATCGTATTAGTGAGTTTTGTGAAAATAAACTAATCCCAGTACTGTATGAACAGAACCTTAGCATTCTGACTTCACATCAGTAGTCACGGTTGGGCTTACTTGCTAGTTAGGGCGCTGTAACAACGTTATTGTATCGCGGGTTGGTCAGGGGTCTTGAGTTCGAATCTCGACAGTCCCCTACTTTTTCTTTTTGGCTTTAAATTAACCCAAAGGCCAAGATTGTGTACTTCTGGTATGTGGCCTGTCCTTGTGATAGTGAAGTCACATGGACTTCTTGGCTAGTGGAGGTGCCATAGGGCGGTACTGTAGCTTGTGTTGGGGTTGGGTTCGAAACCCTGGTAGCTCCATTTGATTTTTTTTTTTGATGTTTTTAACTTTTGACGAGTTTTAATGCAAATAAAAAGTTGGGAAAAATTCTAATATTCCTGTAAAATGATTTAGAGTTTATTAAAAATAATTTCATAATATTTCATATTTTTTTGTGAGATAAAAATTAGATTTTACATTAAAGAACTCGAGTTTATCGATTAAAAGAATTATAAGGGATTTTTTATAAATTGTGACTCTTGTATAATTAAATAGAGATGAATATTTGGATTGAAATTAGATTTTTCTCTTAATGAGATTTTATGATTTTTTATACTTGATTGAGATTATTTAAAATTGATACAACGTTACAAGTGATTAATTGATAAAAGAGGTTGAATTAATTTATTTCATGTGATTAGGATACTTTATGTTATAAGTTTATATAGAAAA
Source organism: Hemerocallis citrina (assembly GCA_017893485.1). Classification (NCBI taxonomy): domain Eukaryota; kingdom Viridiplantae; phylum Streptophyta; class Magnoliopsida; order Asparagales; family Asphodelaceae; genus Hemerocallis; species Hemerocallis citrina. Next base: position 95,318,310 of record CM030360.1, on the reverse strand, counting down.
TGTTTTTCTTTGAGAAAGAGTTTATGAATAAAGGAAATGAAATATTATTTGAGATTGATTATGAGTTATTGTTGATCTCTAGCAAGAGATAGTTTTTGGAATCTAGAGGCTAGGCGAGACCCTAGTGACTGGAAGTTTTTGTTTATGATTTGAGAGCTAACCAGTATGGGTTGAGCATCTCTTAAGAAGTAACCAGGTAGGTTGGCTGTCACTTTTGTATTAGTTTAAGTCCGGTAGGATAAGCTAGCTCTAGGTTGTGATGATTTTCTTCTTAAACAAACTGAATTGTAAGGACTACACTATCGTGGAGATGTGATGAAAGTAAGAGAAAAATATAAGTATGAGGGCCATTGGATTGGCAGCGTGAGAGTGTTCATAGGATGTCCTCATGATACGTCATGATTAGGGCGTGGATACTACTCGAGAGTAACGTTCCGGTGGCGACGCTTGTAGGGTATTAGGTGACTACGGGTGGTGCCATGGTTGGAGGTGAATTGACCCCAGGATTTCTGCATGATGAGTCATGTGTTAGTGCGTGAGATTCTCTCCAGGGTGCCTAGACATGGCCTCGTAACTCATGGAATACCTAGGATACGTACCGTAGTTACCGTAATAGTTTAAGTCATGGCAAGGGATTGAATCTTACAAGATGAAGAACGATTAAGGGCTTACCCTGGGACCTATGTAGTATGGGATGCATAGAATCTGAACAAGTGCACATTAGTGTCATGTAATATAAATTACTGCATTAAGGACTAAGTGCACAGCACAACACGAAATCAGTAGGATAGTCCCTTTGTAGCTTTGTTTGTGATCAAGTTTTTGTTTGCTAAAGTATCTAAGAATCGTTATTCTGTTCGACATAGCGAGGTTGGCCGTGTATAATATTTCGTTGGTTGTAAGCAACTAAAGTGCCCACAGTTTTATATGCAGGACTTGGAATTTACAAGAAGATATAAAGATGATTTTGATGCTGATGATTATTTAAATGTTAAAGTTGTTACAGTTGTATATTTATTATTGTTGTATTTTATTTATTCCGCTGCGTGTTGATCTAAAATACTCTGATGTAATCATTGTTGTAATAAAAATTTTAAATTCCTTGTAAAATTGTACGAAATGAAGTGTAAAGATCCTATGGAACTTCGAATTCAAACTTGTTTGGAATTCGGGGTGCTACAGAGTGGTATCAGAGCTACGCTTCAATAAGTAGTACAAATTTACAAGGACGACACATTAGGGTAGATATTAGAAGTGTGAGTTCAGTCTATAGAGATTTAAATGTAAGTGATTTACATTTGTGTTGCTCTATACACTGACGTTTTCTCTTCCGTTTCTCTTATTGATGGCTGGAGTCGTGAATGAAGTAGTTATTAACCCTCATTCATGATACTCTTCTCGTATACATTGATGTGAGATCGTATGCGAGTATATTTTTCCTGGGTATCAGAGTGGCACAGTGGAAGTGTGGTTAGTTGAACCTACATTCATGATACATTTCACGTATACACACTTCACTCTTAAATTTTTCTTCGTGAATTTTTATCATAGTACTTTTCAACATTCAATATTTTTCAAATAAATATTTTCTTATATTATTAATAATTGGATATGTATTATTTTTTCTATCTTCCGTAGTCTTGATGTTTTGAACTTGTTTTATCTATCTTTCAATCTTGAAATTTTGGTCCTTCGTGTTTTTATGTTCCGTTATGTTTATCCGTTTACATTGCTATTACTTTACGTATTTTATTGTTACTGATTAAGTTTATATTATAACTATTATCTTCTTCATTTATCATTTCTATTGTATTTTGAATTTTGCTTATGTACATTCATTTTATATGATTTTGTGATACTATATTTTTCATTATCTTATATTATTTTATATATTTCAGCATATTTTTAACAAAATTGACATATTCTACTAATATAAATATAACATACCATTTTGTTTTATTGTTTGCATTCGATATTATTGTTGTTGCATATTATCTACTAATTTGTTTTGTTATATTCACTTTTACTATTAATCGCTACTCATTAATTGTGTAGTTTTATGCTTCTTCAATATAGTACATACCCTACATAATTATTGTTTTCATTTGTATTTTCATCTCGTGTATATACTTTACACTATTCTCGCCCTAATGTCATAAATCATTTTCATTACTACAAATTTTGTAAATCCTATATTTAAAGTCTATCTATTTTAATATTTTGTCGTTGTAGTTTCCTACTTCATTTACAACTTTTCATCAACTTTTATATCATATATTTCAAAACATAACATCATACTTTATTAAACACCCAATATCCAAGTGTAAATGGAAGATTACATCTTTCCATTTTGGTGCAACCTGATGTCGAGAGGGCAAATCTGCAACTAGATGTCAATGGAGGCAAACTGCAACTGGACGTCGGAGAGGCAAAGTCTGCAAGCGAATGTCCAGAAGACAAACTGCAATCGGATGTCGTTGAGGCAATTCTGCAAGGTCGAGGAGGCAAGTCTGCAGTTGGACACCAACGAGGCGAACCTACACCAGAATGAGATTTTCTACCTCGATAACCCCTACTTTGTTTTCTATAATATTTACTTACCACTATTCTATTTTTGTACTAGATTATACTATTTTATAATATTTTACAATCCAGCATTACATTGTTTATACTGATTTCTATATCTATCATACTTGTGTATTTACTACTTAATCTCAACTATCTTTCCGTCTTCTTCTTTATTTTGAATCTTTCAGGAGTAAGCATTTCATACCACCTTATCGTATTTTATTTTGCTACTAACTTATCATAGATTTGGTGGCTACTCACCTATATATATATATATATATATATATATATATATATATATCTTATTATTTATATATTTTGTTTACGACTCATAATTTACCTCTATATAATTGTTTTTTTTTTGGAGAGGTGTTATTGCTTTTCTACTATAATATTTTGTTTTACTCCTACAAATTATTTATAATTTTCGTATCATGCTATTGTTTGTTTCACTCTTATAATTTTTACGCCTATGTACGTATATAATTTTTGCTCTACTTGACAATTTGAAAGTATTCTGATGTATGCCTTCTATATCTTTAATTTTAAAATTGTATGTATGATTATTATAATTACCTTACAAATTATTTTATTGCTATACAAAATCATTTTTTTTATGTTATCTATACTTTTGACGCTATTTCAATCTCGTTTATTTTCAAACTCTTATCCAATAGTTTTCTTTTAAATTGCTAATTTTGTCATACAATACCAATTCAGTTTGCGATTTTCTACCGCTTATTACTTTTGATAAATTTTCATTTCTAAATCTATTTATAAATTATCTATTGACTAGGTTTCTCTTTATTGCATTGTTTTCCGAACTATTTTAAAATTAATGATTTAATTGATTTTCCTTTTTCTAATGCTTTACCTAATATTATTTTGTATGAAATCTCTCTCAATCCATCCTATCTTTTTGTCACATTTTCTTTTCTTATGCTATTTTTCTATTTTTCTTGTTCGGTTCTTATAAAATTTTGATACTCATGGTTTTCTTATATAGAGTTTGTCTTTTTTTCCGCCTTGCTTATTTATATACTACATTTATTTTCTTAATTTTCGCAGTTTTCAATAAAGAATAATAAAATTTTTCTTTAGTGTGTACAAAATACAACCTTTACCCTAGCAAGTTCTGGAAATAGAACTACTCTAAGGGGAGAGAGTGTAACACCCCGCAAAATTGGAAATGACAATTTTGCCCTCGTATGTTATGTACGTGTATTTTGTACTGTTACTGGTAATATATGTACCGTGTTTTCACTACGTATTTTGGATTCCGACTATTTATGCATTTCCCGTATTGATATTATCTTATTTGAGTCAACTCAAATGCAAAATTTCAATCTCTAGGTTATTACGTACTTTTTACGTGTTTTTGATGCCCGTATCGATTATGTGTTTCCACCACTATGTGTAATATTTTTTATTTGTTTAAATTATTTATTTTATGTATTCAAATCCATTTCTATAAAATGGAAATTCATTTTTCTCGCATTTTGATCGAAATACTTTTGTACGTGTAATGCACGTGTTTTCCATGTACGTAACGATTATGTCGTGGAATATATAAAATTAATAAATATATTTTTCTTATATTGTATTTTTATTACCTTTAATATTTTTCTGCTGATAAAATCGAATTTCGTATTTTTATATTTTACGTGCAAAGTACGTGTTTGTTTCGGTATGCGTATTTAAGCGTATTTATTTTCCAAATATATTTTGGAGTGTGTATATATTAAATTTGTGCATGAAACATCATAAATTTTTATTAAGATATTTTTTACGCTCATATATATATATATATATATATATACACACACACACACACACACACACACACACACCTTTGCTTCCTCTTTCTATGTATATATATATATATATATATATATATATATATAGTTGTATAGGTTTTGGGAAGGAGATGCTTCCACGTGCCCTGTCACCTGCTGAAATCAACCAAGCATAGCCCTATGCTACCCCATCCTACTCCATACACCTATCTTCCTATGCCATCTCTTTATTATACATTTATGTATATATAATCACATAGATATATACATATGCATATATGAAGTGGGGTGAAGTTGGAGATGTACTTCTTCACTGTGCATGCCGAAATGATGCTCTTGCTGTTTTGCCTTGGCCGAAATGGAGTTCTTCTTGCGCGCAGGATTCGAGGAGGCGAAGTGGAGTTTCTAGGAGCTCTCATTCTAGGAGTGCAATTGTCTTGGGTGGGTGATTCCAAAATTTTTTCTAATGTAGGAGTAGATTTGCATGCTAGATAATATATAATTTAGTTGTTAAGTGTTGATTGGTATGTTAGTTTGTAGATTTCATGATCTTGATATAATTGTGCTATGATGTGTAGAAATATTATTGTGAGTCACATGCTTTTATCAATTAGAAAGAAAACATTCATTTTGTTGAAAACGAAAAAAAAAGTGTGCCTGGCAGAACATTTCCTGTTTTAGTCACAGTAATGCAATGTGTATGAAAATGGTTTAAAATGCTATTATAAAAGAAAAATATAGAAATAGCCTCATATATGTATATTTTTATGAGTGGAGAAATTTTATAGAGGAATTCTGATGAAAGACAACCTTTTTATTTGAAAATTTGATTATATGTGTTTTAACACAATTTTGGGGAGAAACTTTGTTTTATTGTCGAAAAGAAAACTTTATAAAATTTTGAATATAATATACTACACTGTAATGTTTGGATAGAAACATATTCTGGAAAAATTATTTACAGTCTATTAAAAAGTTAGAACGATCGTATTAGTGAGTTTTGTGAAAAGAAACTAATCCCAGTACTGTATGAACAGAACCTTAGCATTCTGACTTAACGTCAGTAGTCACGGTAGGGCTTACCGTATCGCGGGTTGGTCAGGGGTCTTGAGTTCGAATCTCGACAGTCCCCTTCTTTTTCTGTTTTGGCTTTAAATTAACCCAAAGGCCGAGATTGTGTATTTCTAGTTTGCGGCCTGTCCCTGTCACAGTGAAGTCACATGGAATTCTTGGTTAGTGGAGGCGCCAAAGGGCGGTACTGTAGCTCATGTTGGGCTTGGGTTCGAAAACCGGTAGCTCCATTAGATATTTTTTTGATGTTTTTAACTTTTGAAGAGTTTTAATGCAAATAAAAATTTGGGAAAATTTCTAATATTCCACTAAAATGATTTAGAGTTTATTAAAAATAGTTTCATAATATTTCATGTATTTTTGTGAGATAAAAAGTGGACTTTACATTAAAGAACTCGAGTTTATCGATTAAAAGAATTAGAAGGGATTTTTTTATAAATTGTGACTCTTGTATAATTAAATAGAGATGAATATTTTGATTGAAATTAGATTTTTCTCTTAATGAGATTTTTTGACTTTTTATACTTGATTGAGATTATTTGAAATGCATACAACGTTATAAGTGATTAATTGATAAAAAAGGTTGAATTGAATTATTTCATGTGATTGAGATACTTTATGTTATAAGTTTATAAAGGAAATGTTTCTCTTTGAGGAAGAGTTTATGAACAAAGGTAATGAAATATTATTTGAGTTGATTATGAGTTATTGCTGATCTCTAGCAAGAGATAGTTTTTGGAATCTAGAGGTTAGGCGAGACCCTAGTTACTAGCAGTTTTTATTTATGATTTGAGAGCTAACCAGTGTGGGTTGAGCATCTCTGGAGAAGTAGCCAGGTAGGCTGAATGTCTCTTTTGTATTGGTTTAAGTTCGGTAGGGTAAGCTAGCTTTAGGTTGTGATAATTTTTTTTCTTAAACAAACTGAAATTGTAAGGACTACACTGTAGTGGAGATGTGATGAAAGTAAGAGAAAAACATGAGTATGAGGGCCATTGGATTGGCGGTGTGAGAGTGTTCACAGGATGTCCTCATGATGCGTCATGACTAGGGCGTGGATACTACTCCAGAGTACCATTCCGGTGGCGACGCTTGTTGGATATTTGGTGACTACGGCTGATGTCCTAGTCTATGGTAGGAGGTGAATTGACCACAGGATACATGCATGATGAGTCACGTGTTAGTGCGTGGGATTCTCTCCAGGGTGCCTGGACATGGGCTCGTAACTCATAGAATACATAGGATACGTATCGTAGTTATTGTCGTAGTTTAAGTCATGGCGAGGGATTGAACCCTACAAGATGAAGAACGATTAAGGGCTTGCCCTCGGACCTATGTAGTATGGGATGCATAGAATCCGAACAAGTCCTGTTGTGCTACGAATTACTGTGTTCTGGAATTCAGGGTGTTACAGAGTGGTATCAGAGCCAACTTCAACAAGTAGTACAAAATTACAAGGACGACACATTTAGGTGGACATTAGAAGTGTGAGATAAGTTTATAGAGATTTAAATGTAAGTGATTTACATTTTTGTTGCTCTATACACTGGCATTTTCTCCTCTATTTTCCTATAGGATGGCTGATAACCATGATCCCGTTGGTGAAGTGGAATGGTTCTTCAAGGAAGACCCCAAAGAAGAGGAAGACCCTGAAGAAGAGGAAGAACCCGAGGAGGAGGAAGACCGAGAGGAGGAAGAAGGGGAGTTGCCCGTATCCAGAGAGATTACTCCACCTCCACCTGAGCCTCCTGATGAGTCCTCAGATGAAGAACCGACTCGCGACAGGAAGGACCACATTATTGCTTCCCTCCGGAAGCAACTGATCATCCATAAGTGGAGAGTAACCCACATGGAAGCTCATCACGCTGAGGACAAGCGGAACATTGCTAGAAACTTCGACAAAGGAATTGTCACGCCCCGGTTTCCAAAAGGAATACGGAATACGGTACGTGACTAAGCCCAGCTAATAGTTTTCACCATCCATAAGCTCTACGGATCTACTTGACTTAGCACAATAGTAAATATAACAATATACTCAACCAAGCATGCATATAAAGTTATAAATCAACAGTATTCATTTGCAATAATGATAAATATCTAGAACTAATACAAGATTTGAAACAAAACAATACTCGGGGACTATAAGCCCAATACAAGCCTCAATACAAAAATACGAATATGATTGTTCAAAACAAAACATTAAGCAAAATTTTCCAATGCGCAGCTCAAAACTTTTGCTCACCTACTCCAGTAGGCAAACGATCACCAAAACTTGCTCATATAACATTTACAAGGAAAATAGGAAGACAGGAAAATATACTGCCCGTTAGATGCAAGATCCGGGCCGCAAGTAGTACAAGCAGGAAAATGGAAAAAGGATGAATAAAACAAAACAGGAAGTACTAACATGGAGATAGGCAACAAAGGATGACTGTCTACAGATAACAGGAAATAGTAAGTAACAGTGTAGATAACATTAACAGTAATAGTAGGGGCAACAGTAACAATAACAGGATGATAGTAAGAGTAATAGAATTACAGTGAAACAGTTATTCTTATGTCTAATGTTCATTACTATCTAGGTAACCCTTCATGCGTCCCAAATTATACCACATGGTTGCTACATCAAACAGTTTCGTTTTAAGATTTCGTAGTGGAACCTATAGGGTTGTATATTCAGACAAACAGTAACAGTAACAGTAATAACAAACAGTAAAGGTGTCATGGATCATGCCCTCATGCATCAAGAGAAAAACATTTGGTACCACAGTAAACAGTGGGAAAACGAGTTTCCTTCTGAATACACATTTCTATATTGTCCAATACTAGATCTTTCCCTTAAAACCCCGTCTTGATTATTTGTCATTATTATTAAATGGGTGTAAATGAACACAAACAAGGCTAAAAGACATGGCAAGAACAAAGGACAAGTCTAAGATGAATAGGAACCACAAGTGGGTGACAAAACAACTCATTAAAGTCAAAACAACGAAACATTCAGTTCTGGACAGCAAGACAGTATTGTACCAAATTTGAGATTCCCATTGCTACAGAACTGAAAATCTAGATCCGTCAGAAAATCTGCAAACTAGAGTCTTCGCCGAAACCAGCACATATATACAAGTCACACATCAGCCACAGAAACAGGGTTGAAAACAGCGTTTAATACATAACTTATGTTCAGCCAGAAATGCAAAATCTTGCTTATAAGCATGAAAAAGGTTTTTAAAACATCATAATTAAATTTGAAAAAATTATGGGAGATTCCCTATCATATCTAGTCTCAACATATAAAATATCATGAAATTATACTACAAATAGTATTTCCAATATAATTGGGAAAACAGAGTAATGCAATAAAATTTCAATTCTAAAAGTTCAGACACAGCAGTACCAAAACAGAGATAATTCACAAAATAAAATTCTAAATCCAGATCCGTCAAAAGGGTGGTAAAATATATAAATTAGGCTACAGTTTATATTCACAAAGTTTTCTTCAAAAATGAATAGAAACAGGTTGAAAACGTAATTCTTTACTGAACAACATGTAGTTTGGAAATATATCGATTGGTTTCATAAGCTTGAAATAAGATACAGTCATTAATTAATTCCAACAAAAATAGGGATTGATCCCAGTAATGTATAAATTTACCCAGCAAAATATAAAGTTCAAATTCTACTTTTAATATCAGTTTTAAAATAATTATTCATACAGTAATCATACAGTTCAGAATCAGGAATATACGATATGACTGTAGTTAAACAGCAACAACTCATGCATCGAAAATTGGAATTCAGATCCGTCGAATGTTATGAACACTAGAAGACAAAGCTTACAAATCATGTTCACAAATTTATTTATTTTACTAATGTTAACAGGGTCGAAATTACTGTACAAAATAGGGCAGCAGTAAAACAAAACTTCTTTTATGCATTTCATTGAACTATTTAATTACAAACAATCCAACCTAAGATGTCATATAAAGCATGGTATATAGGTTACTCAAATCAATATGTCATGTGTATAAGCAGTTTAAAATGAGATAATATACCTATCAGGCATCCAAGTACAAATTATCTATAACATACGGTGTCACAAACAAGCATACTAATCAAGATGTCCATCTAATCTAATTAGTTTTCATGCCATGGTCAACAACTTATTGTGAAACAGTCATGATCAACAGATGAATGAACGAATCAACTAACAAGATATGATTTCATCATGATAGGGACAACAAATGCATGCAAGACTACTTATGGTATTTAACTTGTATGACAAAAATTTACATACAAGCTACTTGCTTGGTAACGACGACGAAGATGCAGAAATAGAATGACGGAAATGGATCCTGAACAACGAACACAACACACGGACAAGGGACAATAAGAACAAGAGCGAAAACCAACACCAATATAAAACACGTGTGGTGCACGTGTCTCACAAGCACACGCACGATACCAACAGCAAGGGCGTCGACAACGACAAGGGGCGACAGTAGTAGTGCAGCACAGCAACACGATGGCGAGAGCATGGGGTGGTGGTCGGCGGCTGTCGACCACAGCAGCGGCGAGGCAGCGCTGTGCTAGGAAGGAAAATGACGGTAGCGAGGGGACGACCTGAGGTTGCTGCGGGCTTGAGCGGGGTTAGGGAGCATGGGGGGTATAGCGGTGAGGGGAAGGGGAGAGGGCTGACGGTGGCAAGGAAAAGTAGAGGAAAGAGGGAGATCGGGAGAGAGATGGGTCGGGGGGTAGGGGACGACTTTAGGGAGAGAGAGATAGAGATGTATTAGGTTTGGTAATTAGGGTCAGGGTGCAATTAGGAGGGTTATATAGAGTCAAAGCGGGTTTGGGTTAACTGGGTAGTATCCAATAGGAAGAAGATAGTCCAATATGAGACAAATATCCTATGCTACACCCCCCCCCATAGAATCCGGCCTATACACCCCCCATCACCCTTCATTTCCCACTTCATTTCCCTCCATTTGCTCTGGAATTTTCAAAAGAGAACACCCCAAAGAGAAGGAGGAGAGAAAAGAAGAAGGAAGTAAAGGAGAAGGACCAAGAAGGAGATTTCCAAGAAGAAGCTTGAAGAGATCCCTTCTACTACTACAACCTAAGGTGGGAAGTTTCTCTAAACTTGAAATTCTTGTCTCTTAATTAAATTTGGTTGCATGCATGTGTGTTAGAAGGCATAGGATTGCTTTTCTAAAGTTAGAAGTAGAAGTCAGAATGGAACTAGAGAAAGCTGGTTCGGAGTGCCATGTTGTGGATTTTTTCGAGAGCACAATATGTTGAATTAGACCACAAAATTAAAACGGTTTGTTCAATTATGTGTTATGATCATCCATGATTTAGTTCAGATTTTTATATGATCATTTGATGTGCTAATAAAATTGTGAGATGGACATGTGTCGTAAGGCAGACTCAGGAAAAGAAAAACAGAATGGTTGATATTGTAGAAATTTTCGTAATTTATTGAAGCATGATTTTGATCTAAAATTTTTAAACTTTATTCCTTAATGCATTTTTATTATCTAAACAAATCAGTAAATTGTTTGGATGATCTTAGAGGCATGAGAAAAATCTATCTATGATCAGTATCTGAGGTTGAATTAAGAAAACTGGATGGTTTCTGAGATAACTTACAGTAGCTATTACTCACTGAATAATTAGAATTTTGACATGAGGTCTTTTGCATTATGTTGGGTATGATGTCTAGTGTCATCACCATAAATTTTGTATCAATTGGACAAGTGAGTAATTTACAGTGATTTTTTGATTGAGCACTGTGCTGTTTTCAGCCAGTTTCGACACTCTATAAAGAATGGGAAATTGAGACCTGTTAGAGGCATAGTTTGAGGATCATGACCCAGGAGAGAGTTGTAGGGGACACGTAGACCTTTCCAACAAAACTAGTTTGAAGCAAATCCAGTAAATGGTTGAATTATTATGATTTTCGTAAGACTGGACAGAGGACTAGAGTAGAGCTGTGTGCTCTGAATTGGAGAGACCAATTGTGTAATGGGTGTATTGATGATAGATGAGTGTGTTACGGTGACTTAAGGGTATAATTTGTACTCATGACCAACTAGAGAGTTTTTGAGAACACCCACACCCTCATATAGAAATTGAGTTCGTGTCATTCTGATGAACGAATAGGGTTTTGTGTTACTGGTGAGGTGCAGCCCGTGCGCAGGAAGCACGCAGGCTGGAGCTTGAGAAACTATGTCGAGGACTTAGATGGTTGAATCTAAGCTCGTGATCAACTAGGTAGTTGTAGCCTAGGATCGAACCTTTCCAGGTTCGGGCCATACACTCCAATCGGAGTTGTATCGATAGAGTTATGACCATTTTGAGATTCGGGCAGAAACCCGTAGGTCGCTTAGTCTGGGGATTGGATTAAGGGTTGTGGAAGCATTTCTTTCCCTTGTGTGTGAGCTGAGTCGGTGACTCGTGTCTAGGGATGGTTGATCTTGGTTATTGTGATGGTTGATTTCCCCAAGTGGGATGTGTGACTCGAGTTAGTCACTAAGGTAAAGGATACCCTGCACCTATCAAGCCTATATTATTAGACTTCTGCCGAGCGTAGGACGTCCAAGCATGCTAGTGAGTGGAGCTCACGGGTCAATTATATATTTACAGTCGTGGTAGCGGCAGGCATAGGCCATTATGCTGGACAAGTCCAAGCCGGAGAAATGGCGAACCGGACCGGTATCGCCAGGGGCCAGAGGCTGATAGGCAAGTGTGGAAGCAGTTCATTCTTACCCAAAATAATTAGAGTAAGGTAGGGGTTAGAATGGTTATTAAGGGGTTGGGAAATTGTATTAGTCCTAGTGAACCATAGTCGGTGTTGTATCTTCCAGTCGTAGGGATACGTTCTCGGCCGCTCATGGTTTGAGTCCCCGGCTCGTATCTCAATCTGTTGATTCCCAAAGTTTGTCGGAGTAAGGTGCGGGAGGCCCGAAGGAATTGACCTTCCGTGGTGCTCACATCCCTAAAGCACGGATTTTTGTGTTTTGTGTTTCTTTTTGGTACATATCAGTTCATTACCCGATAAGGGGTGAACACGCATGCGAGAGTCCATAAATGGACATGTGGAACCAAGGATCGTAAGGACCAGGTTCAATATGTTTTCTAAGGAGGTCCGTATGCGGGTACCAAGTGGCGGTGACCACTTGGGCACTGCAGGGCGGAATTAGACCGACTGCTGCAATCTCCTTGGGCGACAGACAGTCTATTGGGAACTGGAGTGTGTACAAGAGTAGGGTGCGTGGCGAGGGTTCGAATCCCTATATTGTGGAGAAAGACGACTAGATTTGGGGGCGTATGTAGTATGGGATGCATTCGTGCTCCAAAGTCTTGCTTGTATTAGAAGTTAGGCATGTGAGTTTGCTGCATCTAGCCATAGGGTCATGTCATAACACTGCACTAGAACCCGAATCCACTATACCCTTGTTTTGGCACAACACTTTCCTTTTTGCATAAATTATTGGTTGTGATTGAATTTTAGAGGATCGCTGTTATCACCAGCTTTGCGTCAGTCGAAGTACTGACGTTTCCCACCTTTTAGGTATCGATTATACCTTCCGAACAGGTGCAGAGATATCAGAGTCGCGCAGCAGAAGCCTGAAGCTGAGGAGCAAGTCCCAGGGGAGCCGATGGGCCGCTCAGCGAAGTTCCGCAAGTAATCAATCGATTACCATTCCAGGAGGCAGCTGATAGCTTCACAAGAGGAGTCTGTAAATACTTGTAATAAGTTGTAAGGAATTGATGTAAATTGTACTCCTTGTCCAAGAACAAATTATCGGTTGTAATCAATGATGTAATGACTTATTTGGCAATAAAGAAGTTTTTAAATTTCCATGTTATTACTGTATTGAGATGCATTTGAAGGCAAAGATTTTGGAAGGTGTCACGGATGTCCGGTAACGGGGATCCGGGGCGCTACAATGTCGTCTATGAATACCACCATGAATCTGTCCAGAAATGGAGAGAAAACTCTATTCATCAGACTCATGAATAATGCTGGCACATTCGTGACTCCGAAAGCCATCACTAGGAACTTGAGTGCCCATATCTGGTCCTGAACGCAGTCTTCTGAACATCAGCTGCCTTCACCCTCACTTGATGATAACCGGAGCAAAGGTCCAACTTTGAAAATATAGCAGCTCCACCGAGCTAATCAAAGAAATCATTGATCCTGGTTAGCGAATACCGGTTCTTCACTGTAACACAATTCAGCTTATGGTAATCCACGCACAGACGACGACTCCCATCCTTCTTGCTGACAAAAATGATAGGAGCGCCCCATGGGGACACACTGGGCCTGATGAAACCCAAATCCAGCAATCCTTGGACCTGCACCTTCAGCTCTGCTAGCTCAACCGTGCCATCCGGCAGGGACTCTTCGATATCGGCGCAGTACCTGGCTGAACCTCAATACCGAGTTCCACTTTCCTATCCGGGGGTAGTCCAGGAAAATCCTATGGAAACACATCCCGAAATTCCCGCACTACAAGAGGCGCAGCCTCACAGCCTGAGTGCAACTCCATTGCACAACCTGCATCAACAACTACTTCCTGACCATGCCCAAGGGCTAACTCCCCAGCATGAAACTCAAACTCCGCATGGCCTGGCATCCTGAAAACAAACTTCTTCGCTCAGCAATCAATGATAGCGTGGGACTCACCCAGCCAATCCATGCCAAGAATCACATCAAACCCTGAACTGCCGATCATAATCATATCTGCTCTGAAATTTGCACCTCCAATCACCACGAGACTCTGCTTGCACTTCCGGGAACAGACGACAACACTGCCACCTGTGGTGATCTTCCAAGCTATCGACAAAGCACTGCACTCCAACTGATGCTAATCCACAAAGCGAGAGGAGACGAATGAATGGGTTGCCCTGGAATAAGAAAGAATATGATCAGGAAAGGAATGAACAAGAATGACACCTAAGATATAGTCAAAACAAGGAAAAGAGATGAACAGATGAAATATAACCAGGGAATATGGAAAATGATGTAGGAAAACAACATGAAAGAAAGATGCAAAATAAATAAATAAAATAAGGAACAAATAACAGAACAAGAAAAGAAAAACACAAAAAAATACTTGCAACGACTTCTTCCGTGGTCTCAACTTCCTCTGCTGTCAAGTTGAAAGCCTGACCTCTCCCTGGAGCAGCAATCCTCTGACCAACGATCTGATGCTGCGGGGGAAGTGGCGGCCTGACCTGACTACGGACTAGCACGACTGCGGCCTAGTCGTGCCTCCTCTGAGGACAATCTCGAAACAAGTGGTTGGTAACACCACAACCGAGACACCAGCGGTTGGCCTTCCAGCAATCCTTGCGCAAGTGCCCAAGGATCTGGCAGAAGTTGCAAACAACATCCCTCCGTGGAGGAGTAGGACTGTAGAGAGCTGTCCTGACGAAAAGGACCGGAGCTGGCCTCCTGATTGGGCCTCTAGTGGGCCTAGCAGTAACAGCAGCGGGGTAGTGCACAACCCGCTGAGAAGGGATCTCCCAAGCTCGAGTCTGCTCTATCGCTTGAGCTGCCTCTAAGGCATCTGCATAGGTATGGAGATGATGGGCGGCCAAGTCCACTTGAATACCCTAATCAAGACTGAAAAGGAATCTCTGAGCACGATCCTCCTCATTCGCCACCAAGGTGGTAGCAAAACGGCTCAGCCTGGTGAATTTCGTGGCGTACTCGTCCACAGATCCAGTGCCCTGTCCCAAGAAAAACTTGGTTTTACAATACTACATATATAATATGAAACAAAATATCAAAACACAACACTAATAAATCAACTAGACAACCAACCAACCAACCTGTTTTCGGGCAAGAAACAGATGCTCCATTTCTACCCGGGTGATGTAGGGGAAGAATTTCTCTAGGAAGCTCTGAGCAAAAGTGGCCCAAGTAATAGGTCGCTCTAGCCTCTCGGATTCTTCCCTCCACCAGATGTGGACCAAATCCACCAACTGGACGCACACCACATCCACACGGTCGGCATCGGCGACCCTAGCTGCTTGTAGCAGACTCTCCATCCATATCAGCCACTACTCAACATCAAGTGGTGTCTCAGTACCAGCGAACTTATCAAGGTGCAACCTTAGGAAATCCGCAACGGTACCCAGACGAGGGGGCAAAACTATCGGGGCAGGCACAATGGGGTTCGGATTAGCATTCTAGTTAGCAGCCTCCAATGCTGCCTTAACCAGTTCGTTGTGCTCCTGCTGCATCTGAGCAATTTGCTAGAGCACCTGAGTAATAGCTGCCAACTTAGGATTCTCTTCTTGCGAGCGAGAAGACAAAGCATTCCCACGAGCCATAGTCTGCACAAACCCAAAACAATTAGCACTCAGATCAAGTTGATTATTAATATTTTGTGCAATGCATGGCCTATTGGAAGTTAAGTAAAGTCTGATTGAGTCAAGCCTGTCGAATGTATTAGTCAAGCTAACACATTAGCCAAAGCTAAGGCTCTGATACCACCGAAAACCTTGTTACACCCCGCTTTCCAAAAGAAACACGGAATACGGTATGTGACTACGCTCAGTGGATAGTTTTCACCATCCATAAGTTGTATGGATTTACTTGATTCAGCCCAACAGTAAATATAACAATATACTCAACCAAGCATGCATAAGCAATTATAAATCAACAGTATTCATTTGCAATAATGATAAATATCCCAAACAAATATAAGATCTGAAATAAAACAATACTCCGGGACTATAAGCCCAGTACAAGCCTCAATACAGAAAAACGAATATGATAGTTCAAAACAAAAGATTAAGCAAAATTTTCCAATGTGCAGCTCAAAACTTTTGCTCACCAACTCCAGTTGGCAAATGATCACCAAAACCTACTTATATAACATTTACAAGAAAAATAGGAAGACAGAAAAACATAATGCCCATTAGATGCAAGTTTCGGACCACAAGTAGTACAAGCAGGAATATGGAAATGGGAAGAATAAAGCGAAACAGGAAGTACTGACATGGAGATAAGCAACAAAGGATAATAGTCTACAGATAACAGGAAACAATAGGTAAACTGTGTAGATAACAGTAACAATAACAGAATTACAGTGAAACAGTTATTCTTATGTCTAATGTTCATTACTATCTAGGTAGCACTTCATGCGTCCCAAATTATACCACATGGTTGCTACATCAAACAGTTTCATTTTAAGATTTCGTATTGCAGCCTATAGGGCCGTATATTCAGAAAAATAGTAACATTAACAGTAATAACAAACAGTAAAGGTGTCATGGATCATGCCCTCATGCATCCATAGAAAAATAGTCGGTACCATAGTAAACAGTGGGGAAATGAGTTTCCTTCTCAATACACATTTCTGTATTAAAACCCCAGCTTGATTATTTGTCATTATTATTAAACGGGTGTGAACGAACACAAATAAGGCTAAAAAACATGGCAAGAACAAAGGACAAGTCTAAGATGAATAGGAAACACAAACGGGTGACAAAACAACTCATAACATTCAAAACAACGAAACTTTCCGTTTTAGAAATTACTGTACCAAATCTGAGATTCCCGTTGCTACAGAACTGCAAATCTAGATCCTTCAGAAAATATGGAAACTAGACTCTCCGCCGAATCCAGTGCATATATACACAAGTCACACATCAACGACAGAAACAGGGTTGAAAACAACATTTAATATAGAACTTATGTTCAGCCAGAAATGCAAAATCTTGCTTATAAGCATGAGAAAGGTTTTTAAAACATCATAATTAAATCTGAGAAAAATCTGGAAGATTCCCTAGAATATCTAGTCTCAACATATAAAATATCATGAAATTATACTACAGATAGTATAGCCAATATAATTGCGAAAAAAGAGTAATGCAACAAAATTTCAATTCTGAAAGTTCAGACGCAGCAATACCAAAACAAAAATAATTGACAAAATAAAATTCAAAATCAAGATCCGTCAAAAGGGTGATAAAATATATAAATTAGGCTACAGTTTATATTCACAAAGTTTTCTTCAAAAATGAATAGAATCAGGTTGAAAACGTAATTCTTTACTGAACAGCACGCGGTTTGCAAATATATCGGTTGGTTTCATACGTATGAATTCAGATACAAAAGCCATTAATTAATTCAAAATAATTAGGGATTGATTCTAGTCATGCCTAAACATACCCAGCAAAATATAAAGTTCAAGTTCTACTTTTAATATCAATTTTAAAATAATAATTCATACAACAATCATATAGTTCAGAATCTGGAATATACAATATGACTGTAGTAAAACAGCAACAACACATGCATCGAAAATAGGAATTCAGATCCGTCAAAAGTTCTAAAAACTAGAAGACAAAGCCTATAAATAATGTTCAAAAATTTATGTATTTTACTGATGTTAACAGGGTCGAAATTACTGTACAAAATAGGGCAGCAGTAAAACAAAACTTCTTTTATTCATTTCATCGAACAATTTAATTACAAACGATCCAACCTAAGATTTCATAC
The DNA here is from genome assembly GCA_017893485.1 of Hemerocallis citrina. NCBI lineage: Eukaryota > Viridiplantae > Streptophyta > Magnoliopsida > Asparagales > Asphodelaceae > Hemerocallis > Hemerocallis citrina. The sequence continues at coordinate 95,300,355 of CM030360.1, read as the reverse complement.
AAAGCATGGTATATAGGTTACTCAAATCAGGATGGCATGTGTATAAACAGTTTAAAATGAGATAATATACCTATCAAGCATCCATGTACAAATTATCTATAACATTCGATGTGTCACAAACAAGCATACAAATAAAGATGTCCATCTAATCTAATTTGTTTTGATGCAATGGTCGATAACAATCATGATCAATAGATGAAGGAACGAATCAACTAACAAGATATGATTTCATCATGAGAGGGACAACAAATGCATGCAAGACTACTTACGGTATTTAACTTGTATGACAAAAATTTACATACAACCTACTTGCTTGATAACGATGACGAAGATGCAGAAATAGAATAATGGGAATGGATCCCGAACAACGCCCACAACACATGAACAAGGGAATGTACGAACAAGAGAGAGAATCAACAACAATACAAAACACGTTTGGTGCACGTGTCTCACATGCACATGCACGGCAGCAATAGCAAGGGTGTCGACAGCAACAAGATGCAGCGATAGCGGTACGGTACAGCAACACGGCGGCAATAGAAAGGGGAGGTGGTCGACGGCTATCGACCGCAGTAGCGGCGAGGCGGCTGGACGCTAGGGAGGAAGACGACAGCAGCGAGGGGATGACCTGAGGGGTCTCTGCGGGCTCGAGCGGGGTCAGTAAGCACGGGGGGTATAACGGTGAGGGGAAGGGGAGAGGGCTGATGGCGGCAAGGAACAGTAGAGGAGAGAGGGAGATCGGGAGAGAGATGGGTCGGGGGGTAGGGGATGGCTATAGGGAGAGAGAGATAGAGATGTATTACGGTTTGGTAATTAGGGTTAGGGGTGCAATTAGGAGGGTTGTATATAGTCAAAGCGGATTTGAGTTAACTGGGTAGTATCCAATAGGAAGAAGAGAGTCCAATATGAGACAAATAGGCCATGAACTAGGTTTAGACAATAAATAAGGTCAAGAACAATATGTAGATCAATCATTTGATAATATAAAGACTGAAACAAAGTAAGAAATGAATTATAAGCAGAACAACTACAAACAATTCAAAACGGACAAAAAGAGGTATAATAAGAAATAAAATAAAATAACCAAGAATTTAATTAAATATAAACATAAATACAATAATGAGTCACAGGGGTTACAGGAATGCACGACACTTTACCCAACTAGACAACAAAACTCATCGGGAAAAGCAGGAATGGAGTCAGAAATGCACAAAGATGCGAAGGAAAATAGTTGAACTATGGGAAGAGCTCAGGGAAGCTAAAAGGAACCGTAGGATCTAGACTGTTTATGTTGGAGTTTTCTTTTCTGATGTTTTCATGTAATGGGTGTATTTGACAAGCTTCTTATTTTTGAATGTAAAGAGTTTATTTCGGAAATGAAATGGATTATGTTGAAGAAAGTATATGTTGTTGCTATTTTTGATGATTAATGAGGTTTTATGACTCAGAAATGGTCGGATGATGTTCCAGCAACGGTGAAGGACCCAGTGGTGAGGGTAACAGACTCGGTCTGGAAACGGAGTTGGCTAGGATGTACCAGACTATCAATACCTTTGCCGCAAATGTGATCCAAAGTACCAGGGTGGGACAGGCAGTACAAGTCCCAGAAGCAATCAAATTAGTGGAATCGTTCAAGCAAATGAAACAACCAGTGTTTGAGGGATTCGACAGATCGAAACTGTATTTGAGGTCTTGGAGACACCCGAGGCGAGCAAAGTGAAGTTGGCCACCATGCAGCTAGAGAAGGATGCCGGGGTCTGGTGGCTGTCCATGAAGCGATCCCTGGGGAATGAACCGATCAGTTGGGAGGAATTCTTGGAAGAGTTCCGCAACCATTATTTTCCAATGGACGTGTTGGAAAGAAGGGTATGGAATTCCTGGGCCTACAGCAGGTAAGTTTGACTGTTCGAGAGTATGAGACCAAGTTTACTCAGCTCTCGAGGTATGCACTGGAATTGGTTATGGACGAGGCAAAGAAGGCCCGGAAGTTTGAACAGGGATTGAGGCTAAGTCTGAAGTCTCGGATGATATCCCTAGGTATCCGGAGGTTTGACAAGTTGGTCAGGAGGGCTGCAGCCACGGAAGCTGACATGGAACAGTATCAGTTTGCTCAAACCGAGAAGAATAATTGGAACACCGGCAAGAGGCCCACAACAGCAAGTAACTTCAAGGGACAGTCCCTAGCATAGAGGTTCCGACCAACTGGGGCAAATACTGTTTCTGTGTTGGCGAGGCCAGTCAACGGAGGCATCAGGGGCCCGGATGTGACTTGCTACAATTGTGGAGAAGCTGGTCATTTCAGGATTAACTGTACCAAGCCTCGGAACCCCGTAACTTGCTTCAACTGTGGGAAGGAAGACCATACTAAGCCTTTTTGCCCCAATTCCAGTAGGGAGGATAGAGGCAAAAGTAGGCGGAGCAAGGGAAGAAGCCATATCGGTAGGGACGAGTGTTTCCTTTGACTGAAGCTGATGCGGATGATGCTGAAAATGTCATCATCGGCATGGGGGCACTCGAATAGAGTTTTACTGTTGGTATTTCCTGTTTTATTAGAAAGTGTTATGTACTGAGAGCATTTCATTATGTAACAGAAGAAATTTTAATTAATGGAATGAAGGCAACTGTTTTGTTTAATACTGGATCATCCCACACTTTTGTGTCACCTACATTTGCTAAATGATTGGGAGTTGGGTAGAAAAATTTTCCTGGCAAGGTTCTAGCAGCAGCTACTCCCTTAGGAGAAACGTTGACTACCGATCGGTATTATGATTGTTGTGACCTCGAGATCGGAGGGAGAATGTTTAGTATCGATCTCATAGAATTGGTAGTGTTTGGAGTTGATGTGATTATTGGCATAGATTTGATGTCAATTTACAGTGCTAGTATCGAATGTAAGAGCAAGGAAGTGTTGATAAAGGTACCAGGAGGACCAACTATTACATTTCAGGGGAAGAGAAAGTGCAAGCAGCTAATGGCAGCTATAACTCAGAAGAAGATTCCTGAAGAAGTTAAGCAGATTCTTGTAGTCCGGGATTTTTCAATAGTATTCTTAGAAGACTTGTCGGGGCTACCCCCTCATCAGGATGTAGAGTTCAGAATTTCCATTCAGCCAGGGAGTGCACCAATTTCTAAAGCACCGTACAAAATGGCACCAGTAGAACAAGATGAAATCAAGAAGCAAATTGAAGAGCTGTTAGGCAAAGGATTTATCAGACCAAGTGCGTCGTCTTAGGGAGCGCTAGTCCTATTAGTGAAGAAATAGGATGGATCGATGAGAATGTGTATCGATTACAGAGAGCTGAACAAGTGACCTTCCAGAATAAGTATCCAATTCTGCGAATTGACGATTTGTTCGACTGACAACAAGGAGCAGTAGTTTTCTCTAAGATTGATCTTCAATGTGGCGCATATGATCTCCCCCAAGGGCTTTAGTGAAGATGTCTACCAACCGGTCTTCAGACTGAACATATGGAGTAGTAATGTCTTTCATGTCTATCTTGGTCCATTTCATTTTTCGAGGTCTCAAAAAAGGGCGTGGAAACACATAGGAATTTGGTGGAATAAAAAGCCAGGTCCGAGTGAAGAAAGAAAATGTGCACAAGACGGCGTTTAGAACTCGGCATGGACATTATGAATTTTCGGTTATGCCGTTCGGAGTAACAAATGCATCGGCCATATTCATGGACATGATGAACAGGGTTTTGCGAATGTTCATCGATGATATTCTGGTTTACTCTGAGTCGGAGGAAGAGCATGCTGGGCATCTAGCAGAGGTACTGAAGAAGCTGCAGGAAAAGAAGCTGTATGCCAAACTATCTAAGTGTGACTTCTGGAAGTCCGAAGTCGCGTTCCTGGGTCATATCCTTTCTAAGGAGGGAGTGGCCACAGATCCACAAAAGATAGAGATAGTGAAGGAGTGTCCAAGGCCGACAACAGTGAAGGATATCAAGAGTTTTTTGGGTCTGACTGGCTACTACTGGAGATTTATTTAGGGCTATGCTCAGATGGCCGTGCCACTCATTGGACTTACAAGAAAAAATGTGAGCTTTAAGTGGATGGAGCAGTGTGAGGCAAGTTTCCAGGAGTTAAAGGAATGATTGACTACCACTCCAATACTGGCTTGGCCGAGAGCAGGGATCAACTATGATATCTACAACGATGCTTCACATCGTGGTTTGGGCTTTGTACGATGCAAGAGGGGAGGGTAATAGCTTATGGGTCTAGGCAACTAAGAACGCATGAGAAGAATTACCTAACTAATGATCTGGAATTGGCAGTAATTATCTTTGCTTTGAAGCAGTGGAGGCACTATGAGTCACGCCCCGCTTCCCAAAAAGAAAATACGGAATACGGATACGTGACTAAGCCCAGCGAATGATTTTCATCATCCATAAGCTGTTCAAGAATCTTTACAACATGTCACAAGATTAATTAGAGTCGAAAGCAAAAGAATCAACCAACATGCACATATGAACCAAAATACTAACAAGAATACTTGAAACCAAATATATTAATCTCAAATAATCATGATCTGAATAAATCCAAATCCTGGGTCACATTGCCCAAATACAAGAATAAATCCAAGTATCAAAATACAATTGTTCACGCAAGCACAAGAAATAATAATAACAAGGTCCAGCACTAATACTTCATGTCACCAATATCGTCTAGAACCTGTTCTCCAAAATCTGCAATTTAACAATTGCAGGGAAAGAGGAAAAGAGAAAACAAGGTACCCGTCAATTACAAGTAGCGGGCCGCTTGTAATGCAGGATACAAGTACATTGGGAAAACTACTAATAACATGGTATAAGCATCATATCAAAATATTACAACTAGCATGGAAAGTGAACAAGTATAAGTGAAATGTATCGAGTGTCAAGTGAACAAGTATCATGTAAACAAATATCAAGTATCAAGTGCTATGTATCACGAAATCAAGTAATAAGTAAACAAGTATCAAGTAGTCAAGTTCAAGTGTCAAGTATCATGTTCAAGCATCAAGTCTCAGGTATCATGTAATCAAGTATCAAGTAAACATGTATCATGTTCAAGTGTTATATATTAAGTCTTGTAGTCATTACTATCTATGTAGCACTTCATACAGCCCACCATATATGGTTGCTACAACAAACAGTTTTGCTTTAGATTTCATAGTGGACCATAGAGGGCAGTGTACTCAGGGACAAATATCAAGTAACCAAGTATCAAGCACGAGTCACGTAATCGTGAACACATGGCAGCAAGAAGTATCGAGTACGAGTCACGTAATCGTGAACACATGAAGTCATCTGCGGTGGCTGATGCTGCGGGAAGGTGAGCACAGGGAGTGCACTACTGCTGTCACCGGGGTGGCAGGGCACATGGTGCGCAAAAGGGAATCGCACAGGTTGCCGGCTGTTGTACCGTCGACGGAGGAACACCAGAGGGCTGGTCGGAAGTGGGTTGCTACAGGGCTGCGACACAGGAGGCGGTGACAGGGAGATGACGCTGGCTGGAGACGGCAGGGGCACAGGGTCGCTGGCAGTTGTCAAGGTCTGTCCGATGGAGGTTGCTGGCATCGCGGAGATGAGGTACGGAAGGAAGAAGGGGACGGGTGAGGGAGATACAGGTGGTAGAGAGAGGGAGACAGGAGTAGGGCGGCGTTGCAGCTGGGTGCAGGGGTTGCGAGGGAGGTAGGGAAATGGGAGAGAGAGATGAGTGGAAGGAAGATGAGAAGTCGGGGCAGCTGTGGGTATATATATAGGTAGGGTTTAGGGTTGGGTAGAGGAAACAGGGGTGACGATTGGTATACGGGTTTCGGGGTTGTTAACGGGTAGAGGGTATATTAGTTAGGGCCTGATATATATTGGGTTAATAACCAGATGGGTATGGGTTTAATTGGGTAAATGGGTGTGGGTGTTTAATGGGTATTTGGGTTAAAGTTGGGGTATTGGGTATGGGTTTATTAGGGTGTAAAAAAATACAATACGAAAACATAAAATAACCAATAAAACATAATTTATAAAATAATATAATTTACATTACAATATAGACTTTATTTAAAATAAATACAATCATAGTTAGTAAATAAAAGTGTATTTCAATAACAAGTTCAAAATTTCAATAAGAACAATAACACTAATAAGAACAATAATAATAAGAGTAAACATAAATATAATAATAATAAAACTAATAATAACCGAAAACAAATAAAATTATTGATAGATTTTAATAGAACATCCAAAAGTACATTTTTGATAAAAGAATTTGAAAACCGAAAAAATAATTTGCTAAAATTTTAAATACAGAAAACACACAAAAACATATTTTTGTGGAAACAGGGGTTACATATCCTTCCTACCTTACAACAAAATTTCGTCCTCAAAATTTACTTAGGCGGTATATAGGATAAGGCAAAAACAAACTGGGGAAGGGTAACAAAACAGAGGGTTAAAGGGAAACGAATAAAGCAGTGGCAACACCAGAAAAAGAAGGAAGTGGATAACAATGAGTTCAAATGAAATGCATGAAAAATAATAGTATCAAAAGGAAAGAAACACCACAAGATAACAAAGCAAGATAGAGAGTAGGTAGAACTGAAATTGAAGAGAGAACGGACATGGAGGAATTGAATCAAATAATGAATGGGTGGATGATGGCAAAATGGAATGCAAGGAGGAAGTAACCGGTATCAAAAATGAAGAAGAAACAACACAAGACTTGCAAGATAACAAAGCAAAGAGAGGAAGAAATAGATAGAGCTGGAATCAAAGAAATGATGGACAAGGAAGAGATGAACCAAGCAATGAGTCAACAGATGAGGACAAATGTAAGGAATGGAACAAAATAAACAATACAAGGCAGGAGAAGCAATAAAAGGATCCTGGGATCTGTGGCTTATGAGCCCACAGCACTTCCGATGCGCCACTCTGATCGGGAAGACTCTGCCAATAGCATTCAGTGATGCTGACAGATGAACCAAGCAAGAAAGGAAAGAATTGATAGCAATAAGACTAGTATCCAGATCAATGTTGATAATAATTCATTTATGCATGCATGGTTGGTAAAATGTTGAGCCGATCCCAGTTCGAGCCAAGCTTGTCTAATATATCAGTAAAACTAATACGTTAGCTAAACCTAGCCTCTGATACCACTAAAAAACTTGTCATGCCCCGCTTCCCAAAAAGAGAATACGGAATACGGATACGTGACTAAGCCCAGCGAATGATTTTCCTCATCCATAAGCTGTTCAAGAATCTTTACAACATCTCACAAGAATAATCAGAGTCAAAAGCAAAAAAATCAACTAACATGCACATATGAACCAAAATACCAACAAGAATATTTGAAACCAAATATATTAATTTCAAAGAACCATGATCTGAATAAATCCAAATCCTGGGTCACATTGCCCAAATACAAGAATAAATCCAAATATCAAAATACAATTATTCAAGCAAGCACAAGAAATAATAATAACAAGGTCCAGCACTAATACTTCATGTCACCAATATCGTCTAGAACCTGTTCTCCAAAATTTACAATTTAACAATTGCAGGGAAAGAGGAAAAGAGAAAACAAGGTACCCGTCAATTACAAGTAGCGGGCCGCTTGTAATGCAGGATACAAGTACATTGGGAAAATTACTAGTAACATGGTATAAGCATGATATCAAAATAAAACAACTAGCATGGCAAATGAACAATAAGTGGCATGTATCGAGTGTCAAGTGTACAAGTATCATGTAAACAAATATCAAGTATCAAGTGTTATGTATCACGAAATCAAGTAACAAGTAAACAAGTGTCAAGTAGTCAAGTACATGTGTCAAGTATCATGTTCAAGCAACAAGTCTCAGGTATCATGTAATCAAGTATCGAGTAAACATGTATCATGTTCAAGTGTCGTATATTAAGCCTTGTAGTTATTACTATCTTGGTAGCACTTCATGCAGCCCACCTTACATGATTGCTACAACAAACAGTTTCGCTTTAGATTTCATAGTGGACCATAGAGGGCAGTGTAGTCATGGAAAATTATCAAGTAACCAAGTATCAAGCATGAGTCACGTAATCGTGAACACGTGGCAGCAAGTAGTATCAAGCACGAGTCACGTAATCGGGAATACGTGGCACCAAGTAATATCAAGCACGAGTCACGTAATCGTGAACACGTGGCAATAAGTAATATCAAGCATGAATCATGTAGTCATGAAACATGGCGGCAAATAGTATAACAAACATGAATCATGTAGTCATGAAATGTGGCAACAAGTAATATCAAGCATGAATCATGTAGTCATGAAACATGGCAACAAGTAATGGAAAACACGAGCTCCCTTCGGAGTACACGTTTCTGAATTATCCACTATTAGATCTGTCCCTTTAAACCCCGACTTTGTTAATTTTATTGTTAATGTCAAACAAGAATGTAGGTGTTCAAAACATATCAAGAATAACATGGCATGATCATGTAAAAAGTTCAAGTTGCAAGGTAAATATGTACGAGTGCAAGATATCTCATAAAAGAATAAAATAGCCAAATCTCTAGTTCAGGACAGCAAAACCACACTGTAGTAAAACTGAAATTCCCGTTGTTACAAATATGCAAATCTGAATCCGTAGAAATGTCTAGAAAATAGACTCACAACTGAATCCAGCGAGTACAAATAAGTCATATACTAATTCATAAAAACATAACTCAAAATTGATTTGAATCCAGAAAATTGGTTCAGCCAGAAATCAGGAAATCGAATGCAAAGTCAGGAAAATAGCATCAAAACAGCTCAAATAAATTCAGGAAAAATCTGGGGTATTCCCCTATATGTCTAGTATAAGAATACAACGTTTCATAATTTTCCAGTGAAATTAGATAAGTCATCAAAAATTAGAAAACATCAATAAATGATAGTTTGGCATATCTGGAATTTCCAACACTGCTGTACAAAAACTGTAATATCTTGCAAACTATGAAACGAAATCCAAATCCACAAAAGGGAGATGAAAATAGACAAAGTAATTTAACTTTCATATTTCATAAATATTTTTCATACAGAAAAAGAAATTAGGGTGAAAATACAAATCTCTACAGAAGAGCGAGCAAAATCCAGCAAGTATAGTTTTTATAAACAAGCATGAAACGGCATATAAAACTCATCAATAAAATCTACCAAAATTCTAGGTAATCCCTTAAAAGGTATAGAAATACTGAACAAAATTTCAGAACAAAATAATATGTTTAGAACAATTATCAGAATAGTTTAGTCATTGAAATCATCAAGAAACGAAAGCTGGAAATGAAATACACCTCTGTAGTAAAACATCCATATCTCACACATACGAAAACGAAATCGGTCAATGTTAGAGGGGTTGGAAAAAAGACAGATTTCTCTAAAAATCGTGTTTTATACTGAAATTAAGCTACTGACCTTAATATGGTTCAAATTACTGATTAAGACAGATTATTGGCAAAATACAGAATTTCTTTAGGAACAAAACCAACATGGATCACACAAAACTTGGTCGAAACATCACTAAACATGAATTAGAGTCAACTAAGTGTCCAAAAAACATGAAATAGGGTATACGACATGTCCACAACAAGTATATCACATGGATCTCACAAGCACATAAGTTCTCATAATTGTTTCGCATGTACATCACATCAAGGAACGATCACTCCTAGGTTAATTCATGTAATATGTGTCATGAGGCAACTATGGTCAATAGCACTATAGAGACAATACTCATCAATCATACATCACACACGAGTTGTCTCTAGAACCCAACTACACTACAAGCAGTATTTATGACTTGTATCATACAAAGGAATTTGAGTACAAGTTACTTGCCTTAACCGATGACGAAAACGAATCCAAGCATGAGTAACGGGAACGGATTCCCGGGCACGAACATGAACCCAACGAATGGCTCACGAACCAGTCAAGAACACACTATCATGAACAAGATGAAGACGATTGAGATCACGAACATAATCGGACGGCTGAAATCAAAGATCAAGAAATCAGATCAGATCGGACGGTCAGATTTCCCTGATGATAAAGATAATGATGAAGATCAAGATCGAGCGATTGAACGGCTGCGATCAAAGGAAGTTGATGATCACCTTGATCGTGACAATCAAGATGAGAATGTACGGCTAGGATCTGATCGAATGATCAAGAGCAGATCGACAGCCTACATCCAGTCAAGCTGATGACCAAGATCCAACGGACGACCAAGATCACCCCGATGGTGATGATCAAGATCAAATCAACGGATTGCTAGGAATCAATCAATCAAGTTGAAGATCACAAGATCGGACGGCCAGATCTGAATCAAGGGGACACGATGATCACGATGATCAAGTCAATCGGACAGCTCACATCACATGATTAACTCACACAACAACCAGCAACCAAGGCTTGGCTGACGGCTCCAACGGCGGATGGTGCTGCCGCAGTTGGCTGCAGCCTGGCGTCGTCGAGGCAGGTAGTCGTCTACGGTGGCTGATGCCGCGGGAAGGTGAGCACAGGGAGTGCACTATTGCTTTCGCTGGGGTGGCAGGGCACATGGTGCGCGATGGGGTGTTGCACGGGCTGCCGGCTGTTGTACCGTCGACGGAGGAACACCACGGGGCTGGTCGGAAGTGGTTTGCTATAGGGCTGCGACACAGGAGGCGGGGACAGGGCGACGATACTGGCTGGAGACGGCAGGGGCACAGGGTTGGTGGCAATTGTCGAGGTCTCCCTGAGGGAGGTTGCTGGCGTCGCGAAGATGAGGCACGGGAGGAAGAAGGGGACGGGAGAGGGAGATGGAGGGGGTAGAGAGCGGGAGACAGGAGTAGGGCGGCGCTGTAGCTGGGTGCAGGCATTGCGAGGGAGGTAAGGAAATGGGAAAGGGAGATGAGCGGAAGGAAGATGAGAAGTCGGGGCTGCTGTGGGTATATATATAGGTAGGGTTTAGGGTTGGGTAGAGGAAACAGGGGTGACGGTTGGTATACGGGTTTGGGGGTTGTTAACGGGTAGAGGGTATATTAGTTAGGGCCTGATATATATTGGGTTAATAACAAGATGGGTATGGGTTTAATTGGGTAAATGGGTGTGGGTGTTTAATGGGTATTTGGGTTAAACTTGGGGTATTGGGTATGGGTTTATTGGGGTATAAAAAAATACAATACGAAAACATAAAATAACCAATGAAACATAATTTATAAAATAATGTAATTACAATATAGACTTTATTTAAAATAAATGCAATTATAGTTAGTAAATAAAAGTGTATTTTAATAACAAGTTCAAAATTTCAATAAGAACAATAACACTAATAAGAACAATAATAATAAGAGTAAACATAAACATAATTATAATAATACAAATAATAACCGAAAACAAATAAAATTATTGATAGATTTTAATATAACATCCAAAAGTACAATTTTGATAAAAGAATTTGAAAATTGAAAAAATAATTTGCGAAAATTTTAAATACAGAAAATACAAAAAAATATATTTTGTGGAAACAGGGGATACAAATCCTTCCTACCTTACAACAAAATTTCGTCCTCAAAATTTGCTTAGGCGGTATATAGGATAAGGCAAAAACAAACTGGGGAAGGGTAACAAAACAGAGGTTAAAGGGAAAGGAACAAAGCAGTGGCAACACCAGAAAAAGAAGGAAGTGGATAACAATGAGTTCAAATGAAATGCATGAAAAATAATAGTATCAAAAGGAAAGAAACACCACAAGATAACAAAGCAAGATAGAGAGTAGGTAGAACTGGAATCGAAGAGAGAATGGACATGGAGGAATTGAATCAAATAATGAATAGGTGCATGATGGCAAAATGGAATGCAAGGAGGAAGTAACCGGTATAAAAAATGAAGAAGAAACAATACAAGACTTGCAAGATAACAAAGCAAAGAGAGGAAGAAATAGATAGAGCTGGAATCAAAGAAATGATGGACAAGGAAGAGATGAACCAAGCAATGAGTCAACGGATGAGGACAAATGCAAGGAATGGAACATAACAAACAATACGAGGTAGGAGAAGCAACAAGAGGATCCTGGGACCTGTGGGTTATGGGCCCACAATACTTCCGATGCGCTACTCTGATCAGGAAGACTCTGCCAATAGCATCCAGCGATGCTGACAGACGAACCAAGCAAGAAAGGAAAGAATTGATAGTAATAAGACTAGTATCCTGATCAATGTTGATAATAATTTATTTATGCATCCGTGGTTGGTGAAATGTTGAGCCGATCCCTGTACGAGCCAACCTTGTCTAATATATCAGCAAAACTAATACATTAGCTAAACCTAGCCTCTGATACCACTAAAAAACTTGTCATGCCCTTCTTCCCAAAAAGAGAATACGGAATACGGATACGTGACTAAGCCCAGTGAATAATTTTCATCATCCATAAGTTGTTCAAGAATCTTTACAACATGTCACAAGAATAATCAGAGTCGAAAGCAAAAGAATCAACCTACATGCACATATGAACCAAAATACCAACAAGAATAATTGAAACCAAATATATTAATCTCAAATAATTATGATCTGAATAAAACCAAATCCTGGGTCACGTTGCCCAAATACAAGAATAAATCCAAATATCAAAATACAATTGTTCAAACAAGCACAAGAAATAATAATAACAAGGTCCAGCACTAATACTTCATGTCACCAATATCGTCTAGAACCTGTTCTCCAAAATCTGCAATTTAACAATTGCAGGGAAAGAGGAAAAGAGAAAACAAGGTACCCGTCAATTACAAGTAGCGGGCCGCTTGTAATGCAGGATACAAGTACATTGGGAAAACTACTAATAACATGGTATAAGCATCATATCAAAATATTACAACTAGCATGGAAAGTGAACAAGTATAAGTGGCATGTATCGAGTGTCAAGTGTACAAGTATCATGTAAACAAATATCAAGTATCAAGTGTTATGTATCACGAAATCAAGTAACAAGTAAACAAGTGTCAAGTAGTCAAGTACATGTGTCAAGTATCATGTTCAAGCAACAAGTCTCAGATATCATGTAATCAAGTATCAAGTAAACATGTATCATGTTCAAGTGTCATATATTAAGTCTTGTAGTTATTACTATCTAGGTAGCACTTCATGCAGCTCACCTTACATGATTGCTACAACAAACAGTTTCGCTTTAGATTTCATAGTGGACCATAGAGGGCAGTGTACTCATGGATAAATATTAAATAAACAAATATCAAGCATGAGTCACGTAATCGTGAACACGTGGTAGCAATTAGTATTGTAACACCCCGCAAAATTGGAAATTATAATTTTGCCCCTGGGTGTTACGCACGTATATTTTATAATGTGTTTCACTACATATTTTGGATTCGTACTATTTATACATTTTCCGTATTGATTTCAGTCAACTAAAATATAATATTTCAATCCCTAGGATTTACGTGCTTTTTACGTGTTTTGATGTACGTGTTTCCACCACTACGTATAATATTTTCTATAGGTTTAAATTATTTATTTTTGTGTATTTAAATCTATTTTATAAAACGAAAATTTATTTTTCCCCTATTTTGATTAAAATGCATTTGTCAATTTTTTCTGCACGTATGGTGCACGTGCAAATTTTTATTCTCATTTTGCTACTCTCATTTTACTATTTTTAGCATGCATTAGTTTTATTTAGCCTTTCTTTTGATCCATGGACTTAAAGTTAAATTCTAGTCCGATAGACTAATTAAAAAGAGAGCCCACTAGGATAATTAAATTAGTTGAATAAAATGAGCCCATGTAGCAAGCCCACTAGATAATCAAACTAATTAATTAGAAATGAGCCCATGTAGCAAGCCCATTATTAAAATCACAAATTAAGTTATACATGACAAGTTACAATATTAGTACACATTTTTGAGTTATAGAAATGTGTTCATATTTGTTTGTGCATGTATGCATGCACACACAAATGTATTTGGACCATTTTGTGGGCTAGGGGAGGGGATTAATGGAGTGGTTAAGTTCATGGAGAGTGGGGAGATGAGAGGTTGGGAGTTTTAGGAGTTAAAAATATGAAGAGGTGAGAATTAAAAAGAGAATTAAAATGAGAAATTATTAGGTGGGAGATTTTGCAATATAGTCCCTAGCATTGTCCTATAAATAGCAACCCATTTCTCATTCTTTTTCACACCAAAAATAAAATAAACAAGAGAAAGAAAAGAGAAAGAAAAGAGTGTAAGAAAAAGAAAGAGAGTTATTGTGCTTGGAGGATCTCTTGCTTGGAGCTTTTGCTAGGAGGAGAAGAGGACTAGGAGTTGCTAGGAGCAAGAAGGAGCTATTCATTTGTAGTTTTCAACCTTCAAACAAAAGGTGGGTGTTCTCTACTTTCTAATTATAGATAATGTGCATGTTAATATGAATAGTGTAAAATTTAAATTTGAAGTTTTGGGATGAATCCTAGTGAAAAATAGAGAGGAGGGTTTAATAATTCAACTATGGAATATGTTCACTTAAATATCATACTATCAAATTCAATGGATTTATCCCGAGTTTGTGTTAAATTGGAATGATAAATTAATCCCATTAAGCTTAGTCTTACTCTTGTAGTGGAATTATAAATTTAATATATGCAGTTTTTCTTCATTGTGTAATTGATAAGAGCTCATCTTCAGTTGGAGTGCATATGATTGCATTCAACTCTTTGAATACTATAAGAGTGCCATGTTTAAAATGGTGTTAGGAATAAAGTCTTATGCTATTCTTTATCTTCAACTTAGTAAGAAGATACTCAATTTTTACCTGAACCTGATTAGGTTTTTAGACCTGTCTTAGCTGAATGTGTTACATTTCAATAAAAATGTTTTACACTTTTACCTAAGTATTTTAATTTTTATTTGACAAAATATGTCAACTATTGCATGTTGTTATGTAAAAATATAATTCTTCATAAAAGAATTATCCTTGATGATTAAGAGACATGTTTATCTTTATTACCAAGATTTAATTAGTTGGATGCAGTACATAAACTAGTCTTCATGAATAAAACTCCTAGAAATCAAGTTTTTGAGAAAAATGCAAAATCTATATCTAGAATGAGAAGGAAAATTATTTTAAAAAAAAAATAGAAATATATTTTTTTAAATGAGTTTGAAATGAGTTTTGCTACTGTTTTTAAAATTTATCTTAATCAAGAGAAAGTTTATTTCAATATCCTAAAGTGTTGGATCTTTGGATAAATGAATTTTGATAAAGAGAAACAATTTCAGAAAAGTGTGAACAAAAACATACAAATACAACTCTTAGACAGAAATTATAATTGGACTTATTGGTTAGCCAGTGAATACTATTTTATAAGAGGTCTTGGGTTCGAATCTTGATAGTTAACTTCTATTTTGCTTTACTCAATAAAAAATCGGAAATCGGTATTATTGATATAAAGTAATTTCTACCCAATTCATAACACAAGTCCTCAATGGACTTAGTGGATAGCCTATTGGACTTTGGGCTCCGTTGTGAGTGGCCAGCAGACCTGGGTTCGATTCTTACGAAGCCCAAAACATTTTTTTGAGCAGATAATGAGTAGGTCAATTTGGTAAATAGTTTCGAAAGTGGGTCAGTTTGGTAAAAACTTCCTTGGGAACTAGATCTGTAATTTTGATAGTGAGTAGGTCAATTTGGTAAATAGTTTCGAGAGTGGGTCAGTTGGGTAAAAACTTTCAAAAGTGTTTCATTTTGGGTAAATTTTAGTATTCATAAAACATAAATGAAGAATCTATTCTTAAAGATTGTTTTTGTGTAATTGATAAGTTTTAACGAGGATTTGAGATAGGAAGAAAAATAAATCACTACAAAAGTATTAGTAAAAAGCATGACTTTTAATTTACAAAATAATGATTTAGGGTGAATTGAAATCTCTTTATTTCTAGAAATGCAATATGGTTGAGTTATGTGACTTTGGAGATCATGAAAGATTTTGTGGTGAATGAGTAAATCATGTTTAGTGCTAAAGATGAGACATTGAATCGTGTTAAAATGAGACATCGTATGAATTTGAAATTGTGAATGAATTATTATTTATTATGAATAACTAGATCATGAATAGTGGCAAGACTATGAAATGATTACTTTGTGGATAAGTGTTAAGATATGATTTGATTATTTTTGTGAAGTGAATTGAAAGATGAAATTATATAAGTTTAAGACATGATTACAAAAGGGTATGTGTACCCATGTTTCTTGTACATGAAAGATTATGATTAAGAATTAGTAAGACTTCGATTACCGGTAATTTTGAAAGAAAGAATTGATATGATTTTGAGATAATGCCGTCGGGCGATCTCGTATTTTGTAAATAAATCCGGTATGAGGTAAAACTGATTCTAGGGTGATAACATATTCATGTCTTGAACTAAAAATAATTAGGCACTTAAGTGAAGATGTGATAAACTTGTGCAAACGTAAATGGGTGCTTCTATATAGTCGGCGGTGGATCTCCGTGGCTATAGACCCAGTTGGTGGACTGTGGTTGCCCCATAGGAGATGGACTGTATTTTATCCGGGACTTAGGGTAGTCGACGGATGTTTACCATACTCCAAAGAATATGTATATACTGGGGCTAGAAGGGCATTTACGGGATTATCATCACGATATAATAGCCAGGGAGGCTGGGATCTGTTAATATAAGCCAAGGAGGCTAGCCAGGGAGGCTGAGATCCGTATCTGTGAAATAACTCTAAAACTTGTTTTATTACTGGGTAGTCTCATGGCGAGGGATCGAACCCTTCAATGTGGAGTACGTAGGCGCTTGCCCTCGGACCTATGTAGTATGGGATGCATAGAATCCGAACAAGTGTGCATTAGTGTCATCCTAGTATAGAAATGTGTGCATTAGGCATTAAGGCATGACATACACTTATGTTTAGAATAATCACCTTTGACACTTTACTTGTTCATTCAATCTTTTTGTTGATTTGTTAAAGTATGAGATCGTTATACTATTCCCGGCATAGAGAGGATAGCCGTGTATAACATTTCGTCAGTTCTAAGTAACTGACGTGCCCACAGATTGACATGCAGGTAATGGACTATTCATGAAGCTATGAAGTAGATATGCTGATGCTGTTTTTATTTTAAAGATGTTGTAAATATTTTATTGTAAATTTCATTATTCCGCTGTGTAAAATTAAGTTGTAATTGAACTCTGATGTATTGTGTATAAAAAGTTTTAAAATTTTCCTTGTAAAATTGTACGAAGTGAAGTAAAGATCCTGTGAAATCCCGAGTTTGTCCTTATTTAAAATTCGGGGTGTTACAGATGGTATCAGAGCATGCTTCACAACTAGTACAAGTTTATAAGGAACGATAAAAAGGGACGATAAATTTGGGAACAAGCCAAAAGAGTCCTTCTGTCAACCGGGTGTAAACAACCCTAAGCGACACGGTATTTAAGCGTCTTCGGACCACCGCTAGCTGGGAACCGACTCTTACGGCTAACCCAAGTAAATCAGAACTTGATAGACTAAAGATTTGTTTAGGAAAAGTAGTAAGATCATTAACTATAGTCTAGAACCCGTGACACCTTATTGAGTAGTTACATTATTATTCCTGCAGACACTAGAGTGTGAGTTTCAGTCTATAGAGATTTAAATATAAGTGAGTTACATTTGTGTTGCTCTATGCACTGATATTTTCTTTTTCTTTTGGATGGCTGGAGTCGTGAATGCAGTAGTTATTGACTTTCATTCATGATGTTTTTCTCGTATACATTGATATGAGAGTGTATGCGAGCACATTTTTTCCTGGGTATCAGAGTGGCGCAGTGGAAGCGTGGTAGCTTGGACCGTCATTCATGATACCTTACACACTTTCCTCTCAAATTATTTTGTAGATTTTTATCATGGTACTTTCTCCGTAGTCAATATTTTTCAAATAAATATTTTCTTATGTTATTAAATCATTTGAATATTTATTATTTATCTATCTTCCTTAGTCTTGATATTTTAAACCTATTTTTCAAACTTAAAATTTTGTCTTTCATTTATTTATGTCACTTTATGTTTACCCGATTATATCTACTATTACTTTAATTATTTTTTCAAGTTTTAAATTTCCATTTATTAAGTTAATATTTCAACAATTATTTTCTTCATTTTGGATTTTTCTAATGAAATTTTCTTATGTGCTCTCATTTTATAAGATTTGATTTCTGTGATACTATATTATCTTATCTTATATGTTTTTAACAAGATTGAAATTTTCTACCTATATAAATGTGGCATACAATTTGTTTTATTGTCTACATTTGGTACTAGTATTATTGCATGTTTGTTTTGATATATAAATTTTTACTAATGATCGCTACTCATAGTTTTACGCTTCTTTAATATTATGCATATACTCACTATTTATACGATATCACTTCTCAAATTTTAACTATCTTTACACTCTTAGTTATTTCTTATATTTTTCCAATGATTTCTATATATATCATATATTTCAATATTCCCATTATACATATCATTTTACCCTCATCTAATTACTACATTAATATTTTTGCATATACTTGTTTATATCTATTGTCCTAATTTGCTATATAATTATTGTTTTCAATTGTGTTTTCATCTCGTGTATGTGCTTTACACTATTCTGTCTTAATGTTATAAATTAATTTCATCACTACAAAATTTTGTATATTCAAAAGTATTTCGACGTATGCCTTCTCTTTTTTTTTTCAAATTGTGTGTATAATTATTATAGTTCCCTTACAAACAATTTTATTAATTGGTATACAAAGTCATTTTATGTTATCTATACCTTCAACCAAGTCTCATTCCCATTTATTTTTCCAAACTCTATTCAATGGTCTTGTTTGATTTCGTTATCCAGTTTGTGAATTTTCTACCGTTTATTACATTGATAAAATTTTTCTAAATTACATATCTTGACTTTGTTTTCCTCGCCATATTATTTTCCGAACTATTTCGAAATTAACGGCTTAATTGACTTTTCCCTTTTATCTAAATAGCTTACCTAATATTATTTTTGTACGAAAATTTCTCTCAAACTATTCTATCTCTTGTCGCATTTCAGTTCTTATGCCATTTTCCTAATTTTCTTGTTCCGTCTTGTAACATCTTAATATTCATAGTTTTCTTATAAAGAGTTTGTCTTGTTTGTTGCGTATACTACATTTATTTTTCTTAAAGTTGCAGTTTTCTAAATACAAATATTTTCAGTGACATGTACAAAATACAATCTTTACCCTAGCGAGTTCGGGGGACGGAACTACTCTAAGGGGGGGAGAGTGTAACACCCCGCAAAATTGGAAATTACAATTTTGCCCCTGGGTGTTACGCACATATATTTTATAATGTGTTTCACTACATATTTTGGATTCGTACTATTTATACATTTTTCGTATTGATTTCAGTCAACTAAAATATAATATTTCAATCCCTAGGATTTACGTGCTTTTTACGTGTTTTGATGCACGTGTTTCCACCACTACGTATAATATTTTCTATAGGTTTAAATTATTTATTTTTGTGTATTTAAATCTATTTTATGAAACGAAAATTTATTTTTCCCCTATTTTGATTAAAATGCATTTGTCAATTTTTTCTGCACGTATGGTGCACGTGCAAATTTTTATTCTCATTTTGCTACTCTCATTTTACTATTTTTAGCATGCATTAGTTTTATTTAGCCTTTCTTTTGATCCATGGACTTAAAGTTAAATTCTAGCCCGATAGACTAATTAAAAAGAGAGCCCACTAGGATAATTAAATTAGTTGAATAAAATGAGCCCATGTAGCAAGCCCACTAGATAATCAAACTAATTAATTAGAAATGAGCCCATGTAGCAAGCCCATTATTAAAATCACAAATTAAGTTATACATGACAAGTTACAATATTAGTACACATTTTTGAGTTATAGAAATGTGTTCATATTTGTTTGTGCATGTATGCATGCACACACAAATGTATTTGGACCATTTTGTGGGCTAGGGGAGGGGATTAATGGAGTGGTTAAGTTCATGGAGAGTGGGGAGATGAGAGGTTGGGAGTTTTAGGAGTTAAAAATATGAAGAGGTGAGAATTAAAAAGAGAATTAAAATGAGAAATTATTAGGTGGGAGATTTTGCAATATAGTCCCTAGCATTGTCCTATAAATAGCAACCCATTTCTCATTCTTTTTCACACCAAAAATAAAATAAACAAGAGAAAGAAAAGAGAAAGAAAAGAGTGTAAGAAAAAGAAAGAGAGTTATTGTGCTTGGAGGATCTCTTGCTTGGAGCTTTTGCTAGGAGGAGAAGAGGACTAGGAGTTGCTAGGAGCAAGAAGGAGCTATTCATTTGTAGTTTTCAACCTTCAAACAAAAGGTGGGTGTTCTCTACTTTCTAATTATAGATAATGTGCATGTTAATATGAATAGTGTAAAATTTAAATTTGAAGTTTTGGGATGAATCCTAGTGAAAAATAGAGAGGAGGGTTTAATAATTCAACTACGGAATATGTTCACTTAAATATCATACTATCAAATTCAATGGATTTATCCCGAGTTTGTGTTAAATTGGAATGATAAATTAATCCCATTAAGCTTAGTCTTACTCTTGTAGTGGAATTATAAATTTAATATATGCAGTTTTTCTTCATTGTGTAATTGATAAGAGCTCTTCTTCAGTTGGAGTGCATATGATTGCATTCAACTCTTTGAATACTATAAGAGTGCCATGTTTAAAATGGTGTTAGGAATAAAGTCTTATGCTATTCTTTATCTTCAACTTAGTAAGAAGATACTCAATTTTTACCTGAACCTGATTAGGTTTTTAGACCTGTCTTAGCTGAATGTGTTACATTTCAATAAAAATGTTTTACACTTTTACCTAAGTATTTTAATTTTTATTTGACAAAATATGTCAACTATTGCATGTTGTTATGTAAAAATATAATTCTTCATAAAAGAATTATCCTTGATGATTAAGAGACATGTTTATCTTTATTACCAAGATTTAATTAGTTGGATGCAGTACATAAACTAGTCTTCATGAATAAAACTCCTAGAAATCAAGTTTTTGAGAAAAATGCAAAATCTATATCTAGAATGAGAAGGAAAATTATTTAAAAAAAAAAATAGAAATATATTTTTTTAAATGAGTTTGAAATGAGTTTTGCTACTGTTTTTAAAATTTATCTTAATCAAGAGAAAGTTTATTTCAATATCCTAAAGTGTTGGATCTTTGGATAAATGAATTTTGATAAAGAGAAACAATTTCAGAAAAGTGTGAACAAAAACATACAAATACAACTCTTAGACAGAAATTATAATTGGACTTATTGGTTAGCCAGTGAATACTATTTTATAAGAGGTCCTGGGTTCGAATCTTGATAGTTAACTTCTATTTTGCTTTACTCAATAAAAAATCTGAAATCGGTATTATTGATATAAAGTAATTTCTACCCAATTCATAACACAAGTCCTCAATGGACTTAGTGGCTAGCCTATTGGACTTTGGGCTCCGTTGTGAGTGGCCAGCAGACCTGGGTTCGATTCTTATGAAGCCCAAAACATTTTTTTGAGCAGATAATGAGTAGGTCAATTTGGTAAATGGTTTCGAAAGTGGGTCAGTTTGGTAAAAACTTCCGTGGGAACTAGATCTGTAATTTTGATGTTGAGTAGGTCAATTTGGTAAATAGTTTCGAGAGTGGGTCAGTAGGGTAAAAACTTTCAAAAGTGTTTCATTTTGGGTAAATTTTAGTATTCATAAAACATAAATGAAGAATCTATTCTTAAAGATTGTTTTTGTGTAATTGATAAGTTTTAACGAGGATTTGAGATAGGAAGAAAAATAAATGACTACGAAAAGTATTAGTAAAAAGCATGACTTTTAATTTACAAAATAATGATTTAGGGTGAATTGAAATCTCTTTATTTCTAGAAATGCAATATGGTTGAGTTATGTGACTTTTGAGATCATGAAAGATTTTGTGGTGAATGAGTAAATCATGTTTAGTGCTAAAGATGAGACATTGAATCGTGTTAAAATGAGACATCGTATGAATTTGAAATTGTGAATGAATTATTATTTATTATGAATAACTAGATCATGAATAGTGGCAAGACTATGAAATGATTACTTTGTGGATAAGTGTTAAGATATGATTTGATTATTTTTGTGAAGTGAATTGAAAGATGAAATTATATAAGTTTAAGACATGATTACAAAAGGGTATGTGTACTCATGTTTCTTGTACATGAAAGATTATGATTAAGAATTAGTAAGACTTCGATTACCGGTAATTTTGAAAGAAAGAATTGATATGATTTTGAGATAATGCCGTCGGGCGATCTCGTATTTTGTAAATAAATCCGGTATGAGGTAAAACTGATTCTAGGGTGATAACATATTCATGTCTTGAACTAAAAATAATTAGGCACTTAAGTGAAGATATGATAAACTTGTGCAAACGTAAATAGGTGCTTCTATATAGTCGACGGTGGATCTCCGTGGCTATAGACCCAGTTGGTGGACTGTGGTTGCCCCATAGGAGATGGACTGTATTTTATCCGGGACTTAGGGTAGTCGACGGATGTTTACCATACTCCAAAGAATATGTATATACTGGGGCTAGAAGGGCATTTACGGGATTATCATCACGATATAATAGCCAGGGAGGCTGGAATCTGTTAATATAAGCCAGGGAGGCTAGCCAGGGAGGCTGAGATCCGTATCTGTGAAATAACTCTAAAACTTGTTTTATTACTGGGTAGTCTCATGGCGAGGGATCGAACCCTTCAATGTGGAGTACGTAGGCGCTTGCCCTCAGACCTATGTAGTATGGGATGCATAGAATCCAAACAAGTGTGCATTAGTGTCATCCTATTATAGAAATGTGTGCATTAGGCATTAAGGCATGACATACACTTATGTTTAGAATAATCACATTTGACACTTTACTTGTTCATTCAATCTTTTTGTTGATTTGTTAAAGTATGAGATCGTTATACTATTCCCGGCATAGAGAGGATTGCCGTGTATAACATTTTGTCAGTTCTAAGTAACTGACGTGCCCACAGATTGACATGCAGGTAATGGACTATTCTTGAAGCTATGAAGTAGATATGCTGATGCTGTTTTTATTTTAAAGATGTTGTAAATGTTTTATTGTAAATTTTATTATTCCGCTGTGTAAAATTAAGTTGTAATTGAATTCTGATGTATTGTGTATAAAAAGTTTTAAAATTTTCCTTGTAAAATTGTACGAAGTGAAGTAAAGATCCTGTGAAATCCCGAGTTTGTCCTTATTTGAAATTCGGGGTGTTACAAGTATCAAGCAAGAGTCACGTAATCGTGAACACGTGGCACCAAGTAGTATTAAGTACGAGTCACGTAATCGTGAACACGTGGCAATAAGTAATATCAAACATGAATCATGTAGTCATGAAACATGGCGGCATATAGTATAACAAGCATGATTCATGTAGTCATGAAATATGGCAACAAGTAATATCAAGCATGAATCATGTAGTCATGAAACATGACAATAAGTAATGGGAAGCACGAGCCCCTTTCGGAGTACACGTTTCTGAGTTATCCACTATTAGATCTGTCCCTTTAAACCCCAGCTTCGTTAATTTGATTATTAATGTCAAACAAGCCTGTAGGTGTGCAAAACATATGAATAATAACATGGCATGATCATGTAAAAAGTTCAAGTTGCAAGATAAACATGTACGAGTGCAAGATATCTCATAAAAGAATAAAATAGCCAAATCTCTAGTTCAGGACAGCAAAACCACACTGCAGTAAAACTGGAATTTCCGTTGTTACAAACATGCAAATCTGAATCCGTAGAAATGTCTAGAAAATAGACTCCCAGTCGAATCCAGCGAGTACAAATAAGTCATATACTAATTCATAAAAACATAACTCAAAACTGATTTGAATTTAGAAAATAGGTTCAGCCAGAAATCAGGAAATCGAATGCAAAGTCAGGAAAACAGCATCAATACAGCTCAAATAAATTTAGGAAAAATTTGGGGTATTCCCTTATATGTCTAGTATAAGAATATAAAGTTTTATAATTTTCCTGTAAAATTATATAAGTCATCAAAAATTAGAAAACATCAATCAATGATAGTTTGGCAAATCTGGAATTTCCAAAACTGCTGTACGAAAACTGTAATATCTTGCAAACTGTGAAACGAAATCCAAATCCGCCAAAGGAAGATGGAAATAGACAAAGTAATTTAACTTTCATATTTCATAAATATTTTTCATACAGAAAAAGGAATTAGGGTAAAAATACAAATCTCTACAGAAGAGCGAGCAAATCCAGCAAGTATAGTTTTTATAAACAAGCATGAAACGGCATATAAAACTTATCAATAAAATCCTCCAAAATTCTGGGTAATCCCTTAAAAGGAATAGAAATACTGAACAAAATTTCAGAACAAAATAATATGTTTAGAAGTATTATCAAAATAGTTTAGTCATTGAAATCATCAAGAAACGAAAGCTGGAAATGAAATACACCTCTGTAGTAAAACATCCATATCTCACACATACGAAAACGAAATTGGTCAATGTTAGAGGGGTTGGAAAAAAGACAAATTTCTCTAAAAATCGTGTTTTATACTAAAATTAAGCTACTGACCTTAATATGGTCCAAATTACTGATTAAAATAGATTATCGGCAAAATACAGAATTTCTTTAGGAACAAAACCAACATGAATTACACGAAACATGGTCGAAACATCACTGAACATGAATTAGAGTCAACTAAGTGTCCAAAAAACATGAAATAGGGTATACGACATGCCCACAACAAGTATATAACATGGATCTCACAAGCACACGAGTTCTCATAATTGTTTCACATATACATCACATAAAGGAACGATCACTCCTAGGTTAGTTCACGTCATATGTGTCATGAGGCAACTATGGTCAATAGCACTATAGAGACAATACTCATCAATCATACATCACACACGAGTTGTCTCTAGAACCCAACTACACTACAAGCGGTATTTATGACTTGTATCATACAAAAGAATTTGAGTACATGTTACTTGCCTTAACCGATGACGAAAACGAATCCAAACAAGAATAATGGGGACGGATTCCTGGGCACGAACACGAACACAACGAACGGATCACAAACCAGTCACGAACACACGATCACGAACAAGATGAAGCCGATCGAGATCACGAACATAATCGGACGGCTGAAATCGAAGTTCAAGATAATCGGATTAGATCGGACGGTCAGATTTCCCTGATGATGAAGATAATGATGAAGATCAAGATCGATCGATCGAACGACTGCGATCAAAGGAACTTGATGATCACCTTGATCGTGACAATCAAGATGAGATCGGACGTCTAGGATCTGATCGAATGATCAAGAGCAGATCGACGGCCCACTTCCATTCAAGCATGATGATCAAGATCCAACGGACGACCAAGATCACCCTGATGGTGATGATCAAGATCAAATCAACGGACGACTAGGAATCAATCAATCAAGATGAAGATCACAAGATCGGACGGCCAGATCTGAATCAAGGGGACACGATGATCACGATGATCAAGTCAATCGGACGGCTCACATCACATGATTAACTTAAAAAACAACCACCAACCAAGGCTTGGCTGACAGCTCCGACGGCAGATGGTGCTGCTGCAGGTGGCTATAGCCTGGCGTTGTCGAGGCAGGTAGTCGTCTGCGGTGGCTGATGCCGCGGGAAGGTGAGCACAGGGAGTGCGATACTGCTGTCACTTGGGTGGTAGGGCACATTGTTCGCAATGGGGTGTTGCACGGGCTGCCAGCTGTTGTACCGTCGACGGAGGAACACCAGGGGGCTGGTCGGAAGTGGTTTGCTGTAAGGCTGCGACATAGGAGGTGGGGACAGGGCGACGATACTGGCTGGAGACGGCAGGGGTGCAGGGATGGTGGCAATTGTCGAGGTTTACCTGAGGGAGGTCGCTGGCATCGCGGAGATGAGGTGTGGGAGGAAGAAGGGGACGGGAGAAGGAGGTGCAGGGGGCAGAGAGCGGGAGACAGGAGTAGGGTGGCGCTGCAGCTGGGTGCAGGCATCACGAGGGAGGTAGGGAAACGAGAGAGAGTGATGAGCGGAAGGAAGATGAGAAGTCGGTGAGCTGTGGGTATATATATAGGTAAGGTTTAGGGTTAGGTAAAGGAAGCAGGGGTGACAGCTGGTATACGGGTTTGGTTGTTGTTAAGGGGTAGAGGGTATATTAGTTAAGGTCTGATATATATTGGGTTAATAACCAGATGGGTATGGGTTTAATTGGGTAAACGGGTGTGGGTGTTTAATGGGTATTTGGGTTAAACTTGGGGTATTGGGTATGGGTTTATTGGGGTATAAAAAAATACAACATAAAATAACCAGTAAAACATAATTTATAAAATAATGTAATTTACATTACAATATAGACTTTATTTAAAATAAATACAATTATAGTTAGTAAATTAAAGTGTATTTTAATAACAAGTTCAAAATTTCAATAAGAACAATAATACTAATAAGAACAATAATAATAAGAGTAAACATAAACATAATAATAATAATACTAATAATAACCGAAAACAAATAAAATTATTGATAGATTTTAATAGAAGATCCAAAAGTACATTTTGATAAAAGAATTTGAAAACCGAAAAAATAATTTGCGAAAATTTTAAATACAGAAAATACACAAAAATACATTTTTGTGGAAACAGGGGTTACAAATCCTACCCACCTTACAACAAAATTTCGTCCTCGAAATTTGCTTAGGCGGTATATATGATTGGGCAAAAACAAACTGGAGAAGGGTAACAAAACAGAGGGTTAATGGAAAAGGAACAAAGCAGTGGCAACACAAGAAAAAGAAGGAAGTGGATAACAATGAGGTCAAATGAAATGCATGAAAAATAACAGTATCAAAAGGAAAGAAACACCACAAGATAACAAAGTAAGATAGAGTGTAGGTAGAACTTGAATTGAAGGGAGAAAGGACATGGAAGAATTGAATCAAATAATGAATGGGTGCATGATGGCAAAATGGAAAGCAAGAAGGAAGTAACCGGTGTCAAAAATGAAGAAGAAACAACACAAGACGTGCAAGATAACAAAACAAAGAGAGGAAGAAATAGATAGAGCTGGAATCAAAGAAACGATGGACAAGGAAGAAATGAACCAAGCAATGAGTCAACAGATGAGGACAAATGCAGGACTTGGAACAAAACAAACAATACAAGGGAGGAGATGCAACAAGAGGATCCTGGGGCCTGTGGGTTATGGGCCCACAACGCTTCCGCTGTGTAACACCCTAGATTTGATTTATGAGATTGT
This sequence comes from Hemerocallis citrina, assembly GCA_017893485.1. NCBI lineage: Eukaryota > Viridiplantae > Streptophyta > Magnoliopsida > Asparagales > Asphodelaceae > Hemerocallis > Hemerocallis citrina. Next base: position 95,273,014 of record CM030360.1, on the reverse strand, counting down.
TGTGATTTTATGTGTTTTGCACGTATAATTTTATTTGTATAATTTCTCGTATAAAATATTTTTATATAGCATTTGTCCTCTTCATTTTCCAAAAAATTATTCTCTTTAAAAGCCTAATTAAAATCTAGGCCTAATTATTTTTTTTAAACCCACTATATTAATTAATTATTTAATTATTTTGAGCCCATGGTGGAATTGGCCCACTAGTGAGCTTATTTAACTTAATTCTCTTTTCAAATGGTCCAACTTGTAGTGTAGACTCATTTTATGGACAATTAAATTTGTCACATGAACAAATTTGTAAATGGGGGACACTAGGTGGCATGTGCATGCAATGGAAGTGTGCATTGCACACCCTTTTCCCCCTTGGCCGGATTAGAATGGAGTGAGTGGGAGAGATGAAAGTGGTGGAGAGGTGGTTGTTCATCATGGGTAGTTTCTATAACTCCCTAATACATCTTGGCCCTTAATCTCAAACCAATGGATCCAATCCTAGCCCTCCATTCATCCTAAAAATTTGTATAAATACCCCCCCCTACATTAGTTCTCATTGCACCTAAAAGAAAGAATTGAAAGAGAGGAAAGATTCAAGTTGTAAGACAAAAGATTGAGGAGTTTTGTGAGTTGAAAAGAGTGAGTGTTTTGTTTGAGTGCTTCAACCAAGGAGAGGAGGCCGGACTTTGCACTAGGAGTGGGCTCGGGTTCAAGCTTGCAACAAGGAGAGGCACAACTTGGCGTTTGATCTAGGAGGAGAAGGCTTTGTTCATTCGTTGTAGGACATTCTCTAGGAGTTCTTGGTTTTTCTCTCCATTTTAAGGTGGGTGTTTCTCATGCGCCTAAAGCTAGATACCATGCTAGGAATGTTTGATAAAATTATTAAGGAAAACTTAAGTGAGAATGGCCCCATGTTTGCTTATGTAGAGATGAATTGGTAATTTAGAAGATATTTCTTAAAATGATTGCTAGTTGATAAATTGTGAATTAAAGTGCTAGAAAACTATCATGTTTGTCATATTAGATGTCTATGAATTACATTTTTTGAGAAAATTTATGCTTATGAGAAAAGTGGTTAATTAAATGCATCATGTGAAATTGATTGCTTAAATTAAGATAACTCTATTACAGTAAGATGAGAATTTGTGTTTTGTAAATATTGTAGATTGTTAATAATTGGATGAATGAAGAAATGAAGTAGTTTTGTAGAAATCAAGATTTGTAAATAGGGTACCACTGTAATTTGTTCTCAATATCGAAATTATGAACATAGAACATAAAATAAGGTCAAAAATGTAAGTTTTATAAGCAAATAATGAATTTAAAAATACTGGTTTACTGTATTTGTCTATATTTTAAAATCTGGAAAGTGATGATTCAAAAAGAGATGAAAAAGAACTAAAAATGTTTTGGAAATTTTAATAATTAGTAGTGAGCAGAGAATTGGATCAAAACTGTCCCAATCCTCTTTGTGACAATCTGGTCCATTAGACCAAATGGTTATGGGTGCTTGGGCGCTACAGTAGCGTACGGGGGACCCATGTGGTCTCGGGTTCGAAACCTAGGCTCAGCTTTTAGTTTGATATTTTTGAATAACCCCCAACCCGAAACCTAAAACACTTACCTATTATTTTACCTTCACTTACTGCATGTCCACCTTAGCTCAGTAGCTTTCGGTAGCGGTTGACTACCCTCAGGTCGCAGGTTCGAAACCTGAGCTCGACAATTTTGAAATATTTGATTTTTTGAGTTTTAAATTAAATTCTTGTCTTTAAAAATTCAAAAAAATTACTACAATTATTCTAAAAATATGTAGATCTTATGAAAAATATTTTTGTACCATTGACTAAATAAAAGTTAGTTAGAAGTGAAAAATTGTGCAGAATGATATGGAAATTTACTTTTGGAAAACTATAAAAGTGATCTATTTTCATCGAGAAAGTTATGCCAAGTGATAAAGGAGAAGATTTGAATAAAAGAAAATCATAAACGTGTTATCAATAGACTCTCATTGTTAAATTGGGTATTGTTTATACGACTTTGTGACCTTTTTAAATGATATGAACAATAGTATGAGAATTAAATGAATTTATAGAGATTAACTTGGAATATGAAATGCATGAATTACGGTTGAACTATTTGTATGAGATTTGATTCATAGAAAAGAATGGAAATCAATGTTAATTGTGAAAAAGAACTTATAAGTATAAAAGACTCAAATTTGTGATTATGAATTGAAATTGAGAACTAGAGTGTAGTTAAGCCTCATACCGGCAATGAAAAGAAATATGTTGAAATGAAATTTGAGATGAAAAGACCAAGATTGGGTCATGTTGAATAGATGATTAAGACCGGTATAGTGGAAAGGCTAACTCTAGAGAATTGATTTTGTTCATGATTCAAATAACTAAGGATTAGATACATAGTGAAGCGGTAATGAAAATAAGAGAAAAACACGAGTATGAGGGCCTCGGAGCTACGGTGTGAGAATATTCACAGGCTATCTTCAGCAGTACAGTAGTAGTTTAAGACATGACGAGGGATTAAACCCTACAAGATGAAGAATGGTTAAGGGCTTGCCCTCAGATCTATGTAGTATGAGATGCATAGAATCTGAACAAGTGCGCATTAGTGTCATGTAACATAACAATTGCATTAAGGACTAAGTGCACCGCACAACACGACAGCTATAGGATAGTCCCTTGTAGTTCTGTTTGTGATTAAAGCTTGTGGTTGGTTTAAGCATTTGAGATTCGTTATACTGTTTTCGGCATAGAGAAGATAGCCGTGTATAATATGTCGTCGGTTGTAAGCAACTAACATGCCCACAATTTTTATGCAGGGTAAAATGATTAACAAGACTAAAGAATGCATGCTGATTAAAGAATGATCCAAGTGTTGTACATTTCAATTCATGTAATTTGTTGTAAATTTCTTCCGTTGTAAATATGTAATGTAAGTGTAAAATCTGATGTAACAAAAAAATTTTATTTCTTTATAAAATTGTACGAAAGAAGTGTAAAGATCCTGTAGAACTTCGAATTCAGTCTGTTTTGGAATTCGCGGTGTTACACGCTGCGCCACTCTGATCGGAAAGACTCTGCCAATTGCATCCAGCGACTGACAGACGGACCAAGCAAGAAAGGAAAGAATGGATAGCAATAAGACTAGTATCCAGATCAATGTTGATAATAATTTATTTATGCATACATGGTTCGTGAAATGTTGAGCTGATCCCAGTACGAGCCAAGCTTGTCTAATATATCAGTAAAACTAATACATTAGCCAAACCTAGGCTTTGATATCACTAAAACCTTATCACGCCCTGCTTCCCAAAAAGAGAATACGAAATACGGATACGTGACTAAGCCCAGTGAATAATTTTCATCATCCATAAGCTGTTCAAGAATCTTTACAACATGTCACAAGAATAATCAGAGTCGGAAGCAAAAAAATCAACCAACATGCACATATGAACCAAAATACCAACAAGAATACTTGAAACCAAATATATTAATCTCAAATAATCATGATTTGAATAAATCAAAATCCTGGGTTATTTTGCCCAAATATAAGAATAAATCCAAGTACCAAAATACAATTGTTCATGCAAGCACAATAAATAATAATAACAAGGTCCAGCATTAATACTTCATGTCACCAATACCGTCTGGAACCTGTTCTCCAAAATCTGTAATTTAACAATTGCAGGGAAAGAAGAAAAGAGAAAACAAGGTACCCGTCAATTGCAAGTTACGGGTCGCTTGAAATACAGGATACAAGTACATGGAAAAAACTACTAATAACATGGTATAAGTATGATTTCAAAATATAACAACTAGCATGGCAAGTGAACAAGTATAAGTGGCATGTATCGAGTGTCAAGTGAACAACTATCATGTAAACAAATATCAAGTATCAAGTGTTATGTATCACGAAATCAAGTAACAAGTAAACAAGTGTCAAGTAGTCAAGTACAAGTATCAAGTATCATGTTCAAGCATCAAGTCTCAGGTATCATGTAATCAAGTATCAAGTAAACATGTATCATGTTCAAGTGTCGTATATTACGTCTTGTAGTTAATACTATCTAGGTAGCACTTCATGCAGCCCACTTTATATGGTTGCTAAAACAAACAGTTTCGCTTTAGATTTCATAGTGGACCATAGAGGACAGTGTACTCAGGGACAAGTATCAAGTAACTAAGTATCAAGCACGAGTCACATAATTGTGAACACGTGGCAGCAAGTAGTATCAAGCATGAGTCACGTAATCATGAACATGTGGCAACAGGTAGTATCAAGCACGAGTCTTGTAATCGTGAATATGTGGCAACAAGTAATATCAAGCATGAATCATGTAGTCATGAAACATGGCGGCATATAGTATAACAAGCATGAATCATGTAGTCATGAAACATGGCAATAAGTAATATCAAGCATGAATCATGTAGTCATGAAACGTGACAACAAGTAATGGGAAACACGGGCCCCCTTCCAAGTACATGTTTCTGAATTATTCACTGTTAGATCTGTCCCTTTAAACACTGGCTTGGTTAAATTTATTGTAAATGTCTAACAAGCATGTAGGTGTACAAAACATATCAAGAATAACATGGCATGATCATGTAACAAGTTCAAGTTGCAAGCTAAATATGTACGAGTGCAAGATATCTCATAAAAGAATAAAATACCCAAATGTCTAGTTCCGGACAGCAAGACCACACTGCAGTAAAACTGAAATTTCTGTTGTTACAAATATGCAAATCTGAATCCATCGAAACGTCTAGAAAATAGACTCCCAACCGATTTGAATCGTCTAGAATACAAATATGTCATATACTAATTCACAAAAATATAACTCAAAACTGATTTGAATCCAGAAAATAGGTTCAGCCAGAAATTAGGAAATCAAATTCAAAGTCATAAAAACAGCATCAAAACACCTCAAATAAATCTAGGAAAATTTTGGAGTATTCTCCTATATTTCTAGTATCAGAATATAAAGTTTCATAATTTTTCAGTAAAATTAGATCAGTCATCAACAATCATAAAACATCAATAAACGATAGTTTGGCAAATCTTGAATTTCCAACACTGCTGTATGAAAACTGCAATATCTCGCAAACCGTGAAACGAAATCCAAATCTACCAAAGGGAGATGATAATAGAAAAAATAGTCTAACTTTCATATTTCATAAATATTTTTCATACAGAAAAAGGAATTAGGGTGAAAATAAAATCTCTACATAACAGCGAGCAAAATTCAGCAAGTATAGTTTTTATAAACAAGCATAAAACGACATATAAAACACATTAATAAAATCCACCAAAACTCAGGGTAATCCCTAAATAGGTATAGAAATACTGAACAAAATTTCAGATCAAAATAATATGTTTAGAACTATTATCAAAATAGTTTAGTCATCGAAATCATCAAGAAACGAAATCTGGAAATAAAATACACCTCTGTAGTAAAACAGCCATATCTCATACATACGAAAACGAAATTGATCAAGGTCAGAGGAGTTGGAAAGAAAACGAATTTCTCTAAAAATCGTGCTTTATACTGAAATTAAGATACTGACCTTAATATTGTCTAAATTACTGACCAAGACAGATTATCGGCAAAATACAGAATTTTCTTTAGGAACAAAACCAATATGAATCACACGAAACTTGGTCAAAACATCACTAAACATGAATTAGAGTCTACTAAGTATCCAAACAATATGAAATAGGGTATATGACATGTCCACAATAAGTATATCACATGGAACTCACAAGCACACGAGTTCTCATAATTGTTTTACATATACATCACGTCAAGGAACGGTCACTCCTAGGTTAATTCATGTCATATGTGTCGTGAGGCAACTGTGGTAAATAGCACTATAGAGACAATTGTAACACCCTAAATTTTTATTTAATGAGAATTGTGGCTTTTTACGTGTAGTACACGTAGAAATTTTGTATGTATATTTTCTTACAAAATTATCTCTTATAACATGAACAAATGAACATTTTTTTCTCTCTTTATTTTATAAAAGCCTAAGAGTGTTTTTTTTAATTTACGCCCACCCTAATAAATTAAAGTATTTTATTAAATGGCCCTAGAGCCTAAAGCCCACAATTTTTGAAGCCCACAAATTAATTAATCTTTTAATTGTCATCACTTGTCATGTAGATACAGTTAGTAGGCAATTAATTAATTAATTTTGGGACAACTTAATAATGGGGGGTACTAGAAAGGACACGTGCACACACTAGAGTGTGCATTGCACACCTTTCTAGGGGTGGCCGGATTGTGGATAGAGAGATAGGGAGAGTGGGTGTAATTGAGGGGAGTGGTTATGTGATCATGGAAGTTACCGCAAAATCCCAATTCATCTTGGTCCTTAATCCATAACTCCTTGATTAAATCTTAGCCCTCCATTTCACCCTAAAACTAGTATAAATACCCCTACCTTCATGCATACAACACTAGGAAAAATAATTGAAAGAAAGAAGATTGAGAGAGTGTAAAAAGATTGAGAGCATTAGGTGTGTGTGTTCCATCTTGGAGGCCGGTTACCCTATCATCACCCTCAAGCAATGCTCGGGTTGCACCAAGGAGCAAGGAGGAGGAGCAATTTGCAATCCATTCTAGGAGGAGAAGGCTACTTTCTTGCATTCTAGAAGTTTTCATTCGTTTCTTCAACTATAGGTGGGTGTTTCTCAATACTTCTAAATATAGATGCGATGCTAGGGATATTTGCTAAAATAGTTGAGAAGAAATTGATAAATTGTAGTCTCATGTGTGGTTGATTAGAGATAAAATAGTAGCTTAAAGATTGACTGTTAAGATGATTGCTAATGAAGATGTGAAATTGAAATGCTAGAATCAATCTTATCATCATGCTTTATGTAGAACCCCGTATTTTTAAAATATTATTTTTAAAGGTTTATAAATGACTAAAATAATTTTTGGAGAATTTATGAATATTTTCAGAAAAATTTATCTTTTTACACGTGCAAAACACGTGCAAATACTTCCTTGAGAAGTTTGAAGGTCAAGTTTTCTTCATGAAAAATCATTATTTAATATTTGGGATTTATTTAGTATTTTTCCAGATTTTTATGAAATTAATTGGAACTATTTGTAAATTTTGGGGAAAAGGACCTTTTTGCAAATTTGTCATTTTTAGGGGTTAAAATATAAAATGTATTTTCTGAATATTTTGAACAATACCGGTTGAGATTTAGGATTATATTTTACTTTTAAATCCTAATTTAAATGAATTTTATTGAATTTCCAAGAATAGAGCTATATATATAAAGTTGTATTTTGAAGGGATTATTTTGCAAAGTGTTTGGAAAACCCTAAACTTCTTATCCCGAGTATTTAAAAGAGATTTGCAGTCGTCATTCGCTGCACAATATAGATTTTTGAGATTTGTTTTGGGAGAGCAAGAGGAAGTTTTGGATCTCGCAAAAGGAGAGGTTTTATTGTTGGATCTCGTCGTTTCTAAAGGTGAGTGACATGAACTTTGTTTTGTTGTTTGCTTTATGTGAGTGATTGTTTTATTTTATTTTGTTTTGTGAGTAATACGAAATTTGTTTTGTGGTTTGATTCATGTGAACGATTGTTGTGTTGTTTGTTTGGCATGTATGTTATTTAGTATTTTGCATGAGAACGATGCAAAGGTTGTTGTTTGTACCATGTATGTGAAATCTAAGAATATTGATTAGATCTTGGTTCATAAAATTGTATTGCTAGAAAGCATGTTTAAGATTTGAGTATGGTTATGATCGGATGGGTGAGCATCTAGATCTTGTGTTTACAAATCAGATTTTGGTTTTGAGTTGTGAAAGAAATTCAGTATTGAGAAACCCTAATGGAAGAATTAGGAATTTAGAACATGAGAACTTGAGTTTTGAGATATTGGATGTTTTGAGTAATGTATCCGATCTGAGAATACGTTGAGACGGTCGTTTTTATTGAAATACAAATTATTTTAGTAAACAATAATTTCTTTTGGTAAACTCAAATTTTGATTATCATGTACAACCAAAACTATGCAGACTGTAGGCCGACAGTCGACTGGCAGACCTATCAGTCGACTGGCACGACCCAGCTGCAGTATCTTTAGTTTTCTTGAAAATCCATTCTGGACAGTCGACTTGGACCCTTTTCAGTCGACTGGTACACTTAGAATTTATTTTTCAACGTTATCGTAGATTTTTCTCTGGTAAGTCGACTTATGACCTTTTAAGTCGACTTATATTCTCTTTTAAGTCGACTTATGACTTTACAAGTCGACTTATAACACTTAGAATATTTTCTTAAAGATTCCTGGAATTTCTCTCTGGTAAGTCGACTTATGTTTTTATAAGTCAACTTATGATCTGGTAAGTCGACTTATGTTTTTATAAGTCAACTTATGATCTGGTAAGTCAACTTATATTACTTAACTTATTTTCTTAAAATCATCGATATTTTTTCCTCTGGACAGTCGACTTACTACAGTAATAAGTCGACTGGTACTGATGAGTTTTCATAAACTTGAATGTTCTTCCGAATGATTAGTCTTCAAATATTTTAGTCTATACTTTGTCTTCTGTTAAGCATATGATTTTAAGATATTCAGTTGAGCTATTTATGGTGAAAAGTTGGTTTAGACATTTGAGTTTGGGTCTCTAGAGGATGTGTGTGACCCTAGTATACCGGCGTTGAGTTATTTCGTTGAGGCCTATTGAGGCATTTCAGTTGTTCCGTTTTGAGTTAAGTCCGGTAGGGTACACCAACTCTAGGAGATTCGTTGAGTAATTAAGTAACCCAAAAATAATAAGAACAGGCACTAGTGGTGATATGATGAACGAGAACATGGGTCAAGTACCTCAGTATGGCTTTCGGTGTGGGATTTAATCTCCGGAATTATCCAAGTATCTTACTTTGGGTGTGGGATCTATCTCCGGAATTATCCAGGTAAATTACCTGCGGTGTGAGATATATCTCCGGAATTATCCAAGTAGTTACTTGCGGTGTGGGATTGATCTCCGGAATTATCGAAGTCGAGGCGAAGCACATGTGGTATTCATGTGGTGATGTGTCAATGTTTCGGTGTGGGATGATCTCCGGAATTATCCAGGTAAAACACCTGAGGCGTGGGATTCATCTCCGAAATTATCGGGGCATGAGCTACTACTCACAGCTTATGTTTATCTCGTAGTAGTCATCGTGTTAGGATTAGTAGCATAGCGGGGATTGAACCCTATAATGTGGAGACGTTAAGGGCTTGCACCGAACCTATGTAGAGTGGGATGCATAGACTTCGACAAGTACGCATTAGCGAGTCCGCATATAGAATATGTGATTTCTTGACTTGGTTTTCATACATGTGGATTTCCTGTTTTCTACACATGACACTTGGTTTAGTCTCACTTGTTGTTTACTTTTCCTTGCTACATCATATTTTATGTATTCATGTTTACTACCTGTTGTTTAAGGATTCATGACTAATGTTCATTTATATTGTTTGTTGTTTTATGTCACTCACACCATTTATGGCTGACCCCTTTAGTTTTGGGGATTAGGGATCATCTCTAGCCTCATGTATTGCAGGTTGTTGCTTACAGTTTGGAGGTTTGGATGCTTGAGATAGTTTTGAGATAAATTAATTTAATGGAGTTTGTGTAAATTTATAAGAACAGTGTTGTAATAAGACTGTGTTGTAAATTAAAGAAAGCTATGATTGAGATGTTTTAAAATTTTGCTGTGCTATGTAAAAGATTATTGTAATAAAAGTTGAAAATTTTATTGGTGTTGGTTGTGTTTAATGTTACATTGAAGTTGATGCTGGGATTGTGCCACGTATTTTCTAAGATATTATATTAGAAATTCGGGGCGCTACACTTTATGTCTATGAATTGTGCTATGTGAGATGAATCTGTACTTATGAGACACAAATTGACTAAATGCATCTTGTAGGATAAATTGTTTTAATTTGAACAATCCAATTGTAGAGAACAAGATCTAGTGCTAAATAGAGACACAAAGTGAATTTTGGGAAGTCAGATTTATAAATTATGTAGAGATGTAAAGTGTTCTCAACGTCGAAATTATGGACATAGAACACCCAAAAAAAATGCATGTGTTATTGGTAAATAATGAATTTAAAAATACTAGTTTACTGTATTTGTATATACATTAGAATCTGTAGAGTTTTGACTCAAAAAAAGAAGAACATGAACTAAAAATATTTTGGGAATTTGAAAAACCTAGAAGCATCAGTCGACCGATTAGATTGAAACAGTCAACTGCCCTGATCTTTTTATTTTTGAGTTTTTAATCTTTGCGGAACAGTCGACCGATCATAGTATAACAGTTGACTGCCCTGATCATCTTATTTTCGGAATTTTAAATCATTGCGGAACAGCCGGCTGACCATGTTTTAACAATCGACTGCCCTGAAGTTTCAACTAATGTCTAGATTTTCGTGAGATAATTTTCCATAACCTATGGCCTAGTATACATTAGAATTTGAGACTATTTTTGGCAAGAAAGAACTTAATATTTTATTGGTTTAAATTGTCTCTGAATAAAGAAAAATACATGCATTGTTTAAAAGAGTTTTGAAATGAGTTTTGGCAATGAAAGAGTGAATGTTTGATAAAATGGCAGTACGGTAAATTCATGGTAGTCGAATGAGCTATGAATGTGACAAGTTAGAAAAACGAATTCTTCTGTTTATGCATGAGTTGTACATGGAGGTGAAATTGAATGTCATGATGAATTATGAAAGATTTTATGAGTATGAATATGCAAATGCTATGAACAAGAAAGGAAAATTAATGCTAAGCATGAAAATGATTTTTTCGATTTTTGATTGTGAATTGAAATTGAGAACTACATTGTAGTTAAGCCTTATACCGGCATTGAAAAGAGATATGCTGAAATAAAAATTTGAGATAAAAAGACCAAGATTGGGTCATGTTGAATAGATGATTAAGACCGGTATAGTGGAAATGCTAACTCTAGAGAATTGATTTTGTTCATGATTCAAATAACTAAGGATTAGATACATAGTGAAGAGGTGGTGAAAATCAGAGAAAAACATGAGTATGAGGGCCTCGGAGCTACGGAGTGAGAATATTCACAGGCTGTCTTCACGATGCGTCGTGACATGACGTGGATATATCTCCAGGAGTCCGTACCGCAGGCGACGCTCGTGAGGTGTTTGGTGAGTGCGGGTGATGTCATGTCCCATGACGAAGGCTGAATTGTCCACAGGCTATCTTCATGATGCATCATGACATGACATGGGATTCCCCTCCAGGCTGTCTGGACATGAGCTCGTACTCGTAGAACATCTAAGATACTTATCATAGTTACAGTAGTAGATTTAGTCATGGCAAGGGATTGAATCCTACAAGATGAAAAACGATTAAGGGCTTGGCCCCAGACCTATGTAGTACGGGATGCATAGAAGCTGAACAAGTGCGCATTAGTGTCATGTAACATAATAACTGCATTAAGGACTAAGCGCACCGCACAACACGACATCTTTATGATAGTTCTTTAGCTTTGTTTATGAACAAGTTTGTGGTTTGTTAAGTGTTGAGAATCGTTATACTCTTTCCGGCATAGAGAGGATGGCCGTATATAATATTTCGTCAGTGAATGAACTGACGCGTCCACAGTTTTACATGCAGGGTAAAGATGCTTGACAAATTGAAGTATACATGATGCTCAAAGATTGGTTTAAATACTGTTTCAAGTAATTACTATAAAAGTGCTTTCGCTGTAATAATGTAAAGCTATATTGTAACTCTGATGTAAGAAATCTTTTAAATTTCCTTGTAAAATTCTACGAAAGAATTGTAAAGATCCTGTGAAACTTCGAATTCAGTTGTATTTGGAATTCGGGGTGTTACAGAGTGGTATCAGAGAATGCTTCCAAGTAGTACAAATTTATAAGGAACGACACCCTAGAAGTAGACATTAGTGTGTTGAGTATAGAGATTTAAATGTAAGTCACTTGCATTTGCGTTGCTCTATGATTTATGCTTCTTCTTCTTCTCCTCTCTCTAAGATGGCCGACCACTTCGACCCAGCTGGAGGTGACGGTTGGCACATTGTTGAGGAAGATTACTACCCCGGGCAAGCTGATTCAGACGAAGAGGATCCTGAAGAAGTGGAACAGGAATGGCCTGAGTCCCGAGAGATCACTCCACCTCCGAATTCATCTGATGACTCCTCTGACGAGAAAGAACCAGTTCCGAGTAGTCTCATTGTATCTCTTCAGAGGCAGGTAAAGACTCAACGGGAGAGAGTTGGGCTACTGGAGACTCAGTTGGCGAAGCACAAGGACGATATTGCAGTTCTTAGTCATCGTGTTTGGGAACTCGAGAAGAGGAAAAACATGTACGATGTACTGAAGGAGGAAGTGGAGAAACTACGGGAAGAGCTTCGTGAAGCCAAGAGGAATTGTACGAACTGGACTATTGTATCTTCAAACTGCTTTCATTTGATGTCAGAAATGTTTTCAATTCGAATGTATAAAGTTTGAAATTCAATAAAAAGTTGACTTAGAATTCATGTTTATACTCTAAATTTAATGGATATTTTGCATCAGAACATGGCTAGAAGAGGAGCTCGAAATGGGGAAGGACTGGACTTGGAAACGGAGCCAGCGAGGGTCTATCAGACACTCAATGCAATTGCCATGAATCAGAATCTAGGAAGGATGCCTGCGAATCCAGTACCTGAAGTAATCAAACTCGTGGAATCATTTAAGCAGATGATACCAGCGGTGTTTGAGGGGAAGTCAGACCCTGACGCGGCTGATAATTGGATCCACCAGGTAGAGACTATCTTCGAAGTCTTGGAGACTCTGAAGGGCAGCAAGGTGAAGTTGGCAGTGCTGCAGTTCGAGAAAGGTGTGGCGGTGGGGTGGCAGTTGATGAAGCGGACGATGGGAGTTGTTGTTCTTGTCTGGGAGGAATTCTTAGAGGAGTTCTGCCGTCATTATTTTCCATCAGAAGTCCAAGAGAAGAAAACCATGGAATTTCTTGCACTGTAGCAGGGCAGCATGTCGGTTAAAGAGTATGAGACAAGGTTCAATCAGCTCTCGAGGTATGCTCCTGAATTGGTGATGGACGAAGCGAAAAAGGCTCGAAAGTTCGAGCATGGGTTGAGGCCAAGTTTGAGATCCAGGATGATACCCCTCGGTATCAGGAGGTTTGACAAGCTAGTCAAATGAGCGGCAGCCACTGAGGTAGACATGGAGCAGTTCCATGCTGTTCAAAATCGGAGGACCAACTGGAACGTTGGGAAGAGGCCCGCTGTTTCTGGCAATTTCAAAGGGCAGCCGTCAGCCCAGAGGTTCAAACCTACGGGAGTGAATGCTGTCAATATAGATTGGAGACCCGGAAACAATTGGGTGAGACCTCCTATGGTGACTTGCTACAACTGTGGTGAGACGGAACATTACAAGTCTCAATGCTCCAAGCCGCAGAATGTCACCTGTAGTGGACCGACACAACAAGTTGGGAAGAAGCCGTACCAGCAGGGGCGAGTATTTGTCTTGACTGAAGCTGACGCTGATGAGGTGGATCACGTCATCACAGGTACGAGGGGGGATATTTAGAGTGTTTTCTGTTGTTTCTTTTTCCCACCTTATATAGTGAACTGTTATGTAACGAGTGTGTGTTATGTAACAGGAGAACATATTTTGAATGGAAAGAAAGTTGTTGTTTTGTTCGATACTGGGTCGTCTTACACTTTTGTATCACCTAAATTTGCTAAAGTTTTGGAAGTCGAACCGAAAAAACTTTCCAGGCAAGGTTTTAGCAGTAGCTACTCCGTCAGGGGAGACTTTAACCACTGATCGGTACTATGCTGACTGCCAGATCATGATCGGGAATAGAATTCTCGAGATTGATCTGATCGAGCTGAATGTCTTGGCAGTCGATGTTATCATTGGCATTGATTGGATGTCGGTATATAGTGCAAGCATCGAGTGCAAGACCAAGACAATAACAGTAAAGGCTCCAGGTGGACATGAAGTCACTTTCCAAGGGAAGAAGAAATGTTCTGGTTTGGTGGCATCTATCTGGAAGAGGGATGTTCCTGTAAAGGTGTAGAAAATTCCTGTGGTTCGGGATTATTCGACTGTGTTCTTAGAAGATTTGCCTGGGTTACCCCCGCATCGTGATGTGGAGTTCATCATCACTATCCAGCCAGGGAGTGTACCTATTTCCAAGGCACCGTATAGGATGGCACCTGTGGAACAGGATGAGATCAAACGGCAGATTGAGGAACTGTTGGAGAAAGGCTTTATTCAACCGAGTGCGTCACCCTGGGGAGCACTGGTGCTTTTGGTAAAGAAGAAGGATGGTTCGATGAGGATGTGAATCGATTACCGAGAACTAAATAAGGTCACTATTCAGAATAAGTATCCTATTCTACGAATTGATGACTTGTTCCATCGTCTACAAGGAGCAGCTGTTTTCTCCAAAATAGATCTTCGATCAGGATATCATCAATTTCGAGTGAAGACTGAAGATGTGCATAAGACTGCGTTCAGACCTCGACACGGGTATTACAAATTCTCAGTTATGCCGTTTGGAGTGACGAATGCACCTGCAATCTTCATGGACATGATGAACAGAGTTCTGATGCCGTTCATCGATTTTTCTTCGTGGTGTCTATCGACAACATCCTTGTGTACTCCAAGTCGGAGGAGGAGCACACAAAGCATCTGGCAGCAGTTTTGAAAAAACTTCAGGAGCATGAGTTGTATGCCAAGTTGTCCAAGTGCGATTTCTGAAACTCTGAAGTGGCATTCCTGGGTCACATCCTTTCTAAGAAGGAAGTGGCAACTGATCCGCAGAAAATAGAGGCGGTGAAGAATTCGGCAAGGCCTACTACAGTAAAAGAAATCAGAAATTTTCTTGGGCTGAATGGATACTACAGGAGGTTCATTCATGGCTAAGCTCAGATAGCCGTACCGCTCACTGGTCTGACCAAGAAGAATGTGAACTTCAAGTGGACTGAGCAGTGCGAGGCAAGCTTTCAAGAGTTGAAAGAGAGGCTGACTACTGCTCCTATTTTGGCTTTGCCTAGAGCAGGTGGTGAGTACGATGTCTACAGCGATGCTTCACATTGTGGGCTAGGTTGTGTCTTAATGCAAGAAGGGAAAGTGATCGCATATGGGTCTAGGCAACTAAGACCGCATGAGAAGAATTATCCGACTCACGATCTGGAGTTGGCTGCGATTATCTTCGCCTTGAAGCAATGGAGGCATTACGTATATGGTGAGAAGCTGAACATGTACACGGACCATAAGAGCTTGAAGTACATCTATCAACAGAAAGATCTGAATCTGAGGCAACAGATATGGCTGGAAGTACTTAAGGATATTCGTCCGGACATTAAGTACCATCCTGGGAAGGCTAATGTTGTCGCTGATGCACTTAGCCGCAAGAGCAGTCTGGCTAGTTTGATTACAACTCAGAGGCATCTTGCAGAGGAGTTGGATCAGGCTGGTATTGAAGTTGTTCTGCAAGGCTTGAGATCATCTTTAGCTCAGCTGAAGCTTCAACCAACGCTGAATGAAAGGATTATCGCAAGTCAGAAGGAAGATGCAGAGATTCAGAAGATGAAGGAGCAGGTGAGTGCTGGAAAGTTGTCAGAGTTCCAGATCAGGGATGAGGTGTTGTGGTTCGGAGAGAGGTTATGTGTTCCGGATCAAGCAGAATTGCGGGAGAGCATTCTTCAAGAGGCACATGCTACTCTTTTGTCTATATATCCCAGGAGTACTAAGATGTACAAGGACATTAAACAACATTTTTGGTGGTCAGGATTGAAGCGGGATGTGGCCAAGTTCGTGGCGAAGTGTGAGGTCTGTCAACAGGTCAAAGCCGAGAATCAGAAACCCGGAGGTCTATTGCAACCATTACCTATTCTGGAATGGAAGTGGGATAACATCAGTATGGATTTCATTACGGGTTTGCCAAAAAGTTCAAAGGGCAATGATGCGATTTGGGTCATAGTCAATCGACTAACCAAGTCCGCTCATTTCTTGGCGATGAAACTCACTGCTTCGATGGAAAAGTTGGCCGAGCTGTTTGTTGGTGAGATCGTCAGGCTTCATGGTGTTCCATTAACCATTGTGTCTGATCGAGATGCGTGGTTTACTTCACATTTCTGGAAGAGTCTTCAGACATCTCTAGGTACCAAGACAGATTTCAGTACTGCTTTTCATCCTCAGACCGATGGGCAGACCGAGAGAGTCAACCGTATTCTTGAGGATATGCTTCGGTGTTGTGTACCAGACTTTGGAGGCAGTTGGGAAAGGCATCTAGCTCTAGTAGAGTTTGCCTACAACAACAGTTTTCATACTAGTATTGAGATGGCACCGTACGAAGCTCTGTATGACAGGAAATGCAAAACACCTGTTTGTCGGTTTAAAGTGGGGGAACGACAGATGTTTGGCCTGAGATTGTGCAACAGACATCCGAAAAGATCGATCTGATCAGGAAGAGGTTGGTGGATGCTCAGAGTAGGCAGAAGAGCTATGTAGATAACCTGAGGAGGGACCTTGAGTTTGAGGTTGGTGACTTTGTCTTTCTGAAGGTTTCACCTAGCAAGGGTGTGATTCACTTCGGCAAAAGTGGAAAGTTAGCCCCGAGGTTCATATGCCCGTACAAGATATTGAAGTGGATTGGGAACACTGCTTATCGGTTAGAGTTGCCGAAAGAATTGTCTCAGGTGCATAGTGTTTTCCATGTGTCTATGCTGAGAGGTTACATTCCAGATCCTAGTCACCATTTGCCCGAAGTGCCGGAGGGTTTGCAGTTGGATTTGAGTTACATTGAGCTTCCAGTTGAGATTGTCGATTGCCGGGAGAAAGTCTTGAGGAGAAAGACGATACCGATGGTCAAAGTAGTCTGGAGAAACCAGTTGGTCGAAGAGACTACATGGGAATCTGAGGAGAGGATGATGAAGGATCATCCTAAGCTCTTTGTCTTATTTCTATTTTCCTTTCTTCCTTCTTATTGTGTTTGGTTTTTTGCTCATTTATTGTAGTTCCGGAGCCGGAACTATTCTAAGAAGGGAGTATTGTAACACCCTGAATTTTTATTTAATGAAAATTGTGGCTTTTTATGTGCAGTGCACGTAGAAATTTTGTATGTATATTTTCTAACAAAATTATCTCTTATAACATGAACAAATGAACATTTTTTTTCTCTCTTTATTTTATAAAAGCCTCTTTTAAAAGCCTAAGAGTGTTTTTTTAATTTAAGCCCACCCTAATAAACTAAAGTATTTTATTAAATGGCCCATGAGCCTAAAACCCATTATTTCTGAAGCCCACAAATTAATTAATCTTTTAATTGTCACCACTTGTCATGTAGATACAGTTAGTTGGCCATTAATTAATTAATTTTGGTACCACTTAATAATGGGGGGTACTAGAAAGGGCACGTGCACACACTAGAGTGTGCATTGCACACCTATCTAGGGGTGGCCGGATTGTGGATAGAGAGAGAGGGAGAGTGGGTGTAATTGAGGGGACTAGTTATGTGATCATGGAAGTGACTACAACTTCCCAATTCATCTTAGTCCTTAATCCACAACTCCTTGATTAAATCTTAGCCCTCCATTTCACCCTAAAACTAGTATAAATACCCATCCCTTCATGCATACAACACTAGGAAAAATAATTGAATGAAAGAAGATTGAGAGAGAATAAAAAGATTGAGAGCTTTCGTTGTGTGTTCCATCTTGGAGGCCGGTTACCCCATCATCACCCTCAAGCAAGGCTCGGGTTGCACCAAGAAGCAAGGAGGAAGAGCAATTTGCAATCCATTCTAGGAGGAGAAGGCTACTATCTTGCATTATAGAAGTTTTCATTCGTTTCTTCAACTATAGGTGGGTGTTTCTTAATACTTCTAAATATAGATGCCATGCTAGGGATGTTTGCTAAAATAGTTGAGAAGAAATTGATAAATTGTAGTCTCATGTATGGTTGATTAAAGATAAAATAGTAGCTTAAAGATTGACTGTTAAGATGATTGCTAATGAAGATGTGAAATTGAAATGCTAGAATCAATCTTATCATCATGCTTTATGTCTATGAATTGTGCTATGTGAGACGAATTTGTACTTATGAGACACAAATTGACTAAATGCATCTTGTAGGATAAATTGTTTGAATTTGAAAAATCCAATTGTAGAGAACAAGATCTAGTGCTAAATAGAGACACAAAGTGAATTTTGGGAAGTCAGATTTATAAATTATGTAGAGATGTAAAGTGTTCTCAACATCGAAATTATGGACATTAAGCACCCAAAAAAAAAATGCATGTGTTATTGGTAAATAATGAATTTAAAAATACTAGTTTACTGTATTTGTATATACATTAGAATCTGTAGAGTTTTGACTCAAAAAGAGAAGAAAGATAACTAAAAATATTTTGGGAATTTGAAAAACCTAGCAGCATCAGTCGACCGATTAGATTGAAATAGTCCACTGCCCTGATCTTTTTATTTTTGAGTTTTTAATCTTTGCGGAATAGTCGACCGATCATAGTATAACAGTCGACTGCCCTGATCATCTTATTTTCGAAATTTTAAATCATCACGGAACAGCCGACTGGTCATGTTTTAATAGTCAACTGCCCTGAAGGTTCAACTAATGTCTGGATTTTCGTGAGATAATTTTCCATAACCTGTGGCCTAGTATAAATAAGAATTTGAGACTATTTTTGGCAAGAAAGAACTTATTATTTTGTTGGTTTAAATTGTCTCTGAATAAAGAAAAATACATGCCTTGTTTAAAAGAGTTTTGAAATGAGTTTTGGCAATGAAAGTGTGAATGTTTGATAAAATGACAGTACGGTAAATTTATGGTAGTCGAATGACCTATGAATGTGACAAGTTAGAAAAACGAATTCTTTTGTTTATGCATGAGTTGTACATGGAAGTGAAATTGAATGTCATGATGAATTATGAAAGATTTTATAAGCATGAGTATGCAAATGCTATGAACATGAAAGGAAAATTAATGCTAATCATGAAAAAGATTTATTTGATTTTTGATTGTGAATTGAAATTTAGAACTAGAGTGTAGTTAAGCCTCATACCGGCATTGAAAAGAGATATGCTAAAATGAAAATTTGAGATGAAAAGACCAAGATTGGGTCATGTTGAATAGATGATTAAGACCGGTATAGTGGAAATGCTAACTCTAGAGAATTAATTTTGTTCATGATTCAAATAAGTAAGGATTAGATACATAGTGAAGAGTGATGAAATAAGAGAAAACACGAGTATGTGGGCCTTGGAGCTACGGAGTGTGAATATTCACTGGCTGTCTTCACGATGCTTCGTGACATGACGTGGATATATCTCCAGGAGTCCGTACCGCAGGCGACACACGTGGGGTGTTTGGTGACTGCGGGTGGTGTCCTGTCCCATGACGGAGGCTGAATTGTCCACAGGCTGTCTTCACGATGCGTCGTGACATGACGTGGGATTCCCCTTCAGGCTGTCTGGACATGAGCTCGTACACATAGAACATCTAGGATACTTATCGTAGTTACAGTAGTAGATTAAGTCATGGCGAGGGATTCAACCCTACAAGATGAAGAACGATTAAGGGCTTGCCCTCAGACCTATGTAGTATGGGATGCATAGAATCTGAACAAGTGCACATTAGTGTCATGTAATATAATAACTGCATTAAGTACTAAGCTCACCGCACAACACGACATCTATAGGATAGTCCCTTTAGCTTTGTTTGTGAACAAGTTTGTGGTTTGTTAAGTGTTGAGAATCGTTATACTGTTTCTGGCATAGAGAGGATGGCCGTGTATAATATTTCATTAGTGAATGAACTGACGCGCCCACAGTTTTACATGCAGGGTAAAGATGCTTGACAAATTGAAGTATACATGCTGCTCAAAGATTGGTTTAAATACTGTTTCAAGTAATTACTGTAAAATTGCTTCCGCTATAATAATGTAAAGGTATAATGTAACTCTGATGTAAGAAATCTTTTAAATTTCCTTGTAAACTTGTACGAAAGAAGTGTAAAGATCCTTTGGAACTTCGAATTAAGTTGTATTTGGAATTCGGGGTGTTACAGAGTGGTATCAGAGCATGCTTCCAAGTAGTACTAATTTATAAGGAACGACACCCTAGAAGTGGACATTAGTGTGTAGAGTATAGAGATTTAAATGTAAGTCACTTGCATTTGTGTTGCTCTATGATTTATGCTTCTTCTTCTTCTCCTCTCTCTAAGATGGTCGACCACTTCGACCCAGCTGGAGGTGACGGTTGGCACATTGTTGAGGAAGATTACTACCCCGGGCAAGCTGATTCAGACGAAGAGGATCCTGAAGAAGTGGAACAGGAATGGCCTGAGTCCCGAGAGATCACTCCACCTCCGGATTCATCTAATGACTCCTCTAACGAGGAAGAACCAGTTCCGAGTAGTCTCATTGTTTCTCTTCAGAGGCAGGTAAAGACTCAACGGGAGAGAGTTGGGCTACTGGAGACTCAGTTGGCGAAGCACTAGGACGATGTTGCAGTTCTCAGTCATCTTGTTTGGGAACTCGAGAAGAGGAAAAACATGTACGATGTACTGAAGGAGGAAGTGGAGGAACTACGGGAAGATCTTCGTGAAGCCAAGAGGAACTGTAGGAACTGGACAATTGTATCTTCTTACTGCTTTCATTTGATGTCAGAAATGTTTTAAATTCGAATGTATAAAGTTTGAAATTCAATAAAAAGTTGACTTAAAATTCATGTTTATACTTTAAATTTAATGGATCTTTTGCATCAAAACATGGCTAGAAGAGGAGCTCGAAATGGGGAAGGACTGGACTTGGAAACGGAGCTAGCGAGGGTCTATCAGACACTCAATTCTATTGCCATGAATCAGAATCTAGGAAGGATGCCTGTGAATCCAGTACCTTAAGTAATCAAACTCGTGGAATCATTCAAGCAGATGAAACCACCGGTGTTTGAGGGGAAGTCAGACCCTGATGCGGCTGATAATTGGATTACTGTAAAATTGCTTGTGCTGTAATAATGTAAAGATATAATGTAACTCTGATATAAGAAATCTTTTAAATTTTCTTGTAAAATTGTACGAAAGAAGTGTAAAGATCCTATGGAATTTCGAATTCAGTTGTATTTGGAATTCGGGGTGTTACAACAATACTCATCAATCATACATCACACATGAGTTGTCTCTAGAAGCCAACTACACTACAAGCAGTATTTATGACTTGTATCATACAAAGAAATTTGAGTACAAGTTACTTGCCTTAATCGATGACGAAAATGACTCCAAGCAAGAATAACGGGAACGGATTCCCGGGTACGAACACGAACATAACGAACTGATCATGAACCAATCACGAACACACGATCACGAACAAGATGAAGACGATCGAGATTACGAACATAATTGGACGACTGAAATTGAAGATCAAGATGGTTGGATCAGATCGAACGGTCAGATTTCCCTGATGATGAAGATAATGATGAAGATCAAGATCGATCGATCGAATGGCTGCGATCAAAGGATGTTGATAGTCACCATGATCGTGGTAATCAAGAAGAGATCGGACGGCTAGGATCTGATCAGATGATCAGAAGGAGATCGATGGCTCACATCCAATCAAGCATGATGATCAAGATCCAATGGATGGCCAAGATCACCCCAATGGTGATGATCAAGATCAAATCAACAGACGGCTGGGAATCAATCAATCAAGATGAAGATCATAAGATCGGACTGCCAAATCTAAATCAAGGGGACATGATGATCACGATGATCAAGTCGATCGGATGGCTCACATCACATGATCATCTCACAAAACAACCAGTAACCAAGGCTTGGCTAACGGCTCCGACGGTGGATGGTGCTGCCAGCAGGTGGCTGCGGCCTAGCGGCGTCGAGGCAGGAAGTCATCTGCGGTGGCTGATGCCATGAGTAGGTGAGCACAGGGAGTGCGCTTCTGCTGTTGCAGGGGTGGCAGGGCACATGGTGCGCGACGGGGTATTGCACGGGCTGCCGACTGTTGTACCGTCGACGGAGGAACACCAGAGGGCTGGTCAGAAGTGGGTTGTTGCAGGGCTGCAACACAGGAGGCGGTGACAGGGAGACGACGCTAGCTAGAGACGGCAGGGGCACAGGGTCACTGGCAGTTGTCGAGGTCTGCAGGAGGAAGGTCGCTGGCATCACGGAGATGAGGTGCGAAAGGAAGAAGGCGACGGGAGAGGGAGATGCAGGGGGCGGAGAGCGGGAGACAGGAGTAGGGCTGTGCTGTAGCTGGGTGCAGGCATCGCAAAGGAGGTAGGGAAACGGGAGAGAGAGATGAGTGGAAGGAAGATGAAAAGTCGGGGCAGCTGTGGATATATATATAGGGTTTAGGGTTGGGTAGAGGAAATAAGGGTGACGGCTGGTATGCGGGTTTGGGGGTTGTTAACGGGTAAAGGGTATATTAGTTAGGGTCTGATATATATTGGGTTAATAACCAGATGGGTATGGGTGTTTAATGGGTATTTTGGTTAAACTTGGGGTATTAGGTATGGGTTTATTGGGGTATAAAAAAATACAATACGAAATCATAAAATAACCAATAAAACATAATTTATAAAATAATGTAATTTACATTACAGTATAGACTT
This sequence comes from Hemerocallis citrina, assembly GCA_017893485.1. Lineage (NCBI taxonomy): Eukaryota > Viridiplantae > Streptophyta > Magnoliopsida > Asparagales > Asphodelaceae > Hemerocallis > Hemerocallis citrina. Next base: position 95,250,327 of record CM030360.1, on the reverse strand, counting down.
TATTTAAAATAAATACAATTATACTTAGTAAATAAAAGTGTATTTTAATAACAAGTTCACAATATCAATAAGAACAATAATACTAATAACAACAATAATAATAAGATTAAACATAAACATAATAATAATAATACTAATAATAACCGAAAACAAATAAAATTATTGATAGATTTTAATAGAAGATCTAAATGTACATTTTGATAAAAGAAGTTGAAAACCAAAAAAATAATCTGCGAAAATTTTAAATACAGAAAATACACAAAAATATATTTTTGTAGAAACAGGGGTTACACTATGTGTACGGGGGAGAAGGTCAATATGTACACAGATCACAAGAGTCTGAAGTACATCTACCAGCAAAGAGATATGAATTTGATCCAGAGAAGGTGGTTGGAAGTACTGGAAGGCATCCGTCCTAAAATAAAATATCACCCAGGAAAGGCAAATGTGGTGGCTGATGCGCTTAGTCGGAAGAGTTGTTTAATCCGTTTGATCACGACTCAAGAAAGATTAATAGAGGAGCTCGATTGAGCTGGGATAGAGGTGGTGTTGAAAGGACTGGGAACATCTTTAGCACAGTTGGGACTTCAGCCCATGCTAAGGGAGAAGCTTATCGACGGTCAGAAGTCAGATCTAGAGATTCAAAAGATGATAGAACAAGTCGGTGAAGGTAAATTGACATAATTCCAAGTAAAGGATGAAGTGTTGTGGTTTGGAAAGAGGTTGTGTGTACCGAATCAAGCAAAACTGAAAGAAAGCCTTCTACAGAAAGCACACACTACTCTTTTGTCAGTGCATCCAGGGAGTACCAAGATGTACAAGGATATCAAACAATATTTCTGGTGGTCAGGAATGAAGAGGGATGTAGCAGATTTTATTGCAAGGTGTGCGACTAGTCAGCAAATCAAGGCAAAAACTCAAAGACCAAGAGGATTGTTGTAGCTGTTACCCATTCTGGAGTGGAAGTGGAATAATATCCGCATGGATTTCATTACAGGGCTACCCAAGAGTCCCAAGGTGAATGATGCAATTTGGGTGATAGTCGATCGACTCACCAAATCTGCTCACTTTTTGGAATTAAAGGTGACTTGGTCTATGGAGAAGTTGGCAGAACTGTATGTCGGAGAGATTGTGAGACTACATGGAATTCCCGTATCAACTGTGTCATATCAAGATGCAAGATTCACGTCACATTTCTGGAAGTGTCTTCAGGCAGCATTGGGGACCAGGACTGATTTCAGTACTGCTTTTCATCCTCAAACTAATAGGCAGACTGAGAGAGTCAATCGGGTGCTAGAGGATATGTTGAGGTTTTGTGTGTTGGACTTCAGCATCAGCTGGGAGGGGCACTTAGCTCTGGTGGAATTTGCCTACAACAACAGCTTTTAGACTAGCATCGGTATGGCACCATACGAAGCTTTGTATGGGAGGAAGTTCATGACACCGGTGTGCGGATATGAAGTAAGGGAAAAGGCAGAGATGTATGGGCCTGAAATAGTGAAGCAAACTTCAGAGAAAATTGATATAACCCCCGTTCCCGTAAATACGTATTTCCCGAATATTATCTCTATTTTGATTATTATTTGTTAAATTATTTTTTTCTATTTAAAATCTTTTCTAAACAAAAAGGTTTGTTTTTTCAAATAATAGTGCATTTTAACCTCACTTTCCATTTTATAATTGACCGATTATATATTTTTCTCATTTGGATTATTTTAATATAAAATTGATAAGTCAATCCTTATCTTATTGTATAATATTGTTATTATTATTATTATTATTATTATTATTATTATTATTATTATTATTATTATTATTATTATTATTATTATTATTATTATTATGGAATTATTTTCATGAATATGTTGAACCAATTCTGTCATGTATTATTATTCTTATCATATTATTAGGTTTGCCCGTTGACACGTGCCTACGGCACGTCTTCGGAATGGTGCACCTTATTTGATCATATGAAATAGTTTTGGAGGTCGAGCAAATTAATTGAAGTAGCAAACATATTATATGAGAAACTTTTGGTGTCCAGCAAAAAACAAAATATATGATTTTTTTGAACTATTTTTAAAGCTTTTAAATTTTTAATTTTTTTAGTTTTTAAATTTTTTATTTTTTGAAAATTTTTAAAAATTATATTTTCTTAATTTTTTGAATAGAAGAGGGAGGGAGGGAGAGAGAGAGAGAGAGAGAGAGAGAAATAGAAAAAATATATATATATATATAGGAGTTATGTTGGGTGTGGGGGTTTGAATTTGAATTTTGGAGGGAACTTTTGGGGGGAAAATATGTTTTGTGAGGTTAGATCTGGGCCTTTGATTTTTTAGGAGATTGAAGGAGTACCACTTGATACCTTTCTTTGTGTTTTATTATATAGATTATTAGTATTATCATTTTGTTGTAAAGCATATTGTTTTCAATTGATCTTGTATTATATAATTATTTAATTTGAAGCCCGATCCAAGCCCATCTCCTATTGGATTCTAACCCAAATCCTAGTCTACCCTAAAACCATTAACCCAAATAATCACCAATAGACAAATACCCACATTCTCTTATATTCACTGCCTAAAGACTACCCCACTATCTCTTCGACCCTAATAATCAGCCTATTAATCCCCCCACCATCTCATTAATTGATTCTATAAACCCCACATCACACTAACTCCCCCTTTATCATAATATTATAATATATTCTATTAAAAAAAACCTTAATCCCTATGTAGCCGTCACCCCCCCCAACTCTTCACCTCCCTCGACCCTTCACCTCCTTCAACTTCCTCCCGCTCATCCCCCCGCTCCTCCTCGCACTCTCCGCTCGACTACCCCCAACACCGTCTCCACCTCCACCCGCTAGTCGACTCCGACCTCAAGCACCTCTGCCCCGTCGACCTCCTGTCGACCACCATCTTCAAACCCATCGCCATCTCGCTGCACCTCAACCTTCGACAACCACACCCACCGAAGCTCCTCCCTATCTCCGACCACTTGGGCTCCGTTTCTCCTCACCACTGCCTCCTTGCCATGGCCTTCCACCATTGCTGAGTGCCGCCTCTCCTCCTCCATTGAGCCACCCTCCAATCGACTCTGCCCTGTGTTCACCTCGTCGCCCAGTCGCGACCCCGCTCGACATCCTGTCGTCATCCTCCTCCTTCCTCCATCGTCCCGCCATTTTGTCAACTCGAGCACTGCCGTCATCCCCAACTACTGCCAACCATCGTTGTCACCATCCTCAATCACCGCCAACCCCTGCATCTCCTCCTCCATTGCCGAAACCCAACAGAGCATCTTCAACCTCCTGTCGAACTTCACCCACTGTCGTAAGCCCCACCGTCAACCCTAAGCGCCAACACCCCTGCATCGTCGCTGCCTTCAGTGCCGCCATCGACTGCTCAGTCACCTCCTCGCCGAAGCCTCGTGCCGTCACTCCTCTTCGCTGCTCCTCCCCGATCACCGATAGCAACTAGCCACCGCAAGCACCCACCCTTGTGCACCGCCAACGTCACCCCCTCAGGTCGTCCACCACCATAGTGCACAACATTACAGTCGCTCGAACGCCCGCCGTTTTTGCCTCCCCTGTTTTGGTGCAAAATAGGGCATCACTCGAGCTTTGAGTTCTTGTTGCAGCGTTGCTTCCCGACCGCCAGCGCTCCGCCATCAGCCGTCCTCGCCCTCGTCGCTGCTGTTGCTCCTCGCCGCAGTCGCCGTCAAGTCTCCCGTCGTCTCTCTCTCTTTGTCGCATTTGTGAAGAAGAACAGTGTAGGGGATTCTTGCTATTTGGTGTTGGTGAGTAGGTATCCACTGTTTGTGCGTGGTGTTTTGGAGAGACAATTGGTGTTTGGTGTTGTGAAGAGGATCCAGTGTTGGTGTTTTGCTGTTTTGGTGTTTTGCACGTGGCTCGCACATGTTAGTGCTTCGTGTTCGTGATTTGTCGCCTGGGATCCTAATACCGTTATTCCCTATATTGGATCTAACGTCATTCTAAAGGTAAGTCATCTCACTCTCGAATTATATTGTATTGTATTCGAGATTGTTTACTGAGTTCCGCAACTAGATCTATATTGATTATCATATATCTGTTACTGTTATCAATCGTTGGGATGCTACGAATTTACATAAGTGAATCCAAGTAGTAGTCTTGACTTCGTGCCGTATTCTGCCTCCAATGTATAGAGATCTTACATGCATTTATGTAGTTAATTATTGAATATAGGAATAGGAATTATTATTGTATTTCATGTCATGACATTACAAGACTATTGTAGATTGTATACTGTAACACCTGTTTTTCATTTTTATGTATTTTTGGTGTGATGCATTTATGTAGTTAATTATTGAACATAGGAATAGGAATTATTATTGTATTTCATGTCATGACATTACAAGACTATTGTAGATTGTACACTGTAACACCTGTTTTTCATTTTTGTGTATTTTTGGTGTGTATTTTTAGTTTTGGTGTATTTTCTCTCTTGTATTCTTCTGAACCGTATATTGGAGTTGTTTTCGATATATATTCGTTTTATTTTATTTTAAGCTCTTTGTTTTTGATTTGTTGTCTCTTTGGTTTCATTCTTCATTATTTGCTCTTTCTTTTATTTGGGCTCATTCTTTTGATTTTTATGTTTTAATTTTTTTTTGGGTGTTTGTGGTGGTGGTGATTGGTTTCTTGTCCTATTCCCAATCCTATTGTTTGATCCCTAATAAGATTACCAAAGCCAAATTTAACAAATCCTACTACTACTCCTAAATTACCCACAACCCAATTACCCATTAACCCTAATCCCCTTATATATATATCTCTCTAATCTCTCTCACAAACCCTAACCCTAATACCCTAGTCTTCCTCTCTCTCTCTCGGCTACCCCCCTCTCCCTCTTTGGCTGCGCCGCAACCCGACGCTGGCCTACCCCCACAACCAGTCGATGCCCAGGCCGAGCACCCCCTCCCGGCCTGCATCCAACCTGCAACCCCCCACACTCCGATCCTTTCTTGGCCGACTGCCCCTACTCCCGATTCCCCCTTTGGCCATCCCAACCACCCTTTACACCACCTCTCCACCATATATACCCTTAGTCTCTCTCTCGTGGTGTTCTGTTGTGGCCGCAAGCCACTATTGTCATCTCGCTTTTGGAGTTTTTGTTCGTGTGGAGATTTTCGCTCGAGTTGCTTGGATCCATTCGTTCGTGAATTTTCGTTCGTGGGTTTTGCTTGTTGTTGGGAATCCACTTCCGTTATTCTTGATTTTCATCATTCTTCATCTTCGGTTAAGGCAAGTAACTTGTACTCCAATTCATTTGTTTGATACAAGTCGAAAATACCACCTATAGTGTAGTTGGGTCTAGAGACGACTCTTGTTTGTGTTATGTTTGATGAGTTTTGTCTCTATTATGAAAATTTGACCATAGATGACTCACGACACAATATGGACATGGATTAACTTAGATTTTACCCGTTCTTGATTTTGATCATGTATGTGAGACTTTTGTGAGAATTCGTGATTTGGTTGAGACCCATGTGATATATTTGGTGTGGACATGCTAGATACCTAATTCATGATGTTTGGATACTTGGTAGACTCGATTTCATGTTTGGCTGTGTTTTGAACAAGTTTTGTATGATATATGTTGAGTTGTTGTTAAAAGGAAAAATCTGTATTTTGTCGCTGATATGTTTTGTTTGCTGTTTTGGATTGTCTTGAAGTCAGTATCTTAGTTCCAGTATAAAACATGAGTTTTAGAGAATTTCGTCTATTTTCAAACCAATCTAACCTTGCTTGATTTTATTTTCGTATGTGTGAGTTATGACTGTTTTACTACAGAGGTGTCGATCTTTTCCAGATTTTGTTTTTCGATGATTTTGATGACTAAATGATTTTGATACTGATGCTACATATATTATTTTGATTCAAAACTTTGGTCAGTGTTTCGTTATCTAGTTAGGGATTACCCAAAATTTTGGTGAATTTTATTGATAAGTTTTATGTGTCGTTTCATGCTCATTTATGTTCACCCTGATTCCTTTTACTGTATGAAAAATATTTGTGAAATATGAAAGTTAGTATATTTTATCTATTTTCATATCCTTTTGGCAGAATTGGATTTCGTTTCACTGGTTGCGAGAAATCATTGTTTTTGTACAGCAGTGTTGGGAATTCCAGATTTGCCAAACTCTCGTTTATTGATATTTTCTTATTTTTGATGACTGATCTAATTTTACTGGAAAATTTTGAAACTTTATATTTAGATACTGGACATATAGGGAAATATCCCAGATTTTTTGTGGATTTATTTAATGTGTTTTCATTCTGTTTTCCTGTTCTGGAATTTATTTTCTTGATTTCTGGCTGAACCTATTTTCTGTATTCAAATCAGTTTTGAGCTATTTTGTTGTGAATTAATATATGACTTATTTATACTCGCTTAATTCGTGTGGAAGTCTATTTTCCAGATCCTTCGACCGATCCAGATTTGGATGTTTGTGACACTAGGAATCACTATTTTACTACAGTATGGTCTTGCTGTCCTAAATTTGAGATTTGTCTATTTTATTCTTCCATGTATTATCTTGCACTCGTACATGTTTATCTTACAACTTGAACTTGCCATATGATCATGCCATGTTATTCTTGATATATTTTGCACATATACATGCTTGTTTGAAATTAATAATAAATAACCAAGCCGGAGTTTAAGGGACAGATCTAATAGTGGATAATTCAGAAACGTGTACTCGGAAGGGGATCCACTGATCCTACATGATTACTTGAGACATGATACTTGATACGTGATTACTTGATACTTGCACGCAAGACACGATACTTGCCACTTGCACAACTTGATATGTGATTACATCATATATGATATTTGGAGCTTGGAGCTCGATTACTTGGCTTGTCTCCGAGTATACTGCCCTCTATGGTCCACTATGAAATCTAAAGTGAAACTGTTTGTTGTAGCAACCATGTAAGGTAGGCTGCATAAAGTGCTACCTAGATAGTATCACTACAAGACTTGAACATGATACTTGAACATGATACATGCTTGCTTGATACTTGACTACATGATACATGAGACTTGATACATGATTACATGATACTTGACACTTGATGCATGTTTACATGATACTTGATTACTTGATACTTGATTTATGCCATATACTTGTTCACTTGCCATGCTAGTTGTTTATGTTGACATCACACTTATACCATGTTGCTAGTTAGTTTCCTCATGTGCTTGTATCCTACATTATAAGTGGCTCGTAACTTGCAATTGACGGATAAATGTTTTTCTCTTTTCCTCTTTCCTGCATTCGTTGAATTGTAGATTTTGGAGAACAGGTTCCAAATGGTATCGGAGACATGAAGTATTAGTGCTGCATTTTATTATTATTATTTCTTGTAGCTTGCTTGAACAATATTGTATTTTGAGACTTGGATTTATTTTTTGTATTTGGGCGATGTGACCCAAGATATTTGTTATATTCAGATCATGACTATTTGAGATATATATATTTGGTTTCAAGTATTCTTGTTGGTATTTTGGCTCATATGTGCATGTGGTTGATTCTCTTGCTCCGACTCTGATGATTTTTGTGAATGTTGTAAAGATTTCTTGAACAACTTATGGATGATAAAAATCATTCGCTGGGCTTTTGTCGCATATCCGTATTCTGTATTCTTTTTGGGAAGCAGGACGTGACGTGTACTAGTATTGATTGTTTATATGATTGATGTTGGTGTGTTAGTTGATTGTGATTAGTAAGATTATGGACATTATACATCTTAATACCATGCTCACATAGAGGTAACTTGCTGTGATTTATGTTTTCAACTCTTAACTTATCGTTCATAATATCTTAATTATTTTATTCACAAAAAATCTATTGAGACCCGGAAATTTATTGCTAACCTGAACATTGCCATGCTGTTTCAACCTATATACTGTCATCAAAATCTATAACCTTATGAATATGAAATGCAGCCCCATATTTCTAGTTTCCAGAAAATCCTGAATTTTTTAATTCTGACTTATATTGCATGAGTTATGACCATTTTACTACAGCTGCGTTCTATTTCCAGATTTATGCATATACCATGTTAACCTGAGTAAATAGATGAACTAATGATCAAATATCATCATGATAATTTCTAGATTGATAGTTAACATGCTTAAAGAAATGAGAATTATTTTTGCTGATTTTTAAATTGAATAATTTCTGCTTTTACATCTGAAATTAGTTAACACAGATAACCAGCCAGAAACGGTAACCTGTAAAGAACACTGAAATTCACATAGCTACTGTTGTTGGAATTTGGACTTTAAATATCCGTTGGAACCGGGAATGAGTCTAGTTTCTAGAACTTCTGACGGATCCACATTTGTTAATCCATAGCAGTGGGAAGTTCAATTTTAGTACAGCAACCTACTGCTGTCCAGAATTGAGTTCCCATAATTGATAATATATAATTGAATCAATAATATTAAATTTGGTGCATTTAATTGTATAGAGTACATTGCATGATGTTAGGGTTTTGTTGTCATCATTTTAGTGTCCCTTATTAATCACCTTATCGGTTTCCATTGATATTTTTGTCCCTATTGTTCCCTATTAGTATCGCATGTTAATTGAATAAAGAATGTTAATCAAGCCGGGGTTAAGGGTTGACTAGGGTAGTTGATAATATAGTGACTGTACTCGAAAATGTGGGCCTCGTTCTCAAAATATCGTTATCGTCATTGTGCAAGAAATTGTGTCAATGGCCAGTGTTATCGTCATTATGCAAGAAATTGCGTCAATGGCCGCAAGAAATTACTGCAATAGCCAGTGTTATTGTTATTGTACAAGAAATTGCTGCAACAGCCAGTGTTATATCGTGCTGAGTACATGACCTATAGAATCTACCACCTTAGTCTAAACGAAATTGATTGTATGCATAGAACCTGTAGTATCGGATGCAGTAGTATGTGCATTAGTTAGGATGAAAATAAATAGTAGACTTATGATTTTCATCGCATCGTCATTGCATATTGTCATCGTTATTGAACAGTGTTATCATTATTGTTTACCGTTATTGTTATCGTTTATTGTCATCACTGTCAATCATCTTTATTGCACATTGCATTGTTACCATTTTGCCATTGTTCATTGCCATCGACTCTATTATTTATTGAATTCATTGTTATACTGTAAATGTCATTGTTTCTCTGTTTCTCTACTTGCTTTCCATGACTTGCTCTAAGGATATTTTTTTCTGTTTTTTAGATGAACATGTTACAGGTAATCAAGGAAAATTTCCTGATGGACTAGGAGATCAACAATGGTGAAAGAATTAAATTTGCATCGTCGCCTAAATAATTATTGTTTTGTTGAAGTCTTAACTAAATTGAACATTGTTATTTCTTGTATTGTGGGCTTTTGACCCGAATATTATTTTGTTGATTTGAGATGTTGGATTGTTGTTATGTTGGTTACTTTATGCTTAAATTTCAAGTTTTTTTATTCATGTGATTACTCCTTTAATGCATACGTGGTTATATTACTTCCTGTTTATATTGTTGAGTTGAATCGATAACAGCTAATGGATGATGCAAGTCATTTGCTGGGCCATGTCACGTGCTTGCATTCCTTTTTTTGGGAAGAAGGGCGTGATAATTGAGCTGATCAGGAAGATGCTAGTTGACGCACATAGTAGGTAGAAGAGTTAAGCCGACAACCGGAGAAGAGATCTGGAGTTCGAAGAGGTGGACTATGTTTTCCTGAAAGTATATCCAACTAAGGGTGTGATTCAGTTTGGGAAGAGTGGAAAGTTAGCCCCGAGGTACATTGGACCCTAGAAGATATTGAAGAGGACAGGAAAAACAGCCTATCGGTTGGAGTTACCGGAGGAACTGGCCAAGGTGCATAATTTCTTCCACGTGTCTATGTTACGAGGCTATATTTCGGATCCGAGTCATCATCTACCGGAAGTGCCCGAGGGTCTGCAGTTGGATTTGAGTTACAAGGAGCGTCCTGTGGAGATTGTGGACCAATGGGAGAATGTTTTGAGAAATAAAACTATACCTATGGTCAAGGTCATCTAGAGGAACCAATTGATTTAGGAAACCACTTAGGAATCTGAGGAGAGGATGATGAGAGACCACCCTGAACTTTTGGTTAGATTTTGTAAATTTTTTGTTTCTTTTGTTTTCTCACTCTTTAAGCGTAGTTTCGAGGACGAAACTATTCTAAGGAGGGAGTGTTGTAACATCCCAGAATATATATATATATAATAATAATAATAATAATAATTGAATTTTTACATTTTGCACGTGTAATGCAGTTGGAATTTTTTATATTCATGTTCTTCTCATTTTAAATTAATACAATCTACATTATTATTATTATTATTATTTTTTGAAGCTCATGGGCCTAAGAAATTTTTTTTTCTAAAGAAACCCATTTTTTTTTAATTGAGCCCATTTGTAAAACTGTATTAAAAAAAAGGAGGTGGTGTGCACAAGCACGTGCACGTGCACACGTGCATTGTGCACACAAGGGAAGGCTGACGTTGGGAACGTTGGAGACTTCTTGACCAAGTCATGAAGTATGGGGTAGTGGAGAGAGATAGTGGGAGGTAGTTTTGTAACTACTTAATAATTTTATAAATAAACTCCTAAGCCTAAAGTCATTTACTATAATCCTAATCAAAAACATTTATTAAACAAGAGTGAGAGGCAGATAGTTCGGGTGATTTCGTTAGGGGCTTACTGTTGATTTTGGAGCTTGGTTTGTGCTTGGCTTTTTGGGGATTTCGGTGGGTTGTTTGTGTGGTTCCTTTTGCTTTGGAAAAGGGAAATTGCTTTTTAGAGGTGGGTGTTTCTTTATACTCTCTAAATTATAGAATAATTGCATTTGTAGGTGTTCTAAAGTTCAATTGTAGATGTAGAATTGTTTAATTTATTCTCATTGATTGTGATGCATGTGGTAGGAGAAATGTAACCCCTGTATTTTATTTTTGTGTATTTTGAGTGTATTTTTCGTTTTGGTGTATTTTCTCTCTTTGTATTTCTCTTGTATTTCTCTTGGACCGTATATTGGATATTTGTTTTCAATATATTCATTTACTTGATTTTGTCTCTTATTTGACCTCCTTGTTTCAATTTGTCTCATCTGTTTCATCTCCTAGCTGTACCGCTCCCCTCTCTCTAACCCTAATTCATTGCCTATGTATATATATATATTGTATATATATATAGCACCCATGCAACCCCCACCCCCCCCCCCCCCCCCCCCCCCCGGCTTCCTCTTTACCCTAGTAGCCGACCTATCTCTCCCCTCTCCCGGTTCTTTTTCCGATTTGTGCACCCCGACCCCCCTTGCGATCTGCCACCTCCTCCTGACCCCAGATTGCTCCTGCGGCCTCATCTGAACCCCTCCTGCCTCTCACCATAGTCATCAATGACTGCAGCAGCTACACCCCTCCGCCGTTCCTCCCTCTTGCTGTCTCTCTCTTTGTGTGCGTGGAGACTGGTGCAACTAGCATCACTGCTCTCTCATCCGCCATCCCTCCTTCTGTTGGAGTGCGTGTCGGTCTTGATAAGTTCGTGCATTTGTTCAAGAGTTGTTCGGGTTGTTTTGGTGTTTGGTGCTCGTGAGTTTTGGTGTGTTCGTGTTCCGTTCGTGGTTCGTTGGTATTCGTGGGTTTTTGTTCGTTGCCCGGGAACCCATTACCATTATTCTTGGTGTTCATTTTATCTTCGGTTAAGGTAAGTAACTTGTACTCAATTTCTTTGTATGATACAAGTCATAAATACTGCTTGTAGTGTAGTTGGGTTCTAAAGACAACTCGTGTGTAATGTATTTTTGATGAGTATGTTCTCTATAGTGCTATTGATCATAGTTGCCTCACGACACAAATTTGACATGAAACAACTTAGGTGTTGACCGTTCTTAATGTGATTATATTTGTGATATAATTATGATGAATTGTGTGTTTGTTGGGATTCATATGATATACTTGTTGTGGACATGCCATATACCCTATTACATGATTTTTGGATACTTAGTAGACTCTATGACATGTTTGGTTGTGTTTAGAACGAGATTCGTATGTTGTATGTTAATTTGTAGTTAAGAGAAAAATCTGTATTTTGTCGGTGATTAGTTTTGATTGCTTTTTTAGACCATATTAATGTCTGTATCTCAACTTCAGTATTTAACATGATTTTTAGAGAAATCCGTCTTCTTTCCAAACACTCTGACCTTGATCGATTTCATTTTCGTATCTGTGAGATATGACTGTTTTACTACAGAGGTGTATTTCATTTCCAGATTTCGCCTCTTGATAGTTTCGATGACTAAACTATTTTGATAGTAGTGTTAAACATATTATTTTGATCTGAAATTTTTGTCAGTATTTCTATACCTATTTAGGATTACCCAGAATTTTGCTGGATTTTATTGATGAATTTTATATGCCGTTTCATGCTCGTTTATAAAGACTATACTTACTGGATTTTACTCGCTGTTCTGTAAAGATTTGTATTTTCGCCCTAATTCTTTTTCCTATATGAAAAATATTTATGAAATATGAAAGTTAGCTTATTTTGTCTATTTTCTTCTCCCTTTGGCTGATTTGGATTTCGTTTCCCGGTTTGCGAGATATTACAGTTTTCGTACAACAGTGTTGGGAATTCAAGATTTGCCAAACTATCATTTCTTGATATTTTCTGATTTTTGTTGACTGAACTAATCTTACTGGAAAATTATGAAACTTTATATTCTGATACTAGACATATAGGAGAAAATCCCAGATTATTCCTGGATTTATTTGGCATGTTTTGATGATGTTTCACTGAATTTGAATTCGATTTTCTGATTTCTGGATGAACGTGTTTTCTGTATTCAAATCAGTTTTGTGTTATGGTTTTGCAAAATACTATATGACTTATTTAAATTCTCTGGATTTAGTTGGGAGTCTATTTTCTAGACCTTTCAACTGAATCAGATTTGCATGTTTGTAACACCGGGAATCTCAGTTTTACTGCAGTATGGTCTTGCTGTCCTTAACTTGAAATCTCGTTATTTTATTCTTTGGTGTGTTATCTTTCACCCATACATGTTTATCTTACAATTTGAACTTGTTACTTGATCATACCATGATATGCTTGCCTTGTTTCGTGACACATACATGCTTGTTGACATTAATAATAAAATAACCAAGCTGGGGTTTAAGGGACAGATCTAATAGTGGATAATTCAGAAACATGTACTCGAAAGAGGATCTTTTGATCTTATGTGATACTTGAGGCTTGATATTTCACCACTTGAGGCTTGTTACTTGATACTTGATACTTGATACTTGATACTTGGCTTGATACTTGATACTTGGCTTGGTACTTGAGACTTGAGGCTTGATATTTCACTTGAGGCATGATACTTCACTCTTGAAGCTTGTTTACTTGATACTTGAGGCTTGATACTTGATACTTGATTTCTTGAGGCTTGTCCCTGTGTAACACCCCAAAAAAAATTTTCTTTTGAAAACTAAACCTCTAAATGCAATTCTTTCAATTTTTATATCACTTTAAACATAAACTAAAATAGTTATATTTCATTAAAAATTTGGGCAGAGTTTCCCCTGTAATTTCTGCCCCGAAACACAATTAGCTTACGGAATTCTGCTTTAAATTCCATAGCTCACATCATAGGTAATAATATCACGGGCTCCCCAGGCCAAAATGAGCAGAATCACACAGGCAATATAATATCATGCTTTGGGGGCCAAACTCATAACAGAATATCAGTTACCAATTAAAAACCATAATTTTCTTTGAAAACGTAGTAAAAATTTTAGAAAAACCTTGTAAAACCTACCACAGGACCCGGTACGCCACAACGAGATGGGTACTGGTCAAGAACATACCATACTACCCTACACTATACTCATCATCGACACCCAGGTACTTATACATTCAAATTACAATTTAAATCACGAATTTCACTATTCACCTAACTAATTTATACAAGAATTTAAAAAAAAAATAAAACTCCACTCTACAAACCTATGCCTCACCTCTGCGCTGCTGGGGACCTGTAACAGTAGGGGATCTAGGGTAGTCCAGGGACTCCCTAACCCCCCAAACACTAAGGGGTCAGCCATTTCTGGTGTGAGTATAGTTATTAATCTAATAAATATATTAAAATTGTATAAAGAAAATAATTTAAACTTACAACCATCAAGTTAAGATAATGCAACCTGAATTCTGAACACAACAACATCACCAATACGATGTTATATCAAATACTTTGCCAACCTGCATTCAACTATTTAATTATCCATAACTTCACACATTTCACTATATGCTTCACATCAACCTCGTATATATATATCCTTATTTTACATTCGCATAGTGTGAATATTCATCTATCCACAATTATCATCATAGCAGCATTTCGTTATTTATGTGAATAAAACCATTTTCTTATTGCATACATCGCACGCATCCAAACAACAATACCATCTACCTCATCATAACATCTCATTACAAGTATTTATTTTATTGTATAACATCACGTTTATCTGTTTTTATAGCATCATAAACATATGCATTCATTCCCAGAATATCACACTCATTTATGTCGTATAACACAAACATCACATTTCATTTCACTTTGCGAGATACTTGCATTTCATCACATCATTAACACATCACTAATTCGAATACTTATACTCATATCATCAAAACATGTTTTATAGCTCATTCTCATCTCATTATTTCACTTTAGTAATTTCTCATTCTTATAAGTAATATATCTTATTATCATTTTCACTTATAACACAAATTGCCATTAGCTTCACTTTCTTTCTCATCACAATATACTCCATATCCCCAAACACAATTTGGGCCACAACATATCACACCCCAAAGCCGATAGCTTGGGTAATAATCACCGCACCCCAAACACACAGTTTTGGTAATATCACATCACATCTCAAGCCGATAGCTTGGTTATTAATTCACTTCAATTACTATTCATCTTCACTATACTTTATTCTTCATTTCCATTAATTATTACCAATATCATGCCAACTCACCATGCAAATTATGCCAAGGCAGGTAGTTCCCACCATTTCCACAGAAATAGCGGGCAGGTAGTTCCTTGACACAATTCTAAGATGTAACAACTCATATCATACTATAGTTTACTTCAATAATCACTTTCATAATACAATTACTTCATACTATTCATATTAACACACGTCTCTTTTACTATTTTCATTTTAAATTAACCACGTACTGCATTTATCATTTCTTTTCATACACAAACTCATAACTCGTATTCCTTCATATTCACTTCATTCACAACCACTTTCTTTCCCATTCACAATTCACTTTTCACTTTCTGCACTTTCACATTTTTATTTACACTTAGTTATTTTATTAGTTTGCCAACCAGTGAGCCACATTATCCTAATATACTGAAAGCCGACAGCCCAGTAAACACGCTGCCCGATGCTCTCCCAGAGTCTTACTCGTCCGAGGCTACGTTTTCCTCCTAGCCGAACTAGCGAGGGAACCACTAACCCCAAGTAGAACATGGGTACTTCCTCCCAGCCGAAGCCAAAAGGAAAAAACCACTGACCCCAGGTAACCTGGGTACTTCCTCGCGACGGCTGTCATCGAGGGAAAAACCACTAATCCCAGATAAACTGGGTACTTCCTCGCGATGGTTGTCATCGAGGGAAAAACCACTAACCCCAGATAAACTAGGTACTTCCTCGCGACGGCTGTCATCGAGGGAAAACCGGGCCTCAAGCCGATAGCTTAGGCGATAAAATCCACTTACCCCAAACATAGTTTGGGTCCACTTACCCCAAGCCGGTTCTTGGGTGTTAGGAGGTCTATCCCAAACCCCCAGGATTGCTGCAGGTACTGGTCAACAAAGCCATCTGTTATTAGCATTAATCATTTCATCTTTCCATCTTGCTCTATCAGACAAGTATTTCACTTTTTAATTCACAAACTAGTCATGTCTTTGACTTTAACCACAGGAATTAATAACACATTTTATAAGTGCGTACCATCTTATCCTTTATCTTGATATCAATAAACCACATTATGCATACACCCTGTTATTAACATATAAACTCATCATATCATATTAATGCATAATATTAATGCGCCAAGATATTTATTTTGCCATAACATCCCACATTAAGAATACCATATTATTCATTACCTCACTGCACCATATATAGGCATACGCTAAGTTATAACATTAACAGGAGAACTACATTATGTTATTCCATATCTTAAAAGTATCAAAATGTATACTTCATCACATTATAATATCATATTATTACTCATTAATTCATTTCGAACACAATTAGAATGTAAACAAATACTTTATCACACAAGCATTTCATTTTTAATTTAACAATTGCCACACCCTTGACTTTAATCAAGTGAGTCATTATCTCATCGTACTACATATATTTATTCATCCGGGTGTTGCATTTATAGGGTTATTACTTCATAATATACCGTATCATAAAGATATCCGAGTATGTAATTCATCACACTTTTATAACTTAAGCGTACATAAATTTTAAATAACGGATTCTATCATAATATCACCCATTAGTTCACTACAAACACAATAATAAAACCTACATAAGCTATATCATTAATTTCATCAATTATCACATCATTACTCATTACCGACTATATGTATATATCACAAAAAGGCACCACAATCACTTATTTCGTCTAATTATATCTAATAACATCCAATTATAGCAAGCTAGCCCATACACAACGTTCCACGTATGCCAAACCGCCTATAAAGGGCCTATGTGGCCAAAAACATGCACGAAACATGCACGGAGTAGAAAAAGACATAAACCGTGTGAGTTATTAATTTTTATTGTTTAAAAACATCATACTAACCTCTAAAGTAGATTTGATGTGTTCAAAATAGTAAATTTCGGCAAATATCACAAAAACCCGTTTTCAGCCCTTAAAAATCCGAATTTTTCCGAAAAATGAATTTTTAGCATAACTTCTACCAAATGTATCGAAATGCCACGAAATTTGGCCACAACATAAAATATACATAAATACACATACTCACCTGACGGATCAAGCAAATGATGTCCCACGTCCGCCCGGTAGCCAGTCGAAGTTCAACTTTTTCCACCTAATTGGAAAATTATAGAACCGATTAGCTTAGAACTCATAACGTGACCTACGAACCTCCAATTTCGAATCCGTCTTCACCCACACGTCACAAATGACATAAGTAGGCGAGCTACATCAATGGATTTCAAATTCGAAACCCAATACAGGAACTGACATATTGATCGGAGGCTTTCTAATAAGAAAATTCTCTATCTCCTAATTTCTTTATTCCCTTCTTCCTAATTTCTCAAATTAGGGTTAATAATAATAATAGGACTCAATTACACTGCCAAACCCAACAAATTCTCACCTAAATCTCGCTCGGGCATTTCACCGAATACCCGACGCGCACTTTTCCCCTATAGTCCATTTTACTCAATTTAATTGAATTTAAAGCCTATAAAAACTACCAAAATTTCTCATTGAACCTCTTATAACATTTTTCATCCTCCAATAATTTTTTTCTATCATCAATGGAACCAATTTTTCCTTTCCAAATTCACAAACCCTAATTTATCAACAACTTATAAAATCTCCAAGAACTCACTAATTTCTTGCCTCTACTATTCCTAACCTCTTCTAATCTCCCCACCATAATATTCCTACTCAATAGAAATTAACCACACTTAATTTTATACAAATAAATAAAATAGGGTATACCTTTCTGGAGTTATTTCTCCAAATCGACTCCACCACTAGCTAGAGCACCCTTCACTTAGCCTACCCCTCAATTTAATTTGAGAATCATGGAGAGATGGAGCGGATTTGGGCGTGGGAGGGGATGGCCGAAATTTGGGTCGGTTTGGATCGGGAGGAAGGAAACGGAAAGGAAAAGAAAGAAAGGAAGAAGGAAAATAGGGGGGGAATTAAAAAAATATATATATTATATACTAATAATAAGAATAAGGGATATTTACATATAAACCCTCCAAATCCAAAATATTACAAATAAACCCCAATTTTTTTCTATAATATTACGAACAATACAAAATACATTAAAATTATCTTATAATAATCCCCCAGAATGATAAAATAAAATAAACTATATTTCCTCATATAAAATCTCAACTCGTAACTCCAATATAACAATAATACCCATCTACCACAAATATTCATACCAATATCAATATTGAAAATAAATAATATAAGATATCACTTAAAAATAATTCTCACCCCTACAAGATGTAAAAACGAATATTTTCGATATTTTAAAATTAGAGGTGTTACACCCTGAGTACACTACCCTTTATGGTCCACTATGAAATCTAAAGCGAAATTGATTGTTGTAGCAACCATGCGGTATGGGATGCATGAAGTGCTACCTAGATAGTAATAACTACAAGACTTAATACATGACACTTGAACATGATACATGCTTACTTGATACTTGATTACATGATACATGAGACTTGATGCTTGAACGTAATACTTGACACTTGTACTTGACTACTTGACACTTGTTACTTGTTATTTGATTTCGTGATACTTGATTTGTGATACTTGATACTTGTTTACATGATACTTGTTCACTTGACATTTGATACATGCCACTTATACTTGTTCATCTTGCCATGTTAGTATTCTATTTTGTTATCATGCATATTCCATGTTATTAGTTAGTTTTCCCCATGTACTTGTATCCTGCATTACAAGTGGTCCGTAACTTGCATTGACGGGTATCTTGTTTCTTTTTTCTATCCCTGCAATTATTAAATTGCAGAATTTGGAGAACAGGTTCCAGATGGTATTGGTGAGATGAAGTATTAGTGCTAGATTATGCTATCATTATTTCTTGTAGCTTGCTTTGAACAATTGTATTTTGATACTTGGATTTATTTGTATTTGGGCAATGTGACCCAGAATATTTGACTTATTCAGATCATGATTATTTGAGATTAATATTTGGTTTCAAGTATTCTTGTTGGTATTTTCGTTCATTTGTGCATGATTGGTTGATCCTTTTGTTTCTGACTCTGATTATTCTTGTGAAATATTGTAAAGATTTTTGAACAGCTTATGGATTATGAAAATCATTCGCTCGGCTTTTATCGCATATCCGTATTCCATATTCTCTTTTGGGAAGTGGGGCATGACAGGATTTTTAGTGGTATCAGAGCCCAGGTTTGGCTAACATATTAGTTTGACTGATATATTAGATAAGTTTGGCTCGAACTGGGATTTGCTCAACATTTCACCAACCATGCATGCATAAATGAATTAATTATTATCAACATTGATCTGGATGCTAACTGTTTTTGGTTTTGTGCAGACCATGGCTTGTAGAGATTTTTCTCGTATCCTGGGTGACCAGCCTGAGCTTGAGGCTGTCACCGTTGTGCTTGAGCGCTTGATCAATATGCAGTAGAACCAAAGTGATTTGGTGATGGCTGCTTTGGAAGCCGCTCGAGTTCCTCTGCCTGTTGCGCCTACGCAGGCCATTCTTCCTTCCCGTTCGGGTACAGTCATGGACTTCATGAGGCTACATCCCGATAAGTTTTTAGGCACTGAGATGCCTTTGGAGTCTGAACAGTGGTTGATTTCGACATAGCAATTGCTTTTGGCAGCTAGGGTTGCAGATGCAGATCGTGTGAATGTAGTAGCCATCCAGCTGGTGGACTTGGCTCATATCTAGTGGAAGTCTGAGTCCGAAAGGCTCGAAAGGCCGATCACTTGGGCTACTTTCACTAGGAGCTTCTTGGAGAAGTTCTTTCCTAGCAGCACTAGAGTAGAGATGGAGCAATAATTCTTGGCCCTGAAACAAGTTGGTCGTATTTCTAGTAATGAAATTTTGTTACATATTATTTATGCAATGTTGTAACATGAGACTTTCTTGAAACAGGGCTCCAGGTCTGTGGACGAGTACGCAGCTGAATTTAGTAGACTTAGCCACTTTGCAACCGTTCTTGTGGCGAACGAAGAGGATAGTGCTCGTAGATTTAGTTTGGGGCTTGAGCACGAGATTAGGGTGTAGTTTGTCTCCCTCCACTTGCGCACTTATGCAGAAGCTCTTGAGGCAGCTCGGGCTCAGGAGCAGGCTCGGGGTGGATTGGCTCCATCTCAGCGGACCGTTCCGCACTCAATTGCTATGCCTTTTGGTGGGCCTGTTCAGAGGTCCGTCCCAGCCCGGTCAGGGCAGCTCCTTACTCTTTTGTGGTACCTCAGCAGACTAGTTTTGTAATATCCCGACCTGTTAAATAATAAATATTTTTATTTATTTATTTATTATTATTAATTATTTTTATTATTTAATTATTTTATTTTATTTTCGGAATTGAGATATTTTGATGGATATTACTTAGTTTAATTATTAAACACCATCTGTATAAGTACCGGCCTGTATACATCTGTATTGTATCAAATTGGTACTGTAAACCTCTGAGCTGATAATAAAAATTTATTTTTATTATTATTTTCAGAATTTAATTATTTTTATATAGATTGTGCGGTTTTACAGACAGAAATTATTAGTACACTTATTAATCTATACGTGCGCATATTGTATCGATTTCATGCGTCCGTATAAATCATGTAGTATATGTTTTGGACAAAAAAATATATTTTTGTCATGACAAATCTAAAATTGGATGGCTAGGATTAAGTGGTAGGATTAAACCTAGGATTTGGATTAATTAGGGTTACATAAAAGATCTAGGGTTAACTTCTACTAGAAGTCTCCACCTCCACCTCACCATGCCACCTCACCCCCTCCACCTCCTCATGCTTGGCCAGCCAACATCCCCAAGGGGATTTTTGAATAAAACCCTAGCACATTATGCACTCCAACCCTTCTCCTTCATCCTATAAATACCCCCACCCTCACCCCTTTTCCTGATTTACCAAATTTTTGGAGAGAAAAAGAAAGAGAAGAAAACCCTAGAGTTCCTCTTGTAGGTTTGGAGCTTTCAAACAAAGCTAGGAGGAATGAGAAGTAGCATAGCTAGTCATTCCTACAAAGTAAAACAAAGGTGGGGGTTTCTCTACTATTTTTGTATGTTGATTTTTGTTTAATTTGCTCTCTACTTATGGTTATATGTGTGTATGTATGTTGTATGTTGATTAAAACAACTTGGAGTGATTATTGAGCATATAAGTAGTGGGTTGGATCACAAGGATCCCATGAAAAGTTTGAATGGTGGAAATTAATTTAAAACACATAAAGATTGGATCTTTAGCCTTGCTACTACTATTGTTGTTATTATGGTTAAATTTCACTACTTGGACTAAAGAAATATGCATAAGAATGGTTGAATAAAAAAGGGGTTTTTCATGTAAGGAATGTTGAAAGAATAGAACTCACAAAAGAAAAAAACACATAAAAATGAGATCTTTGAACTTGTTATGTTTATGGTTGTTGTTTTGGTTCTTAGTTAAACACAAGTTAACAACTTGGACTTTTACTATGTGCATATAAAGTTAGTAAAGTAAAAATGGTTACTTACCCATTCTTGGGGTTATAGGACTTAACATGCTAATTAAAAGATAGTATTTTTGTTGTATGTTGTTTCCCACCCTAATAAAGATCATGTCTTTACTAACTTTTTGTTCATAAAAAAGTAAGTTTTCTTGATGTTGGAATTGTAGGATTGAAGGAAACTAAGTTTATTTGTAACTCAGTAAGAGTTGATTATTGTTTATGTAGGAACTTGTAATTTGGTAAAACTAGTTCCTTGTAATAAATGGGACTTGTAATCCCTAAAAGAAGTAGTTCTTGTAATATGTAGGTAAGCCTAGATAGTACCTTAGTTTAAAGAACCCATGCTAGTGATGTAGTAAGAATCCATACTTGAGTTGTAGAAAAAGAACCCATGCTTGGGATGTAGTAAGAATCCATGCTGGAGTTGTAGAAAAAGAACCCATGCTTGTGATGTAGTAAGAATCCATGCTTGAGTTGTAGAAAAAGAATCCATGCTTGAATTGTAGAAAAAGAACCTATGCTTGTGATGTAGTAAGAATCCATGCTTGAGTTGTAGAAAAAGAACCCATGCTTGTTGATGTAGTATGAATCCATCCTTGAGTTGTAGATAAAGAACCCATGCTTGGGATGTAGTTAGAATCCATGCTTGAGTTGTAGAAAAAGAATCCATGCATGAGTTGTAGAAAAAGAACCCATACTTGTGATGTAGTAAGAATCCATGCTTGAGTTGTAGAAAAAGAACCCATGCTTGTGATGTAGTAAGAATCCATGCTTGAGTTGTAGAAAAAGAACCCATGCTTGTGATGTAGTATGAACCCATGATTGAGTTGTTGTAGAAAGAAATCCATGTTTAAGTTGTAGTAGAACATCATGCTTGAGTTGTGTAAGAACCCATTCATACCTAAGTGACATTCTAGTAAACCTACCATGCTTGAGTTGTGTAAAGAACCCATTCATGCCTATGTAACATTCTAGAAAACCTACCATGCTTGAGTTGTGTAAGAACCCATTCATGCCTATGTAACATTCTAGAAAACCTACCATGCTTGAGTTGTGTAAGAACCCATTCATGCCTATGTGACATTCTAGTAAACCTACCATGCTTGAGTTGTGTAAAGAACCCATTCATACCTATGTGACATTCTAGCAAACCTACCATGCTTGAGTTGTGTAAGAACCCATTCATGCCTATGTGACATTCCAGTAAACCTATCATGCTTGAGTTTTGTAAGAACCCATTCATGCCTATGTGACATTCTAGTGAACCTACTATGCTTGAGTTGTGTAAAGAACCCATTCATGCCTATGTAACATTCTAGTAAACCTGCCATGCTTGAGTTGTGTAAAGAACCCTTTCATGCTTATGTGATATTCTAGCAAACCTACCATGCTTGAGTTGTGTAAGAACCCATTCATGCCTATGTGACATTCTAGTAAACCTACCATGCTTGAGTTGTAGTAGATCATGCTTGAGTTAGTCATTGTTCTATGTCAAATGAGAACCCATACATGCTTGTGAACCTATGAACAATACCATGCTAGATTGTAGTACAACTATCATGCTTGAGTTAGTAGTAGAACACCATGCTTGAGTTGTAGTAGATCATGCTTGAGTTAGTTGTTGTTCTATGTCAAAAGAGAACCCATTCGTGTTATGTGACTTCTAGAAAACCTATCATGCTTGAGTTGTACTAAAGAACCCATTCATGCTTGTATGACATTGTAGTAAAACCTATCATGCTTGAGTTTTACTAAAGAACCCATTCATGCTTATGTGACTTCTAGTAAAACCTATCATGCTTGAGTTGGTAGTAAGGGGCCATGCTTGAGTTTATGTACCATGTTTAAGTTGTAGTCGAACATCATGGTTAAGTTGCTAAAGGTTCTAGTAAAGAACCCATCATGCTCGAGCTTTATTGTTTTATGTTGAAATGAACCCACCCATGCCTATGTAATATTCTAGTGAACAATCATGCTTGTGTTGTATGTAGAAACCAATAATTAGGATAAATAGTTGTTTTTATGTGTTGTCTCATACGCAGCCCGCCTGGCCCGTATGTAGCCGTTGGTTCCTCATTGGGCTCGTATGTAGGTATTGTCTTAAATAAGTAGGCTATGAGTGGATCCGGAGAGATCGTGTGAAGTCTAGTGTAAGACTGAGTTCATTGTGTGGACAAATTGTCACACTCTCTAGAAGAGGGACACGTACGGTGCTTTTCATGACGAGTTGGAAGCACAATGCATGTCTCGCTTGTTTGGTTAGAAGAGGGACACGTACGGTCCTTTTCATGACAAGTTGGAAGCATGAGTTGCATATCTTGATTGTTTGACCCATATGGTGCCTTCTCATGATGAGTTGAGAGTATGACTCTAGGTTGAGAGTATCTTGTAGCTCGTACGGCCCCATTTGGTTGGTTAGGGTTAGTGACATCGTAGGGTAGTAACTTGTTACTTAACCATTTTTATCTATAAATTGCCCAAGAGAGAGAGTTGGTGTTGGGGGTGATACCCTATACTCCAACCTCTCCTATAGGCTGACACTAGGTGGTGTTATCGGGATGTATTCTCCTGTCAAAGGGATACGTGCGGTGCTTTTTCATGACAAGTTGGGAGCACGGGTTCCGTATCTTGATTGTTAATTCCCGATTGTACCATGATAAGAACGAGAGGGTTTCATAAGAAAATAGACCCTACGATCCCGGCAGGTTCTATGCCTTCTCATGACTAGTTGAGGGCACGGAAGAAGGTTGACAAGTACCATGTAGTTCGTGTTGGCTTTTGGGTGAGGTCCGGCACGCCGAACAATAGTCACCAGTCATGTAGTATTATGTCATGAATAGGATGGGTACAAAAAGTATAATTCATAACGTGGGTTCAAATCCCTAAATATGGAGAACGGCTTGATATGGACATATGTAGTTATGGGATGCATACAATTCCAGATTCTCGCTTGCATTAGAATTGGAGCATCTTAGCCTTAGTTAACATTGCATTAAATTCTAAGTCATAGCACTCACGAACACTTAAACTACACTGACATATTTCACCATGCTTTTATATGTTGTTTTGGAGATTCACTGCTAGTCATCAGCCTTTAAGCGTCAGTGAATACTAACATCCCCACTTCAATAGGTACTGCATTGTAGAAGTACAGGTATTGGATTTCAGTCGTGGATACAGGATCACCACACCGGGAGAACTCTAGTCAAGGCATGGTTTACAAGTGAAGAGCCCGATGTTTTATCATTTTCATACTCTGATGTAATTTGTTGAATCAATGGAAAACACTCGGCTGTAATATAGTATTAGTGAAAAGTTCTAAAATTTTCCTGTTTTCTATGTATAGTGACTAATTGAATATAAAGGTCCTTGCTCGTGTCTCGAATTCTCCATATAGAAAGTTCGGGGCGTTACCGACTTTTGCCGTCTTGCTGGGCATGAGCGCAAGGACTGCAGGCATGCCAATTGCTGCTGCTTTGGATGTTGTGCTTCTGATCGTATGGCGCGGGATTGCCTGCGACAGCAGCAGATGGCTCTTCCAGCCAGGAGTCTCGTTCAGCAGGTTGTCCCAGCTCGTGGTCCAGTTAAACCAACCCTTCCTCCACAGTGTAAGATTGTTGGTCAGAGGACCGCTGCTCCCAGGAGAGGTCAGGCTTTCAACCTGACTGCTGCTGATGCTGAGTCAGCTGAGGGTGTCGTTGCAGGTATCTTTTATTTTATTGATTTATTGCTTTGTTGTTTCTCTTGTTTCGTCATTTACTTTGCTTTGTTTCTTTCTGTTTATCTTCTGCATTTGTTTTCCTCACCCCTGTTCAACCATTCTTTTCTTTGTCTCTTTTGATTCTATTTTAGGTGTTGTCCTTGTTTGCCCTTTTCCTGCTCATGTTCCTTTTGATTCCGGGGCAACCCATTCTTTTGTCTCCTCTCGATTTGTCGCTCGCCAACAGTTGGAGTGTAGCAATATGTCAGAGGCTTGGAACATTGTGACAGGTGATGGAGTTGTCATTTGTTTTCGGGAGTGCAGGCAGTGTCCCATAATTATTGGTAGCACAGATTTCAAAGCCAATCTGATTGTAAATGGGAATTCAGGATTTGACGTTATTCTGGGTATGGATTGGTTGGGTGAAACCCATACCATTATTGATTGCCGTGCCAAGAAAGTTGTGTTCCGGATTACAGATCGCGCAGAGTTTGAGTTCCATGTCGGGGAGTCTCCCCTTGGTCGAGCTGCATTTGATCAGGAGGTTTGTGCGATGGAGTTACATTCAGGCTGTGAGGCTGCGCCTCTAGTATTTTGGGATTTCCTGGATGTTTTTCCGGAGGAGTTACCTGGCTTACCCCCCGATAGGGATGTGGAGTTCGGTATTGAAGTTCAGCTGGGTACGACGCCTATATCGAAGAGTCCCTACAGGATGGCACCGGTTGAGTTAGTAGAGCTTAAGGTGCAGATTCAGGTATTGCTTGATTTAGGTTTCATCAGACCCGGGGTTTCGCCTTGGGGTGCTCCAGTCCTTTTTGTCAACAAGAAGGATGGTAGTCGTCGACTGTGTGTGGATTATCGGGAACTAAATAGTGTCATTGTGAAGAACCGGTATCCGTTGCCCAGGATCGATGATTTGTTGGATCAGTTGAGTGGGGCTGCTATTTTCTCGAAGTTGGATCTTCATTCTGGGTATCATCAAGTCAATGTGAAGGCGACTGATGTGCAGAAGACAGCTTTCAGGACTAGATATGGCCACTATGAGTACCTTGTGATGCCATTCGAGGTTACAAACGCATCTGCTGTATTCATGAGTCTTATGAACCAGGTCTTTTCTCAGTTCTTGGATAGATTTGTTGTGGTCTTTGTTACCGCTGATTTCGGTGTGGGGGTAAACAGATAGAATTTGTGAGTCCGAGAAGAACCTGAACAGTTGACTCTGCCTTCTTGCTCCTGCCGCGACCTGCAAGGAAGTGCAAAACACCGGGGTTGATTCCGGCGACGCACCCTCCGACGCTCTTGTCAGTAATCAGGAAAGATTAAGAAAAGAGCTTAAGTGATGAAAAAAGTGATTAACCTCGTCACGGTGGTAGAGGGGTTGTATTTATAGTCGCCTTTGGAACGGTTAGGGGCCTGATTTCCTGCCTAACAGCCAGGAGGAAAATCCTCCTATTCTGTTCTGGGAAATTAGCTCCTGATACCCTAGTGGGAGTCAATCAGGCCTGTTGATTTGATCTAGTCAAATCAATGGCCCTGATTCTCCTCTTGGTGAACTGGGCTTGTATCGGGTCGGGACCCGTGCCCAGTTAAAGTGGATGCGTTCGCGGGTTGCTGGTTCTGTAAGAAGGAGACCCAATACCCGTTTTGGATCCACTTGTATGTGAAATTACCTTTTTACCCCCGAGCATCAAGATTCGTGCCCAATCTGGACGGTTCCGATTTAACCCCATTTTTAGCCATATCACGAGCCCCCCACTCCTAAAGACTGAGCGTGATCAGTCTTTGAGGAGTAGTTTGACTGTTTTGTGGGCTAGTGGAGTTGTATCGGAGTCCATATGGTGGACTTAGAATCTCGAAGAGGGTAGTGAGGTAACTTTTTGATGCCATGTGTTGTTCTCCAGCCTTATCGAGTATTTGGCGTCTTTCATCTATTTTTCTCGGATTATTTATTTAATTTTGCGATGTGTTTACTAATTGTTCGGGGGCCTTAACTGTACATTCTAGGCAATAATTGTTCGTTCAGGGGCTCAAAAATATACCCCCGAAATTTTAATTATTTTCCAGAATTTTTAGTTAATTTTCCCGAATTTTTGGCAATTTTTTTGCAATTTTTAAATAAATAAAATGAATTAAATAAATAAAAAACAATTTTTAATACTGATTTATGGCGTGGCGCAATCTGGACCTCTGATCATCGTCAAGCGTGATTTTCTGGGAGATCTGACGGTCTCCATCGCTCGGCGTCTTTTTTCTCCATTTTCGAGCTCGGAATGGCACTTGCTCGGCTGCCGACCGGAGACTAGGGGGTTCGGCGATCCGAGCGACGTGGCGCAATCTGAGCCATCGGATGGCGGCACGTTTCCCAAGAAAACGTTATATTGTCGTTTAGTGACCTCGGCGCTCAATCTGGACCGTTCATCATTAGGAGCGTGAATTTCTGAAAGGTCCAACGGTCGTAGTAGCTCGGTGTCTTTTTTTCTCCATTTACGAGCTCGGGAAGGCACTTGCTCGGCATCCGACCGGAGACAGGGGGTCTCGGACACTTTTTTCTCCTTTTGGCGAGCTCGGAAAGGCACTTGCTCGGCTTCCGACCGAAGACAGGGGGTTTCGGCAGGACGAGCGACGTGGCGCAGTCTGAGCCGTTGGATGACGACGCGCATCTCTAGGCGGGCACATTTCTCAAGAAAACACTATCTTGTCGTTTAGTGTTCTCGGCGAGATCTGGGCCGTCTGATTGAGATCATGCACGAAAGTTGAGGAGAAAATGCGTTTTCTCCATTTGCGAGCTCGGAAAGGCACTTGCTCGGAATCCGACCGTAGACAAGGAGTCTCGGCAGGACGAGCGACGTGGCACAGTCTGAGCCGTTGGATGACGGCGCGCATCTCTAGGCGGGCACATTTCTCAAGAAAACACTATCTTGTCGTTTAGTGTCCTCGGCGAGATCTGGGCCGTCTAATTGAGATCATGCGCGAAAGTTGAGGAGAAAATGCGTTTTCTCCGTTTGCGAGCTCGGAAAGGCACTTGCTCGGAATCCGACCGTAGACAAGGGGTCTCAGCAGGACGAGCGACGTGGCGCAGTCTGAGCCGTTGGATGACGGCGCGCATCTCTAGGCGGGCACATTTCTCAAGAAAACACTATCTTGTCGTTTAGTGTCCTCGGCGAGATCTGGGCCGTCTGATCGAGATTAGGCGCGATTCTTGAGGGGAAAGTGAGTTTTCCCAATTTGCGAGCTCGGGAAGGCACTTGCTCGGAATCCGTCCGTAGACAGGCGGTCTCGGCAGGTCGAGCGATGTGGCGTACTCTGTCTCGAGACGATCCTGTTCCCAAGGGCATTAATGGTGCTTCGGTGTTCGCGCGGCGTTCCATTTTCCCAAGTTCATTAAGGACAACTCCTTCAATTAATGCGTGGCATTTCAAATTCCGAGGGTCATAATGGCTGGACCTTGGAGGGGAGCTTATAAGTACTCCACTCCCTTTGTCATTTAAATCGCACCAAATGTAGAGTTTCAAACTTCGGGGGCATTGGCCTTGGGTAACTTGTCTTTCGAGGTCCGAGGGGGTTGTCGCTCTTTTGCCTTTTTCTTCTTCCGTTCCTGACGGCCCCGAAGTGGATGTCAGGAGCGGGGTGGAATGAGGCAGTTGTGGTGACGACTATGGTTCGGACCCGAGGGATGAGTTACTTCGGAAGGACGGGTGGTTGCCCTGTTTCCTTGTTCTTCTCCCGTTCCTCACGGTTCCGAAGGGGATGTCAGGAGCGGGAGAGAATGAGGCAGTAGTGGCAACGACCGTAGTCCGGACCCGGGGTGTGAGCTGCTTCGGAGGGACGGGTGGTTGTTCTCCCACCAAGATCTTCTGCCTACTCTGTTTGCTCCGCAGCGGGTGTCAGGGTCGGCAGAGATCTTGGCGGGAAAGGTGATCATCCATGTCCGAGTCCGACGGGTGAGTTCGTCGGAAGGACGAGCGGTCGTTCTTTCGGAAGAAATGAAGGGCGTTCCGAGCAAGTTGTTTGCAACTGTGAAGGTGCGGTTGCCAGAGCATGCCGAACCTTTGCAGTTGCAATCGACTGGCTCGGAATGGTTTGCTTCTTCCGATCTCCGGGTGTTGATGGGCCCCCTCCCATCTCTGTCTTCCTTCCGGGCTGATAGCTTCTGACGAATGTCAACCCGGAGGAGTTAGAGACGGGGGGAGTGCCGATCTGTTTTTGACCGGGCCCGTGGGTCGGCGGGATACCGACCGAGAACAGGGCCCGGGGGGTGCTCGCCGAGGGCGGTGCCTTAAAGCTTTGAATCAAAACTTTTTCCGGTTCCTTTAGACATAGGTGGGGCGTCCGAGGGTCCAGTCGTCCGAGCGATATGGCTCGGAATGGTTTCCCCGTTTGCAGGCTCGAGAAGGCACTTGCTCGGATTCCGATCCCATTGCGCCGAACTAGTTGACTTGGTGAGGAAGGCAGTGGTGATGGGCCTTCGCGACGTTTCGAGAGCAGCCCAAAAGTCCCGAACTTTCGTTTGGAAGTCCAAGGGACGTTCCTTTTTACTATAAATCTTCACCCCCCCTTAGACCAAGCATCATTTTTCACTTTTACTCTCTCTCTTCAGTTTTTACTTTGCCTTCGAAGTTTTCCGCTCTCTGGTGGCATTGCTAGCTGTCGCAGTAGTGTTCCTTGTCTCCGGCGAACTTTCCGACCGTACCTGTCACTTCAAGGTCAGTCTCTTTCCCTTCTCTTTTAGAAAAAATGGTTAAGATCACGGATGAGACCCCCGCCTCGGAGCAAGCCGTTGGCCGAGGGGATAAAGGGAAGGAGGTAGTGGGTCCGAGCGATCAGAGTGTCGTTCGTCCGGACAGAGAGGGAGAAGTGGCCGAGCTGCCTAAGGAGGTTGCGGCGGTGTCCCGGGAGGGGAAGGCCGTGGTTACGATCGTAGAAACGCCGAAGACGGTGGGAGCGTTCGGTCGGCAGCCAATTTCTCTGTCGAGTGTGGGGGGCATACGGGATTACGCCGAGGACACCTTGGAGAGAGTAACCCAAGGCACGACGAAGTTGGTGGAGGAGAACGAGCCGAGGGAGCTGTCCGAGGTGGATCATACCATCTCGTCTCTTACTGAGGGTGACCTTCACCTGATCCGAGAGGGCTTCCGGATCCCTGGCGAGTATGGACTGCTTCTCCCCGGGCCGGGTTTCCGAGCCAACACAAAGTCCTCGTCGGACCTGTGCGTCTTTCCGGTCGACTCCCTTATTGCCGGGCTCCGGTTTCCCCTCCACCCGTTCGTTGTGGATGTGTTGACATGGTACGGGTTGAGCCCCGCCCAGCTGATGCCGAACACATGGAGGCACATCACGGCATTCGTCCTCCGATGCCAAGAGGTCGGCGGCAAGCCGACTATGTTCCTCTTCCGGAGCCTCTACCGACCCTGTCAGCTGAGGCGAGACGAGCAAAGGTTCTTTCTTTCGCCCCGGACGGGCGTGAAGCTGATCGAGAATCCGGACTCGATCAAACATTGGAAGGAGAAGTACTTCCTCATCCGAGCCCCGGCGCCGTGGGTGATACCGACGGTTTGGGCAAAGGAGGGTCTGCCCAAGCGGACCAAGAGAGAGGCGCCGCTGAGTGATGAGGAGGCGGAGGTCCAGAGGAAGCTCCTCGCCCTGCCAGCGCTAAGCTGGAAAGATATTACCGAGGAGCATCTGTTCCGTGGGGGTCTCAGTCCGATCGACCCTCGTATGCTTCTGGTATTTATACTCTTTGTTTAAAGTTCATGAAAATTTTTCTAAGTTTTTTCATTCGGCTTTTGCAGAGACGATGAAGCTTGATTACAAGGCACTGGTGGCGAAGGGCCGGTCGGAGCAGGAGGCGAAGAAGAAGAGGCCTTCGGCGGCGCCTCAGGACAGCAGGGCCTCGAAGAAGCCTTCAATCGAGAAGACTGCCGACCAACCGAAGGTCGCGGTCCTCGGGCAGGGGGAGATCAGCGTTCTCGATCCCCCTACTTTGGAGGTACCGACTCCGACCCCGAAGGTGGATGCTCCCGGTTCGTCGAGCGGTACGTTCGGCGTGAAGGAGGTGCTGTCCCTCCCGGTTCCACCCTTGATTGCCGATGCGGAGAAGATCCTGACTGAGTGTCAAAAGCAGATCTTCATGCCCGACTGGTAGGTGATGAACGTCGACGGCTTCTTGGGCGACGGCAACATCTGCATGGAGGCGGTGAGGCACCTACCGACCCCAAAGGACCGAGCGACCCTGAAGGCCGGGCAAGCAGGGGACGCCGTGATGCAGATCGCTCGGAATACTATGTTGGTAAGTAGGCTGAGCTCTCCCTTATCCATGTTTTTTCCAAGTCTTAGGGTTCGGATTTTAATCCGCCGTTCTTTTTCAGACCCTCTGCCACTTTAATTTCCTGGTCGAGGAGTTTGTGAATAAGGAGCAGGAGAGGGAGCAGGAGAGGGCGGAGCGCATCAAGGCTACGCAGCTGCTTGATGCCGAGCAGCTCCTCTCGACGAAGAGAGCCGCTGAAGTGAAGGGGCTGGAGCAGCAGCTGGCTAACGCCATTCAGCTGTCGAAGGATGCGGCGGCCAAACTTGAGGCCTTGGAGAAGGAGGCTGCCGAGCTGAAGGAGGCACTGGCCAACGCTCGGTTGGAGGCGGAGAAGGCTCGGAAGGGGACCGAGAAGATCAAGGCCAAGCACCAGAAGAAGGTGAAGAAGGTGAGGAAGGCCGTGCAGGAGGAGGCCGCGCAGCACATGCTCCAGAACATGGTGGATGCCTACGGTCGAGCCCTTCAACATGTAGCCGCTAAGAATCCGGGCTTTGATACGTCCTCCTACAACTTCTACGACCCCGTGGAAGGGGAGGAGGGGGTTACCGAAGGGCTGCTCGGCCCCGAGGGAGAGACGGAACCCGTCGAAGGCCCAGGGGAGACCGAAGCCGAGGGCGAGGAGGAGGCTGACTCCGAGGAGGAGAGTTGGAGTGAAGGCGGAGGCGAGGGCGATGGCGAGGACAAGACCGGGGGGTCGACGGACCCGAACGGCAAAAAGGTCGACCCCTGACTTGGTTTTCTTTTTCAGTTTTTTTTTTTTGTAAGCCTAACTGCGGACTGACCACCGCTCGTGTAAAACTTTCACCCTGCTTTTGAATGAAAACATTTTGTTTGGCCAAAATCTGTCCAAGTGTCGAGCCTCGGATTTGCATGCGACTAGTTGTGAATGTTTCTGTGTATTGTCCCATCGGATTTATCTCCGCTTTTCAGGTGAAGTTCGGTCCGATCACGGAGGTTGTATACCTTCGGAAGGAGCTGGCGAGAACGAAGGGCGAGCTCTCGCATAGCCGGCAGAATCGGTATCTCCTGCTCGGAAGGCTAGAGGAGACGAAGGCAGCTGTGCGGAGGTACTGTCGCGAGCTGTGGCAACTGCGGAAGTACCCCCAAGCTCCTTGTCCTGAAGGGGAAGTCGAGCGGCTCCGTACAGAGCTTACTGTCGCCGAGCAGAAGAATGACGACCTTTTGGCTGAGGTTCAACATTTGGAATTAGCGGAGGAAGAGCACTCGGCGGAGGAGGAGAAGCTGAGATCCGAGCTGGAGAAGGCATCAGCCGAGCGCAAGAGGTTATTGGCCGAAGTCGACAGGCTCCGAAGGATTACGATAGATAGGGGAATCGAGGTCACCCACATCCGCCGGCTCGCGGCCGATGGTGCCAACGCCTCTGGCTCGTCAAGGCCTGCTCGTCCGAAGAAGTCGGCGAAGGACGACGCTCTGAGAGACAGAATCATTGAACTGGAGGAAGAGATAGCGTCGCTCAAGCCCGTGCCGGAGAGAGCTAATGTTCGCAGCACGTCGTGCACTCGCGAGGAGAGCGAGAGGGGGACTATGTTTTACGAACTTGCAACGCGCTCGCCTATGACCAAGCGGAGTCCAGCCGATGCTCAGAGCAGTGCGGCCGTCTCGTCGAGCGGGGCCTCGGCCGGTGTCGCAGTTAGAGCCAGCAGCGAAGGGGGGTCGCGCTTCGTTGGTTTAGGATCGAGCTCGGAGGGCAGGCCTCGTCGTCCTTGCGTTTCCCTAAATCGAAGCATTCCCCTTCCGAAGAGGCCCTGATCACGTCGTTTTTCATCCCTTCTGACTTGTTGTAAAATGTTGTAGTGGAGTCGGTCCTGATGTATGCGAAGCCACCATATGTATATATGAATGCAAATCTGAAAGTTTCTTCAGAAAATTTCCAAGTGTCAGACTTCGGTAGTGCATTGAAATTTTGTTATTTGTTTTTCCCTTTTTTCAGCTCGAGGTGGCCGACCCATATGTTGATCTCCACGGCTCGGATGGTGACTCTGAATCCGAGGCCACTTCTGGGACGGCAGCTCTGAGTCCTAGGAGTGTCGAGCTGGAGCTACGCCGAGCTGAGAATGAGAGGGTCCACCTCTTGTCCGTCCTCAACCTACGAGAAACCGAGATCCAACGCCTGGAGAACAGGATCGCCGAGTTGACCCCTGCAGGAGGGGACGAAGATTCGCAAACCGCTTTCAGCAATGCTCTTCGGGTCAAATGTATTCGGCACA
This sequence comes from Hemerocallis citrina, assembly GCA_017893485.1. Classification (NCBI taxonomy): domain Eukaryota; kingdom Viridiplantae; phylum Streptophyta; class Magnoliopsida; order Asparagales; family Asphodelaceae; genus Hemerocallis; species Hemerocallis citrina. The sequence goes on along the minus strand of CM030360.1, from coordinate 95,216,504 downwards.
ACCAGTCGAAGATCATAGCCGAGCGGGACGATTTGCTCTCGGAGATTCGACACTTGCAGACTGTGGTGGCGAAGCTCTGGGGCGATGCAGGGGAGCCACCAGCCGAGGAGGACGAACAGTCGGCCGAACGGTCTAGTGAAGATATTTCCATATAAGGGCCGAGTATAGTGGGTCGGCGTCGTGTATTTTGTTTGTCAACATTTTGTAATCATGAAAGAGGTGTGCTTTGTATTTTAGCCTGGCTGTTTAATAAAATATCTTTTATTGCTCCGCACTTTTGTCTCGTTTATAACTGTGTTGGCCGCGCCGAGGCCTTTGAACCGAGCATGTTAGTTCCGTCGGCGAGAGCGTCGAGCCGAACGGGCTACCATATGTACGGTATTTTGTCGTTTAGTGACTCTTACAAGGTACGGCGCGAGTTCCCCAGACGCTATCTTGTCGTTTGGCGCAGTTGGCAAGATCTGAGCCGTTGAGCGTGGGCACGAATCTTGAGGCGGCTCAGTTCCCGAAAAAATGCTATCTTGTCGTTTAGCTCAGGTGGTAAGATCTGAGCCGTCTGATCAAGATCAGGCGCGAAAGTTGAGGGGAAAGTGACTTGTCTTCGTTTGCGAGCTCGGGAAGGCGCTTGCTCGGTAGCCGACCGAAGGGATGGGGCTTCGGGCTTCGGCTATTAGTCAGGAGAGCTCGGATTATGTGGCCGAAGTGAGTTTGGGGGGACTGGGAGCCAAGTGTTGGAGCCCGGGACCATCGTTGTAGTCCAACGGTTGTAGGAGCAATTCCGAACGGCGATCTACCCCTGGCTCGCTCGGAGGCGAGCCGAGGAGGTAAAGTCGAGCCGAGTGTTGGACTCCGAACCATCGGTGTAGTTCAACGGTTGTGGGAGCAATTCCGAACGGCGATCTACCCCTGGCTCGCTCGGAGGCGAGCCGAGGAGGTAAAGTCGAGCCGAGTGTTGGACTCCGAACCATTGGTTGAAATCATGTATTTAAAAAGCAGGTGACAAGAGGGGAGAAAAACTCATGAATTCAAAAACATGCGAGAGCTTTCTTTATTAATTATTGACGGCGAACCGTTTTACATAGTACAATTTTTGAAAATTGGTTACAAGTCGGAGGACTGGAATGGCTCGATATCCTGTGATACTTAGAGCGGCGCCGAGTGCTTTCTTGGTATTTTAGGAGGTGGTTGGCATTCCAGGTCCTCGGAAGCTCTCTGCCATCTAAGTCTTCAAGACGATATGCCCCGGGCCGAACAACTTTCGTGATCCTGTACGGCCCTTCCCAGTTCGGAGCCAGCTTGCCCTTCTGACTGGGGAAAGATATGGATAGCTTCCTCAAGACCAAATCTCCCTGCTTTAGGTTGGCGGGTTGGACCTTTTTGTTGTATGCTAGTTCAACCTTTCTTCGGTAGGTCTGCTGCCGAATTGACGCCCTTTCCCTCAGCTCGTCTATCAGGTCCAAGTCTGCTCTGAGGTCCCTGGCATTCTGTGCTTCGTCATAGGCTGTGAGCCGAGGGGAAGGTATTCCGACCTCGAGTGGTATCACGGCTTCGGACCCATAGGTGAGGTTGAAAGGGGATTCGCCAGTGGGGGTCCGCTTGCTCGTGCGATAGTTCCATAGGACGTTGGGGAGTTGGTCGACCCACAAGCCCTTGGAACTTTTGTCTAGCCATTTCTTGATGCCTGCGAGGATCTGCCGGTTAGCATTTTCTGCCTGTCCGTTCGACTGAGGGTGGGAGACGGACGAGAAGCGCTGTTGGATGGCTAGGTCGTCGCATAGAGCTCGGAATGCTGCGCCCGTGAACTGAGTCCCATTGTCCGTCACGAGGACGCGGGGGATGCCGAACCTACAAATGATATTCCTCCAGAAGAACTGTACCACTTTGTTCTCAGTTATAGTGGTGAGGGGCTCGGCTTTGACCCACTTCGAGAAGTAGTCGATGGCCACGACCAGGAACCTGAACTGACCTGGCGCCGGAGGGAAGGGCCCTAGTAAGTCCATGCCCCACATTGCGAAGGGGATGGGACTTGATAGGGAGGCGAGGTTGGCCTGAGGGAGGCATCGGATGCTGGAGTGTCTCTGACAGGAGCTGCATCGCCGAACGTGTCGCTCGGCGTCTTGAAGGAGGGTCGGCCAGAAGTACCCATAATTCAAAACTTTTCGGGCCAAGGACCTAAATCCCGAGTGCGCCCCTCCGATGCCTTCATAGAGCTCTTGTAGGGCATATTCGGCCTGATCCGGGGAGAGGCACCTTAGGTACGGTCGGCTGTCTATTTGAGAGAAAGAGCATTTGTATAGGATGCCCTCGATCAAGACATAGCGCTCGGCCCGAGTTCTGACTCGGCGTGCCTCTCTGGGATCCGAAGGCAGAACCCCATCCCTTAAGAATTCTACCAGTGGCTTCATCCAATTGTCTTGTAGCATGACCGGCAATGATTCCGCCGAGGCAGGGGTCTCGTCTTCGATGCTTGGCTTGGAGAGGACTTCGATCAGTACGGTCTGTTCGAGACCTTGCAGTGAGGATGAGGCCAATTTGGAGAGGGCGTCGGCCTGTGAGTTCTCTTCACGAGGGACCCGCTGGATGAGCGCCTCCTCGAAATGGTTCATGAGGGCCCAAACCTTGGTGAGGTACTTCGCCATCCGCTCGTCTCGGGCCTCGTATTCGCCCAAGACCTAATTTACGATGAGCTGGGAATCGCTGTGGATTCGGAGGCACTGCGCCCGAGCACTTCGTGCAAATCTGAGGCCAGCAATGAGTGCTTTGTACTCCGCCTCGTTGTTCGAGGCCTTGAAGTTCATGCGGATCGCGTACTGGAGGACGAAGTCGTCAGGGCCGTTCAGAATGATGCCGGCGCCGCTTCCTTCATTACATGAGGATCCGTCTACGAAGACTGTCCAAATGGGGGGTCCATTCGGGACGTGGCCGACCTCGGGAATAGTGGACTCTACGATGAAGTCGGCGAGCGCCTGCACCTTAATTGCTGTCCGAGGCTGGTAAGAGATGTCATGCTGGCTCAGCTCTATGGACCACTTCATCAGCCGGCCCGAGGTCTCAGGCTTGTAGAGGATCTGCTTTAGGGGTTGGTCGGTGAGGACGACGATCGAGTGGGACTGAAAGTATGGCCGAAGCTTCCTCGCCGCCGTGACTAGGGCGTAGGCCATCTTCTCTATCCTCGGATAACGGAGCTCGGCGTCCCGAAGCACCTTGCTCACGTAGTAGATAGGCCTTTGGGTTCGATCCTCCTCTCTCACCAAGACAGCGCTCAGGGTCTGCTCGGAAGCAGCCGAGGTAGACGAAGAGGGTCTTGTCCGGGACCGGTTTGCTGAGCAGAGGGGGGTTCATCAAGTAAGCCTTCAGTTGGTCGAACGACTCCTGTTGTGGCTGGCCCCATTCAAAACCCTTAGCCCCCCTGATTGCTTTGAAGAAGGGGAGGCACTTTTCCCCTGACTTCGAGAGGAACCGACCGATAGCAGCGAGCCGGCCGGTGAGCTTCTGCACCTCCTTGATGTTCCGAGGTGGGGCCATGTCTAATACGGCCTTAATCTTCTCGGGTTTGGCTTCGATTCCTCGTTGGCTTACCATGAAGCCGAGGAATTTTCCCGAAGAGACCCCGAACGCACACTTGTTCGGGTTCAGCCGCATGCTGTGCTTTCTCAACACGCCGAAGGCCTCCTGGAGGTCAGCTACATGATCGGTGCCTCGGACGCTCTTGACAAGCATATCGTCAACGTACACTTCCATGTTTCGGCCGATCTGGCTCTAGAAGACCTTGTTGACGAGGTGCTGGTAGGTGGCACCTGCGTTCTTCAAACCGAACGGCATTACCCGGTAGCAGTAGAGGCCTTGGTCGGTGACGAAGGAGGTCTTCGGAATGTCCGGGGGGAACATTCGGATTTGATTGTACCCCGAGAAGGCGTCCATGAAGCTGAGGAGCTCATGGCCCGAGGTGGCGTCAATAAGGGTGTCGATGTTCGGGAGAGGGAATGGGTCCTTCGGACACGCCTTGTTCAGGTCGGTGAAGTCAATGCATATCCTCTATGAGCCATTGGACTTCTTGACCATTACAACATTCGACAGCCACTCGGGGTAATTTACCTCCTGTATGAATTTGGCCTTCAGCAGTTTATCCACCTCCTCTTTGATGGCCTGCTGTCGCTCGGGAGCAAACTTTCGCCTCTTCTGCTGAACCGGTTTGCACCCCGGTTCAACACTTAGGCGATGGACGAGCAGTTCCTCGGAAATGCCGGCATGTCCGCGGCAGACCATGCAAACAAGTCATGGTTATCTCAGATGCATTTAATCAGGTCCGAGCACAGTGCGGTCGGCAAGGATTTGCTGATGAGGAACTTCTGGCTCGGATCCTCGTCCGAGAAGAGCACTTCTTCTAACTCGTCCGCCGGCTCGGACGTTGGCCGGGTCTTCGGCTCGGGGATTTCTAGTGTCTCGAGCAAGAGCACTGGTCCCCCGGTGGAAGTCATGTAGCACTTCCGAGCTGTTTCTTGGCTTCCCCTGACTTCCCCAACTCCCGACCGAGTGGGGAACTTTATTTTCAAATGATACGCTGAGGGGACAGCCTCCAGGGCAGCTAGGCCGGGTCGGCCTAGAATGACATTATACGCTGCCGGGACGTCGACGACCATGAAGTCCATCGGCTCGGTCCGGGTAGTAGGGGTGCTTCCCGCAGTAACATCTAGGGTTATCACCCCCTCGACAGTTACCGGAACCCCTGTGAACCCGTGGAGTGTGTAACCGGCCGGCTTGAGACGGTCTCGGGACAGCTGTAGGCCTCGGAAGGCTGAGAGGAAGAGGATATTGACCGAACTCCCGTTGTCCACCAAAATCCTCTGCACTTTGAAGTTGGCCATGCGGAGGTCAATGACGAGGGCATCACAATGTGGGGTTCGGACCCCTTCGAGGTCGGCATCGGAGAAAGATACGGGGACGCCGAGACCTTTGGGCGGAGGAGCACTATGAACCGAGTTGACCTCTCGGACAAAGGCCTTCCGGGATGAATTAGAGGAGCCCCCCATGGGGCCTCCATGGATCAGGTGCAGAATCCTTTCCTCCTCGAACTCGGGTGTTTCCTCGCGCCGCTCGGAGCGCTTGTTAGCCCTCCGAGCCGGAGGAGAATTGCGATCCGCCCGATCGTTCGCCTTCACGAACTTGGCCAACTGCCCCCTCCGGATGAGGGCTTCAATCTCATCTCTCAAGGCCCGGCAGTCGTTTGTGTCGTGGCCGTGGTCTCGGTGGTAACGACACCACTTATCTTTGTTCCTCCTCTTTGCCGGGGTGTGCATCCTCGGAGCTGGAGGGATGACCCCCTCCTTCTCCACTTCCATCAGGATAGTAGAGACATTGGTGGTGAGGGGAGTGAACTTCTCGAACCTGGGGGGAGCGCGACGCTGACCGCCATTGTCCTTCTGAGCTTTCTTGGACCCCTCTTCCCCCGTCGCTTTCCTCTTTGACACTGCGGAGGGCCCTTCGAAGCTCGGCAGGGCTTCAGCCTCCTTTGCTCGGATGTACTTCTCGCACCTCAGGAGGAGGTCGGCGAAGTCATGTGGCGGTTTCTTGGCTAGGGACGATCGGAGGTTGGCGTTGAGGACGTTCGACTGGAACGCCACGGTTGCCACGGACTGGTCTAAGGAGGCGATAGACCTTACCTCTGCAGTGAATCTTTTCACATAGTCCCGCAGCTTCTCTTCCCTTTCCTGCCGCAGGTTCAGCAGGGAGAGACTTGTCTTCTCGGCTCGCCTGCTACTCACGAAGTGAGTAATGAACAGTGTTTCAAACTGCTCGAACGAGAAGATGGAGGAGGGGGCGAGCCTGGAATACCATTCCCGAGCCGACCCCCTGAGGGTGGCAGGGAAGGTTCTGCAGAGCACAGCGTCGGAAGCTTGATGGATTAGCATCAGGGTCTTGAAGCTTTCGACGTGATCGACCGGGTCGGATTCCCCTGAGTATGTTTCAAACTATGGCGGTTTGAAACTCCTCGGTATGTGTGCCTCCATGATCGACCGTGAGAAGGGGGGTCGGCTGGGACGGAAGGTTCCTGCTCGGGACTCCTCCTCCTTGTCCATGTGGCCGATACGCCTTTCCACCTCGTGGATACGGCGGATGAGGGCGTCGTCCCTTCGCTGGTAATCGTATGACCCCCCGGACTCCTCTTCATAGGATTGGGAGCACGGACTCTGGCGCCGGTAGTCCTGGGATCGGCGAGGGCTGTATTGCTGCCGCTGGCGGCTGGGAGCCAGGGAAGGACTTCGGGTTCGGCGGCGAGGACTGGGATCCCTCGGGGGCGTCGGAGCCCTCTGAGCATTCTGGACGTTCTGCCGAAGGTTGAGAGCCTGCAGAACGGTCTCCTGAAATTGGAGGAATTCGGCCCGACTGATAGGCACCTCTCGGTCCCTCGGATGACGCCGATCCCCGGGGGAATGCGGCCTCCTCCTTCGGTGCCCGGGAGACGCCGCTCGGCCTCTGCGGTCCGGGGACCTTCTGCCGTCTCGACGACGAGGGGACTGCCCACCCTGACGCTGGCGGGAGGCTCCCTCTTGGGCCCGCCTCTCGTCAAGGTGGGTGCGGAGGTCGTCGTCCTTCTGGCAGTTCAGGAGTGTGATGCGGAGGTCGGGATGATGAGAAGCCATTGAGTCCGAGGACCCATTATGGACCGAGACATGGTCCTGATGGAGGGGCTACTTCTGCTTTCGACCGTTATGACCGGAAGGGCCATTGTTGGGTTGCTGTTTGGGATGAGGAGGTGGGCCCTGCTGGGCCGGTGGAGGAAGATCGGACTGTGGAATGGGGTTGACCGGGGCTTCCTCCGTAGGTTCGGCAGGGTTGGCCACACGGTTCGACCCCCTGGATCTGACCTTCTTCGGAGGCATGGCTGCAGGGGACGACGAGGAAGTAGCTGAGGCTGTTCGTGTGGTTGTTCCCACAGACGACACCAATCTGTTACCACTGATTTCAGTGTGGGGGTAAACAGATAGAATTTGTGAGTCCGAGAAGAACCTGAACAGTTGACTCCGCCTTCTTGCTCCTGCCGCGACCTGCAAGGAAGTGCGAAACACCGGGGTTGATTCCGGCAACGCACCCTCCGACGCTCTTGTTAGTAATCAGGAAAGATTAAGAAAAGAGCTTAAGTGATGAAAAAAGTGATTAACCTCGTCACGGTGGTAGAGGGGTTGTATTTATAGTCGCCTTTGGAACGGTTAGGGGCCTGATTTCCTGCCTAACAGCCAGGAGGAAAATCCTCCTATTCTGTTCTGGGAAATTAGCCCCTGATTCCCTGGTGGGAGTCAATCAGGCATGTTGATTTGATCTAGTCAAATCAATGGCCCTGATTCTCCTCTTGGTGAACTGGGCTTGTATCGGGTCGGGACCCGTGCCCAGTTAAAGTGGATGCGTTCGCGGGTTGCTGGTTCTGTAAGAAGGAGACCCAATACCCGTTTTGGATCCACTTGTATGTGAAATTACCTTTTTACCCCCGAGCATCAAGATTCGTGCCCAATCTGGACGGTTCCGATTTAACCCCATTTTTAGCCATATCAGTCTTCATTGATGATATTTTTGTGTATTCTCTGAATCGGAAAGATCATGTTGAGCATCTTAGGGTGGTTCTGCAAACTTTGAGAGAGAATCAGCTCTATGGGAAAATCAGCAAGTGCGAGTTTTGGATTGATAGGGTTTCATTCTTGGCGTACATTATCTCAGGCGATGGTATTTCTCTGGAACCTGCCAAGGTTGATGCTGTGAAGGATTGTCCTGTTCCCAAGTCAGTTTCTAAAGTCAGGAATTTTCTTGGTTTGGCTGGCTATTATCAAAATTCGTCCAGAATTTTTCGAAGATAGCAGGACCGTTGACAAAGTTGACTGGGAAGGATTAGAAGTTCTGTTGTTCTGATGAGTGTGGTGTGGCTTTTCTTGAGTTGAAGAACAGATTGACGTCAATGCCTATGTTGACTATTCCCGATGGTTTAGACAGATTTGTAATTCACTGTGATGCTTCTGGTAAGGGTCTCGGAGTAGTATTGATGTAGAAGGGCCGAGTCGTTGCGTATGCATCGAGGCAGCTGAGGCTGCATGAGAAAAACTACCCGACTCATGACTTGGAGTTAGCGGCAGTGATTTATGCTTTGAAGCTGTGGAGACATTATTTACTTGGAGACCGAGTGGAGATCTTTACAGGCCACAAAAGTCACAAGTACGTCTTCACCCAGAAGGAGTTAAACATGAGGCAAAGGCGTTGGTTGGAACTTATGGCTGATTATGACATCAGTTTGCAATACCATCCTAGTAAAGTAAACTTGGTGCCTGATGCTCTGAGCAGGAGACAGACAGTTATGTTCTTGACTCTACAGAGGGATCTGATTAAGCAGATGAGGAGGTTGGAGTTGGAGGTTTTGTTGCTGAGTTCTAGTCAGAGTTGTTTGGCGCTCTGCTGTAGTCGTCTCTTGTTGAGCATATTAAAGAGGTGCAGGCTAGCGATGCGCATTTGCTGGGTTTTCGAGCTGAGGTTGAGTCTGGGTCCAGGACGGACATGGTTATTCATTCTGATGGATCGCTTCGTTTTTGGTCCAGATTATGTGTCCCGGAGGGTGATGTTCGTCAGAGGTTGCTTAAGGAAGCCCATCAGTCTTCGTATTCTATCCATCTTGGTGGTACTAAGATGTATCGGGATTTGAAGCTTCATTTTTGGTGGCAAGGTATGAAGAGGGTTGTGGCTCAGTTTGTTGCTCAGCGTTTGATCTGCCAGCAGGTTAAGGCAGAGCATCAGAGAACTGCTGGAATTCTTCAACTGCTTCCTATTCCAGAATCGAAGTGGGAACATATCACTATAGATTTTGTGACCGCTTTGCCGAGGAGTCCTAAGTGTCATAATGCCATTTGGGTGATTGTCGACCGTTTAACGAAGAGTGCTCACTTCATTCATTTTTGTGTCGGCAGTCTACTGAGAGCCTAGCTGAGAGGTATATGCAAGAGATTGTCAGACTTCTTAGGGTTCCAATCTGTATTGTATCCGACAGGGATATGAGATTCAGATCTCAATTTTGGGAGAGTCTTCAGGAGAGTTTGGGGAGTAAGTTAAAGTGCAGTACAACTTTTCATCCCCAGACTATTGGATAGTCAGAGTGGACTATTCAGATTCTTGAGGACATGTTGAGGTCCTGTATGCTTCAGTTTGGTGGATCGTGGGAGGACCATTTGCATCTCGTAGAGTTCTCGTACAATAACAGCTTTCAAGCCAGTATTAAAGCTGCTCTGTTCGAGGCACTCTATGGGCAAAAGTGCAGATCACCAGTGTGCCGGGATGACATTGGTGAGAGGAAGTTGTTGGGTCTGGAGTTGATCACCAAGACAGTTGATGCTGTGGTTCAGATCAGGAAGCATTTGCAGGCAGCTCAGGATAAGCAGAGGCAATGGGCTGATGTCCAACGGAATGCTTTGGAGTTTGAGGTTGGTGACAATGTTTTTCTAAAGGTATCGTCGTGGTGCGGTGTCATTCGATTCGGTGGTGGGGACAAGCTTAGCCTTAGGTTTATTGGACCATTTGAGATAATAGAGCGAGTAGGCAAGGTGGCCTATCGTCTTGCATTGCCGCCAACATTATCAGGAGTGCATGATGTTTTCCATGTCTCACAACTCAGGAGATATATTCGAGATGAGAGCCACATGATCGACTATTCTCAGTTGACCGTTCGGCCAGATTTGACTTGCGAGATTCCGCCAGTTGCTATTGTGGATCGACGGGAAAAAGTGCTTAAGAACAAGGTCATCAAGTTGGTTCGTGTTGCTTGGAATCCTCACTCGCTCGGTGAGTCGACTTGGGAGCTGGAGGAGGAGATTCAGTAGAAGTTTCATCATTTGTTCGAGTAGTTGTGTTGTTCTTTTTGGTTGTTTTGGGGTTACCTATGTATCTTCTTGTTTGAATTTCGAGGAAGAAATTCTTCCTGTTAGGTGGGTAGTATTGTAACCCCTGTTTTTTATTTTTGTGTATTTTTAGTGTATTTTTCGTTTTGGTGTATTTTCTCTCTTTGTATTCCTCTTGTATTTCTCTTGGACCGTATATTGAATATTTATTTTCAATATATTCATTTACTTGATTTGTGTCTCTTATTTGACCTCCTTGTTTCAATTTGTCCCAGAAGTTTTATATCTATTTGATCGATCTATTATTTTTGGTTCTCTTATTTTTATTTGTTCATGCCTATTTTATTTGCTTTTTTTTCTGTGGCCGTCTCATTGTTAGATCACCCTATTTTATTTTTGTGGATTTTTAATTAAATCTTATTCTTAATCCTATACTTAATCCACCCTGAACCTATTCCTATTCAGAACCTAAACTACCCAAGCCCAAATAGTTTACTTCTGAGCCTTTAACAAATTAACCAAACCTATATACTCTAATCCTATTCCTAGCCGACCCGATATCTCCTAGCTGTGCCGCTCCCCTATCTCTAACCCTAATTCATTGCCTGTGTATATATATATATATACAGCACCCATGCCCCCCCCTTCCTTTTTATCCTAGCAGCCGACCTATCTCACCCCTCTCCCGTTCTTTTTCCGAGTTGTGCACCCCGACCCCCTTTGCAATCTGCCACCTCCTTCCGACCCTAGATTGCTCCTGTGGCCTCGTCTGAACCCCTCATGCCCCTCGCCACAGTCATCAATGACTACAGTGGCTACAGCCCTCTGCCGTTCCTCCCTCTCGCTGTCTCTCTCTTCGTGCGGCTGGAGATCGACGCAACTAGCACCGCTGCTCTCCCATCTGGCGTCTCTCCCTCTCTTGGAGTGCATGTCAGTCTTGATAAGTCCGTGCGTTCGGTCGAGAGTTGTTCGGGTTGTTTTGGTGTTTGGAGCTCGTGAGTTTTGGTGTGTTCGTGTTCCGTTCGTGGTTCGTTGGTATTCGTGGGTTTTTGTGATGGAACTGCGATGATTCCCAGGACCCCGGATTGGTGTACGTATCGATCATAAAAGCTTAACAGATTTAATACGTGGTCTAACCCTTTATAGCGGAATCTAGGGTTCATGAATTATACCTGCGATGAGAAGAAGACGATAGTTTCTAGCAACCTCGAGCCGTCAGTGACCCCAAGATCTTCTGCACGTATTCCTTCCTCGGGTTGGACGTCGGGTGGGCGACGGTCTCCCAACATTTCTTCTCCTTGGCTGACCTCTCTTTCTCTCCTAACGTGAATCACAAATTTAGAGAAAACTTCTTATCTCTGATAATAATCTGACGGCCAGAGAATAGAGGATATATATAAGGCTACGGCAGGAACCATGAGGAGAAATTAGGGTTAGGTCTCCTAACGAATCTGGGTATCCCGTGTTCAGCCCGAACACACAACCCAGGCCCACTAACAATAGCTCGGTCCACTAAAGAGCTATTGTTGCACTACCTTCCTAATCCCAAATTATATTTATGGGCTCATTTTATTATATGCTCGTTCAGCTCCCCATGTTAAGATATCGAATGGCTGTCGATGAAATTAAGTTACTGACAACTATATTGATCCACATCTTTTATCCTTAAGTAGTACCACTCAACTTTATTTGTCATGTCGGATGTAATCCACCTGCACGGTTTACATGACAATCCTTATGAGCTCCTTAAGGGGACATCATCAACCCGACGTATCGGGACATAGATTCCTTTTACAATCAACAGCCCATCAAACATACAATGCTATTACCCAATTCATAGAGGTTGTTGATCCATAATAAATCTCACTCTTTTATGAGTCAAAATAATGCACACTGCATATACATGTCTGTTATTATATCTGGATTAAGAGCATAAGCATCCATAATAACAGAGGTGTTTGTTCTCTTTTGTAGTCAGTACAAAGAGAACACCCTCAAGTGGTCCTGTTCAATACACACAAAGTGTACTAGTATAAACCTATAGTCAAGATAGACTAATACCAGATTACACTACAACCTTTCCAATGGATTGTCCAAGTCCGTCTAGGTTGTGAACTATTTATATATTCCATAGGGAACTGATAATATGATCTTCTGTGTATCACCTCACACCATATTATCAACCTTATAGAATATCAGATACTTGCATTAATATTATAATAAACACAATATGCAAACATATGCCCATATGATTCTCATTCAAAAAAAATAAGGAAATAAAGTTAATACAAAAGTGATGCTTTCAGTATATAACCCTAAAATTTTGTTCGTTGCCCGAGAATCCTTTCTTGTTATTCTTGGAGTTCAATTCGTCTTCGATTAAGGCAAATAACTTGTACTCAATTTCTTTGTATGATACAAGTCATAAATACCGCTTGTAGTGTAGTTGGGTTCTAGAGACAACTCGTGTGTGATGTATTTTTGATTAGTATGTCTCTATAGTGCTATTGACCATAGTTGCCTCACGACACAAATTTGACATGAAACAGCTTAGGTTTTGACCATTCTTAATGTGATTATATTTGTGAGATAATTATGAGGAATTGTGTGTTTGTTGGGATCCATGTGATATACTTGTTGTGGACATGCCATACACCCTATTTCATGATGTTTGGACACTTAGTAAACTCTATGACATGTTTGGTTGTATTTAGAATGAAATTCATATGTTGTATGTTGATTTGTTGTTAGAAGGAAATTCTGTATTTTGTTGGCGATCAGTTTTGATTGTTTTTTTAGACCATATTAAGGTCAGTATCTTAACTTCAGTAGTAAACATGATTTTTAGAAAAATCCGTCTTCTTTCCAAACTCTCTAACCTTGATCGATTTTGTTTTCTTATGTGTGAGATATGATTGTTTTACTACGGAGGTGTATTTCATTTCCAGATTTCTTCTCTTGATGGTTTCGATAACTAAACTATTTTGACACTAGTGCTAAACATATTATTTAGATCTGAATTTTTGGTCAGTATTTCTATACCTATTTAGAGATTACCAAGAATTTTGGTGAATTTATTGATGAATTTTATATGCCTTTTCATGCTCGTTTATAAAGACAATACATGCTGGATTGTACTCGCTGTTCTGTAAAGATTTGTATTTTCACCCTAATTTTAAGTTCGAAAGCTAGTCTCCTAAACGGGAACAAAAGAAACTCATATTCCTTTTCCTGTATGAAAAATATTTATGTAATATGAAAGTTAGCTTATTTTGTCTATTTTCTTTTCTCTTTGGCTGATTTGGATTTCGTTTCACAGTTTGCGAGATATTACTGTTTTCGTACAACAATGTTGGGAATTCCAGATTTGCCAAACTATCGTTTCTTGATGTTTTCTGATTTCTGTTGACTTAACTAATCTTACTGGAAAATTATGAAACTTTATATTCTGATACTAGACATATAGGGAAATACCCCAGATTTTTTCTGGATTTATTAGAGGTGTTTTGATGCTATTTTCCTGATTTTGAATTCGATTTCCTGATTTCTGGCTGAACGTGTTTTCTGGATTCAGATCAGTTTTGAGTTATATTTTTGCAAAATACTATAAGACTTATTTATATTCTCTAGATTCGGTTGGGAGTCTATTTTCTAAACCTTTCGATGGATTCATATTTACATATTTGTAACACCGGGGAACTCAGTTTTACTGCAGTATAATCTTGCTGTCCTGAACTTGAAATCTAATTATTTTATCCTGTTGTGTGTTATCTTTCACCCATACATGTTTATCTTGCAACTTGAACTTGTTACTTGATCATACCATGATATGCTTGCCTTGTTTCATGACACATACATGCTTGTTGACATTAACAATAAAATAACCAAGCCGGGCAGATCTAATAGTGGATAATTTAGAAACGTGTACTCGGAAGAGGATCTTTTGATATTATGTGATACTTGAGGCTTGATATTTCACCACTTGAGGCTTGTTACTTGATACTTGATACTTGGTTTGATACTTGATACTTGGCTTGATACTTGAGACTTGAGGCTTGATATTTCACTTGAGGCTTGATACTTCTCTCTTGAGGCTTGTTTACTTGATACTTGAGGCTTGATACTTGATACTTGAATTCATGAGGCTTGTCCCTGAGTACACTGCCCTTTATGGTCCATTATGAAATCTAACGCAATTAATTGTCGTAGCAACCATGCGGTATGGGATGCATGAAGTGCTACCTAGATAGTAATAACTACAAGACTTAATACATGACACTTGAACATGATACATGCTTACTTGATACTTGATTACATGATACATGAGACTTGATGCTTGAACGTAATACTTGTCACTTGTACTTGAGTACTTGACACTTGTTACTTAATTTCGTTTTACTTGATTCGTGATACTTGATACTTGTTTACATGATACTTGTTCACTTGAAACTTGATACATGCTACTTGTACTTATTCATCTTGCCATGTTAGTATTCTATTTTGTTATCATGCATATTCCATGTTATTAGTTAGTTTTTTCCATGTACTTGTATCCTGCATTACAAGTGGCCCGTAACTTGCATTGACAGGTATCTTGTTTCTTTTTCCTATCCCTGCAATTGTTAAATTACAGATTTTGGAGAACAGGTTCCAGATGGTATTGGTGAGATAAAGTAATAGTGATGGATTATGCTATCATTATTTCTTGTAGCTTGCTTTGAACAATTGTATTTTGATACTTGGATTTATTTGTATTTGGGTAATGTGACCCAGGATATTTGATTTATTCAGATCACGAATATTTGAGATTAATATATTTGGTTTCAAGTATTCTTGTTGGTATTTTGGTTCATATGTGCATGATTGGTTGATCCTTTTGCTTCCGACTCTGATTATTCTTGTGAAATGTTGTAAAAATTCTTGAACAGCTTATGGATGATGAAAATCATTCGCTGGGATTTTGTCGCGTATCCGTATTCCGTATTCTCTTTTGGGAAGCGGGGCGTGAAAAGAAATTCATAAATTTTGAGTGAAGTGCAGGTTATTTGTAGTAGATTTTCGAAATAAAAATTTAGAAGTTGTTCAAGTTGACATATGAAATATCATAGTATGATTATTTTTAGAGTGAGTAGATTTTTATAAATAATTTGCGAGAAAAATTGATTGAGTATGAATTTAATTGTTTTTTGAAGAAAAATATCTCATAATATTCATTGTCATGGAAAAGAGAAAAGGGAATATATTTATATGTGATGTAGATTAATATTTCACAAATTCATGTGGTATTTAAGACATTCTTCATGTGTTAGAAATTTTGAATTGTGTAGAATCATTGTTATGGCAATACAACTCAGTATAAATTGGACTCTGAATATTCTAGAATGTGTAGTGTGATAGAATTAAATTATTGTGATGAACGGTAGAAGTTGTATGCCGTATTTTTTGAAAAGAAGGAAATAGAACGAGACCAAATACTTATTGATTTAGACCCCTTATATGGTGTGATCTGAGCTACGGCTCAGTGGGTAGGTGTTGTGTCGCTTTTTTGTGGGCAAGGGTTCGAGCGGCGGTGTACTCTGTTGTTGTTCCAATTTTTTTGAAAAAGATTAAGTGAAGGGGTTTCGGGTATTTAATACATGCAGTACCCTTTTGTACTAGGGGTGCATGTGGCCTAGTGGTTGGGATTTGGGCTGGCTCTCTGCTGGCACTGGTTCGAGCTGTGCTGGGCGCTCAGATTTGAACATTTTTTTTATTTTATTTGTTTCTCTGTGGATTTGAGTTATATTTTTGGGGAAAAATATGAGAAAAATTAGTAGAATATTATTAAAATAATTTGGAGATTTTTATATACTATTCTAAAAGAAAATTTTAGAATCTAAAAGGGTACGTTTTGTTTATGTGTTGAGTTGTGTTTCAAATTGAAAATGCATATAACTGAAGATTATAATGATAGATTTTTTTTCTTAAGATTGAGATAATGTGGAAATAGAAATATATAATTTTGGGGATGATTTTTAAAGAAGATCGAAGATTGAGAATGAATTTGGTTTGAAATATAGATTAATGTGAAAGAGTATAAATGTTAGAAAAGGAATTTTTATGAAGAGTTTTGAGAAGGCTTTGGAAGTGATTGTCTCGATTGACTAATTAAAAGTTATTTATGAGGAAATTCGAGTTGGAAAATAGTAATGAATGAATTATGATAGTTGAATACTTTAGGGTTGAAGAAAATTGTTATTTTGAAAACTGAAATAATATTGTGGAGGTTGAATATAACCTATTGTTGATCTCTAGAGTGAGATAGTTGTTGGAATCTAGAGGCTAGGCGAGTCCCTAGTGACCAGCAGTTTTATTATGAGAATCTGAGGAGTGACCAGCGTGGCTTCGTTGGTGTATGCCCTATAGGCCAGTTGTGTATTGACATTACTAGTTTACATTGTATTATGACAATTATTTCATATATGAGGCATTTCATTTATTGTGTTATTTATTTTGATTAAATGTGCATAATAATGTCTTTAGAATAGTAGGTTCAATACCATGGGATATCAAGTGCATGACTTGATTGTGAGATCCTGTAGGTTGTAATCAGAACACTGTTCTTAAATGTCCCTAGTGAAGTATTACTGTGAATTAGGACAACAATAATACATAGAGACTAGTATGTGCGTAGACTGATGACCATATCTCACGGGTCATGGATATGAGATATCAAGTCTTTACTTGGGTATATATTAGAGTAATAATGTACTGGACTGACCCACCATGAGAACGCTACATGGAACATTACGTGAGTGTCATAAGCAGTTCTCACAGTGACCATGGTGTATGTATTCCTTTGACTCGAAGTCACTACGGTTCCCTACATGAGGAGTTATATATTTTAATGTCGTCAAACGTTGCTTGTAATAAGGTGATTATAAAGTCGAGTATTGGATATACTACAACTCATGCAGAGGGATGTGAGTTAGTTAGATAGGATTTGTCCCTCTTACATAACAGGAGCGATATCTATGAGCCCCTTGATTGAGTGAGATTGCGGACTGCATGACCACGCTCAAATGAGTCAATATGAGATATTGAGCTCATTTGTTTTAGTAGGTCTACTCGGACATCAAGAAACCAAAGACTGAACTATACAAGGGTGACACCTTTATGCCTTGTGGTCAATTAAGATATCTGGACAAAGGGACTAGACTACATAGTAACATTGGTCATGGATAGGTTATGTCTAATCACTGACATTCCCATTACTTGAGTAGCAGTGATGTATTGCTAGATACCGCTCACTGTTCGTAATACTAGAATATGGTTTTAGTATTACTTTCAATGTAACGAGAACCTATAGGATCACACACTTAGAATGGATCGAAATTGGGATCTAAATCCATAAGATGAATTTAATTGGAAATCCAAGTAAGACTTGGACACCTGACGTTGGTTGGAATTTGATTAGATTAAATGGGCTGACTAAAGTTCAGAGGCCCACACACGAATCTGACCTAGGTCGGATTGTGAGCCCAACAATCTCATTACTCTCTTAGGGTTAATTTTCTGCAGCTATATATACGATACATATCTGTGGAAAAGAGTTACACGAGAAAATCCTAGCCGTCACAAAAATTGTGAGAGAGAGATCGTGAGGAACAGCCCCACCCTACAGCTAGCACCGCGGCTTGAGGAAAGCTTGGTTTTGATCCGTTCGTGTGGATACCTTATAGGCACCGCAACATTGTAGTGCTGTGATCGACATATCTTGGAGACAACAGATCCATTCATAACTTATAATTCCTAAACACGATTTATGGTTTTTGCATGAATCCATGGCTAGGTTTCAATATTTTTTGTAATTTTTCCGCTGTGTATTCAATCTGTGTTTGCCATTGAAACCTAATAGGGTTGACTCTCTCTTTGAGAAGTAGCTAGTGTGAGTTGACTTTCTCCTGTGTTGGTTTAAGTCTTGTAGGGTAAGGTAGCTCTAGGTTGTGATAATTTTCAAAACTAAAACTTAGGGTTAGGCACTAAGGGAAGATGTGATGAAGTACGGGAAAACATGAGTATGAGGGCATGGATAGCGTGCTGGGAGGTATCTCCAGAATTACCGGGGTTGAGGCTCGCGGTGGGGGATATTACTCGAGAATTACTGGGATCAAGGTGACGCTCATTGTGTATTTGTGTGATGAGGTACCGATGACAGCACGGTGTGAGTATTTGCCTCCAGAATTACTGGTGTGAGGCAGTGTGTCCAAAATCACTTGAAGTGGGAGTGCAATACTCAAGAATTATCGGGGTTATAGCTCGTGGTGTGGGTATTCATCTCCAGAATTACTAGGTGTGAGGCAGTGTGTCCAAAATCACTTGAAGTAGGAGTACGATACCCAAGAATTATCGGGGTGGTACTAGGTACTCACAGAATATCTAAAACATACATTAGTCACCGTAGTAGTAATTCATGATGAGGGATTAAACCCTATTTTGAGGAGTACGATAAGGGCTTGCCCTCGGACCTATGTAGAATGGGATGCATTAAATCCGAACAAGTATGCATTAGTGCATTGTAGTGTAAATCTGCATTAGGCATCAAAGACATATCATACACTGTCATGTTTAGGCTAGTCACTCTTTACACTTTGTTTACATACAAATTGGGTTTGTGTTTGCTAGAGTATAAAGAATCGTTATATTACGGCATAGTGAGGATGGCTGTTTTATAATATAGCGTTGGTTGTAAGCAACTGGCGTACCCACAATTTTCAGCACAGGGTTGGGTTTTGCATAAAGAACACAAAGATGATTTAGTGCTAAAGATGGCTTTCAGATTTAGTTGCTGTCATTCGAGTTGTATTTTATCATGTTGTAATTATTATTTTCTACTGCATTAATGTAAAATAACAGTGTTGTATAAATTCTTTTTAAATTCCTTGTAAAATTGTACGAATTTGAAGTAAAAGATCCTGTTGTGTTACAAATTACCATATGCTGGAATTAAGGGTGTTACATCAACTCCATTCTCACCATATACATTGCATGAACACGAATTAGATTTATATATAATATGCATGTACATATAAAATATAATGATTGAATGAATTTGTTTGTATGTAATAGTATGGTTTTATCCATAAATTTGATAGCGTAGAAATGATAATTTCCATCATATTGCTGCCCATAATTGTATTTTCAAGTTTTTAAATATAAATGTGTTAAATTTTGCATCTAATGAATTGAATTGACATAATAGATAGATAGAACGACTCTATACCATGTATTGCATAATTATTGATACTGTCGTTCACACTGATTATATCGAATGCATGTTAACAATTGATCACAACTGTTCTACTGATTATTCCGACTACCTGTATATCGAATGCATGTTTCACGATTGATCACAGTAAAAGAATAACAAGCCGGGGTAATAAAGGTTACAAACTAGTAGTGAACAATATACAGGATTGTACATGGAAGGGATCTCATGGTTTCCTTACTATTACTGAATACTGAATGACTGAATAATCAAATAACTGAATCTTGTTTTCTATTTACATATTTTTCCGAGTACATGATCTATAGAATTCACCACTAGTGTCAAAACTTTCACTTGACTGATATGCATCCGAACATGTGGTATGGGACACAGGATTGTGTGCAATAGGTAGGTTAATAAAAGATTGGTAGACTTAAGATTGACACTGAGCACCGACACTTGCATTTTGATAATTGTTTATTGTTACTTATCATCGTATTATTGACTATTGCATATCAATTAATTAAACTTCATGATTGTAATTGCATCTTATCATCCTTATTGATATTGTACATGTCCATATTGTTTCGTTCCTTGTTTCTTCTATATTCTGTTCATTGCTTGCTACTACTTGTGGCCCGAAGCTTGCTTTATTGGGTACTCCCTCCTTTCTTTAAGTTCATGTTTATACAGGCACAGACGAGAGGATACTGAAGGAACTTGGTGAGCTGTTTATGGCATTGTATATTCTCAGACATTTTGTAAGTTCATATATCTCAAATATTGGTTATTATATTATATTCTTATTCATGTGATTATTATTGTATTGTTGAGCTTACTGGTATTGTATAGCTGATGGATGATATGAGTTGGTATACTTATATCATTCTCTGGGCCCTAGTTGTGTGCCCATACTTCCATATTTTGGGAAGTGGGGCGTGACATAATGAGTTGTTGATGAAGCTCGAGCGAAGTGCGAGGAACTGAACTCGCTGTATGGAGTTAACAAGTTGTTGATGGAGATCGAGCAAAGAGTGGGGAACAAACTCATTGTATGGAGTTAACGAGTTGTTGATGGAGCTTTTGTGGAGAGTGAGGTATTGAACTCATCGTTTGGAGTTATCGAGCTATTGACGGAGATCAAGCGAAGAGTGGGGACCACCTTCGTTGTATGGAGTTAAATAGTTTTTGACGGAGATCGAGCAAAGAGCGAGGTACTGAACTCATTGTTTGGAGTTAACAAGCTATTGACGGAGCTCGAGCGAAGAGCAGAGACCAAACTCATTGTTTGGAGTTGACGAGTTGTTGACGGAGCTCGAGCGGAGAGCGAAGTATTGAACTTGTCATTTGGAGTTAACAAGATGTTGAAGGAGGTTGAGCGAAGTGTGGGGACCAAACTCATTGTATGGAGTTAACGAGTTGTTGACAGAGCTCGAGCGAAGTGCGAGGTATTGAACTCCTCGTTTGGAATTAAAAACATGTTGACGAAGCTCAAGCAAAGAGGAAGGGTTTGAACTCACTGTTTGGAGTTGACAAACTGTTGGCAGAGTAGGGGCGAATAGTAGGGCATTAAGCTTGTTGTATGATATTTAATGAGTTGTTGTTAGAGCTTGAATGGTGAGCAAGACATTGAACTTGTTGTTTTTAGTTAAAGCGCTATTGGAGGAGCTCGAGCAGAGAGTAAGTCATTGAACTCGTTGTTTGGAATTAACGAGTTGTTCATGTGGTTTGAGGGAAAAGCAAGATATTAAACTTGTTCTATGGAGTTGACGAATTGTTGACGAAGCTCGAGCAAGGCATTAAACTTATTGTATGGAGTTAACAAGTTGTTGATGGAGCTCGAGCAAAGAGTGAAAACCGAACTCGTTGTATGAAGTTAACGAGTTGTTGACGGAGCTTGTGCAGTGAGATTAGTATTGAATTCTTCGTTTGGAGTTAATGAGCTATTGATGGATCTTGGGTGAAGAGCAGAGACCAAACTCATTGTATGGAGTTAACGAGTTGTTGACAAAGCTCGCGCAGAGAGCAAGGTATTGAACTTGGCATTTGGACTTAACGAGCTATTGACGGAGCTAGAGCAAAGAGCAAGGTATTGAACTTGTTGTTTGGAGTTGACGAGCTGTAGAGCTCGAGCGAAGATCATGGGGTTGATCTTGTTGTATGATGTTTAACGAGTTGTTGTTCAAACTCGAACGGAGAGCAAGGCTTCGAACTCGTTGTTTGGAGTTAACGAGTTGTTGGTGGAGCTCGAGCTAAGAGTAAGTCATTGAACTCATAGTTTGGAGTTAATGAGCTGTTCACGGGGCTCGAGCAAAGAGTAAGATGTTGAACTGTTGCAAGGAGTTGACGAGTTGTTGACGGAGCTCGAGCCAAGAGCAAAGCATTGAACTCATTGTACGGAGTTAATGAGTTGTTGACGGAGTTCGAGCAAAGAGCAGGGAACTGAACTCATTGTATGGAGTTAACGAGCTGTTGACGCAATTCGAGTGAAGAACCGGAACAAACTCGTTATACGGGGTTAACGAGTTATTGCCGGAGCTTGAGCGGAGCATGAGGTATTGAACTCGTCGTTTGGTGTTAACAAAATGTTGATGAAGGTTGACCGAAGAGCACGGTATTGAACTCGTTATTTGGAATTAACGAGTTGTTGACAAAGCTCGAGTAGAGAGCAAAGCATTGAACTCGTTGTCTAGAGTTAACGAGTTGCTGACGGAGCTCGAGCAGAGAGTAAGGCATGGAACTTGTTGTTTGGAGTTAACGAGCTATTGACGGAGCTCGAGCTAAGAGCAGGGCATTGCACTCATTGTTTGGAGTCAGTGAGCTGTTGACGGAGGTCAAGCAAAGTGTAGGGAAATGAACTCGTTGTATAGAGTTTACGAGCTGTTGACGGAGCTCGAACGGAAAGCGAGGTATTGAACTCATCATTTGGAGTTAACGAGTTGTTGATGGAGATCGAGCGAAGAGCGGGGACCGAACTCGTTGTATGGAGTTATCACGCCCTACTTCCCAAAAATACGGAAAACGAGCACATGACATTGTCCCAGCGAATGACTAACGTCACCCATAAGCTGTTTATCCGATCAACTCAACAATATAATCAATACAGAACAATTGCGTAGTCAATAATAATACTCTCATGAACAATAATACTTGGAATGAAGCAATATAAAATATCCAAATACAATAATAATTCAACATTTGGAAACGAATAATAGAAATATTCAGGTCAAAAGCCCACAATACAATGAAATAACAATAGTCCGATAATTAAGTCTTCATGAAAAAAAATAATTTATTAAGCGGCGATGCTATAATTCCTTCACCAATTCTCCATCAACACTTGTAAATAATTCATCTAAAAAGAGGAGAAAAATTGTCCTTAGAGAAATTCATGGACAGCAAGTAGAGAAAGCAAGGAACAATGAAATAACGATATAACAAAGAATTCAATGGATCAATAGGAATCAATAATATGGGACAATAACAATAATCAATATCAATGATGAACGATGCAATTTGGTGTAAATAATGATTCAATAATCGATAACAATATTCAATGATCAATATCAATAACACTTGGCCAATATTTGATATCAATAGAAACAATGATGAACAATATGTGATGTCAATGTTGTGTAAACTCTTATGTCTATTAATAATTTTAATCCTAACTAATGTAGCACTTCATGCATCCCATTTATTTACCACATGGTTCATACATACAAACAAGTTACATTTAGACTTAGTGGTGGATTTTATAGATCATGTACTCGAAAACGATATACAATAATGACTGATAACCGAATCAATTGAGATACCGTAATCAGTAATCTACAATCAACCGATGACCGATATTACTGATATGACCGATATGACCGATAAATAAGGAAACACGGCCCCACCTCCGAGTACAGTCCCTATATTGTCCACTACTAAAGTCAACCCTTAAACCACGGCTTGTTAATTATCTTATCAATGCAACAATACAATATGCAATTTGAGATATGAGATGAACAATAGTATCAATTGGAGAGCAATAGGATGGTAACATGAAATAGGACAATTAGAATGATGACAACAACTCATTAGGATCATACAATGCAACATACATACGTTAATTCATGCAATACTACAATACAAGAATAATTAATCTATTAAAATCTGGAATATAAAATTCTGGACAGCAAGAGTAGTTTGTACAAAAATGAAATTTTCCGCTATTTCAGAACTCGAAAACTAAAACCATCAGAAATTTTAAAAACTAGACTTCCACACGGTTCCAACGTATATTTAATGTTCAAAATCTGACAACAGTAGCTAGGCCAAACACATCATTCTTTACAGATTTCATGTTCACGCATAAATTTAACATTAAGTTATTATAATTTTAGAATAAGCAAAACTCGATAATAAATTCAGTAAAAATATTTATTAGACTCCAAACATGTTAAGTAACAATCTAGAAATTTTCAGGGCAATATTTTAATATTTGATCAGCCTTTTAACAGTTTAAACATGATTCATATAAGAATCTGAAAATCTGGAAATAAAATGCTGTAGTAAAATGATCATAACTTTTGCTATATAACTCAGAATTCAGAAATTAAAGAATTTATGGTAACTAGAAACATAGGGCTACAACTCTTATTAAGAAAGTTATTCATTTTAAGATCATTTACATGGTCAAAAACAGCAGACAAAACACAGCCAGCAAGCAACATACAGGTTTTCGGATATTTTTCATTAAACAATTTAATTAGACATGATAGGTATCAATTCTATTAGTCGATAAACTTCATAATCAGCATAATGGGTATAAAAACATGATCAATAAAATTAAGAACACTTACATGCTTAAATTTATCATCAACCAAACATCAATCGATCTAACAAACATACAACCTAGCAATTATTTCTACAATAGATTAATTGTGTGACAATTATATGGATAACCCTATCATGAGTTCTATATGAACACATGAAAGATTCAATCTTTGGAGTCAATAAAGGCACGAAGGCAAGTATATTGGGGTTAGCTCGTGTAAACCCTCAATATACCCAATCAAAGAGATGAACAATGTACATTATGATAAACAATAGGATCTACTTGCAAGAGTTTCAATAAAAACTTGAATTTGATACAAGATTCAATTCAAGAAGAAAGTGACTGGCCTTATAGACGGTTAATTTGAATACCAAGAATAATGGGATGGGAATCCCGAAGTAATGAACACGAACTCACGAATCACGTGCAATCTATGTGCAAAAGAACAAGCAACAAAGAAAGAGAGAGAGAGTTACCACAAAAAGCAAGGGGGGTTTCGAGTTGCTGGCGGCAAGATCGACTGGCGGCCGGAGGGTGGCGACGATGGCAGCGACGCAGGGCAGGCATGGACAGGACGAGGTGGGGTGCTCGGCGACGGGAAATAGGGACAGGGGTGGCGGGGTTTCGATTGGGTAGCGGGATCAATAGGGGAGGCACGAGGGGTTGTCTATGGGGTGTGCGGCAGCCGAGGGAAAGGTTCACCGGAGTGGGTGGTCGGAAAGGTGGTCGGGATTAGTTTGGCTGATGGGCTGAGAGAGGAGAGAGGAGAGAGAAAGAGGAGAGAGGAGAGAGATTTGAGATGACGGCTACAAATTGTATTTTTGTGTTTTTAGGGTTGTATTTATAGAATACAAGTAGATTATTGGGTTAATGGGTTAGGATCTAATAATAGTGGGTTTTGGGTCAAGAAATAATTGCAATTGGGTTTTGGGTTCAACAGGAGATAGGTTTGAAGACAATAGGGTTCCAATAAAATAATCACAATTCAATAAAATAAAATTCACAAGATAGATAGCCCAACAAAAAGAGAAAATAGTTCATGAAAAAAAATTTAAATCCAAATAAATAAATAAATGATTCAAATGAATAGAATATAAATTGGGCTTGAAAATAAATTGGAATTCACTAAGAAAATCAGATCCAGTACAATAATAAAATAATTCAATAGATGAAATAGATAATTAAGAAATAACAATTAATTATTATAATTACAATAATAATAAAATTATACAACAAAATAATATTTGGGTTTAACAATTTCATTAAATAATCCAATAATAATAATATTTTTGATATATGCTCAAATATAATTAACCGATCAATAAGAAATAGAAAGTAAGATTAAAATACACCATTTGAAATAAATAAAATTTTCGATTAGAAAATACTTTAATAAAAAAATGGAGAACGAATTTAGCACAAAATAAATTTATAAAAAATCAAATTATAGAAAATACTCTGAAAACACTTATTGTCGGGAATGGGGGTTACAGGAGTTAACGAGTTATTGACGGAGCTTGCGCGAAAATGGAGAGCAAACTCGTTATATGGAATTAATGAGTTATTGACGGAGCTTGAGTGGAGAGCAAGATATTGAACTTATCATTTGGAGTTAACGAGCTGTTGACGAAGCTTGAGCGATGAGCGGGGACTGAATTCGTTATATGGAGTTAACGAGTTATTAATGGAGCTTGAGCAACGAGCGGGGCACCGAACTCGTTGTATGATGCCAATCAGCTGTTGAAGAAGCTCATGCGAAAGGCAATACTTTAATGCCCTGGGCCAGACCAGGGAGTCACCCCCTATGTGTACAAGCCTATGCTTGCCTATGCATATATTACAAATACATTGAATTAGTTGTTTGGACTTAACGAGTTATTGACAGAGCTTGAGTGAAGAGCAAGGCATTGAACTCGTTGTTTGGAGTTAACGAGCGGTTGGAAAAGCTCGAGCAAAGAGTAGAGCATTGAACTCGTTTCTTGGAGTTAACGAGCTATTGACGGAGCTTAAGCGAAGAGCGAAGACCGAACTTGTTGTATGGAGTTAACGAGCTATTGACAGAGCTCGAGTGGAGAGTGAGGTACTGAACTCTTTGTTTGGAGTTAACGAGTTGTTGACGAAGCTTAAGCAAAGAGCAGGGCCCAAACTCGTTGTATGGAGTTAACAAGTTATTGACGGAGCTTGAGCGAAGAGCGAAGACCAAACTTGTTGCATGGAGTTAACAAGTTGTTGATGGAGCTTGATCGACAATGGGGAGCAAACTCGTTATATGGAATTAACTAGTTATTGACAGAGCTTGAGCGGAGAGTAAGGTATTGAACTTTTTATTTGGAGTGAACGAGCTGTTGACGGAGCTTGAGCGATGAGCAGGGACTGAACTCACTGTATGGAGTTAACGAGTTGTTGACAGAGCGCTAGTGACGAGCAGGACACCGAACGCATTGTATGATGCCAATGAGCTATTGATGGAGCTCATGCGAAGGGTAATACTATAACGCCCTGAGCCAGACCATGGAGTCACCACCTATGTGTACATGCCTATGCTTGCCTATTCATATATTACAAATACATTGAACTAGTTGTGTCACGCCCCGCTTCCCAAAAATATGGAAAACAAGCACGTGACATTGGCCCTGCGAATGACTTGTGTCATCCATAAGCTGTTTACCCATTCATCTAAACATTAATAACAATACAAAACAATTGCACAGGCAATAATATCGACCACATGAACAATAATACTTGAAATAAACAATATGAAATAACCAAATATGATAATCCAACATCTAGAAATAAATAGTAATATCCGGGTCATAAGCCCAATACAATGAAATAACAATGTTCAATAATTAAGTCTCCATAACAAAGCAATAATTCATTAAGCAGCAATGTTATCAATTCCTTCACCCATATTGTTCTCCCAATCCATCAGGAAAATATGCATGATTACCTGTAAGCTGTTCATATAAAAGAGAGAATAATATGTCCTTAGAGCAAGTCATGAACAGTAAGTAGAGAAAGCAAAAAACAATGGAATAACGATATAACAATGAATTCAATGGATCAATAGGAATCAATAACATGGGATGATAACAATAATCAATATCATGGTAATTGATGCAATGGTTATAAATAATGGTTCGATATTCGATAAGAATGTTCAATGGTATCAATACCACTTAGACAATATTGGATATCAATAGAAACAATGTTGTACAATATGCAAAGTCGAGGTTGTGTCAATTCTTAAGTCTATTAATCATTTTAATCCTAACTAATGCACGTACTACTGCATCCTATTATACAGGTTCGATGCATAGAATCAATTTCATTTAGATTCTAGTCGTAGACTCTATAATTCATGTACTCGGGAAACCATATAAACGATTCTCTTCAGTATTCAGTTATTCAGTATCAATGTCCATGAAATAATATGCAATTATCCAGTTATTCAGTCATTCAGTCATTCAGTAAATGTAGGAAAACCACGATCTCCTTCCGAGTACAATCTCTTATATTGTCCACTACTAGGGCCACCCTTAAATCTCGGCTTGATTAACAAATTTATCAATGCAACAATACAATACAATGTGCAATTTGGAGACATTAGATGAACGATAGCAATAATAGAAGAACAATAGGATGATAACTTAGATAGGACAATTGAATGATGACAATAAGACACTAGGATCATGCAATGCAACATATAGACTTCAATTCATATAGTACAATGATATAGGAATAATTAATTCAAGAAAAACTAGAAAATAAAATTCTGGACAGCAAGAGTGTACTGCAATAAAATTGAATTTCCTATTTCTATTGAACTTGAAAACTGAATCCGTCAAAAATTCTGAAAATTAGACTTCCACACGGTTCCAACGCATATTTAAAGTAAAAAAATCTGACAATAGTAGCTAAGTCAAACACATCATTCCATACAGATTTCATGTTCAGGCAGAATTTTCATATCGTTATTATATTTTTAGAATCAGCAAAAACTTAATAATAAAATCAACAAAAATATTATTTAGACTCCTAAACATGTTATGTAATATACTGTAAATTATCAGAGTAATATTTTAATATTAAATCAACCTTTTAACAGATTAAACATGAATCATATAAGAATATGAAATTCTGGAATAAAAAACACAGCAGTAGTAAAACGACCATAACATTTGCTATACAAAGAATTCAGAGATTCAAGATGTTCTGAAACTAGAGATATAAGGATACAACTCTTATTCAGAAAGTTATTTATTTTGAGATCAAATACTGGATGAAAAAAATCAGGCAAAATACAGACAACAAACACATATAGGTTTTGGTTATTTTTCATGAAATAAATTATTAAACATGATGGATATCGATTCTATAGTCAATAGACCTTATAATCAGCATGTTGGGTGTGATAGCATGATAATTACAATTAAAGTACACACATGCACTATTTTAACAACAACCAAACATCAATCAGTCAAACAACATACAACCTAGCAATAAAAACTACGGTAGATTATTTTTGCGGTGATTATATGCATAACCCAATTATCGACACTATATGAATACATGAAAGATACAGTTTTTGGAGTCAATAGAGTCACGAAATCGAGAATATTTTGGTTAGCTAGTGTAAACCCTCAATATACTCAACAAAAAGAGGAGAATAATATACGATACGATGAACAATTGGATTTACTTGCATGAGTTTCAATAAAAACTTGAATTTGATACGATATTAATTCAAGGGAAAAGTAACTTGCCTTATTGACGATTAATTTGAATACCAAGAATAACGGGATGAGAATCTCGGAGCCACGACGATGATCGTGAAAGACAGATCTTGATGATGATCGACGATCGATGATTAGTGCAAGATCAAGCAATCAATGGCAGAGATCAAGTGCAAAACAGCAAACGGCAAAATCTCAGATCTCAACAGTAAACGGCGGGTGAACAGTGAAAACAACAGCACACGCCAAGAATACTCAACACAGCAAACAGCAGCACACACAACAATGGCAACACACAGAGCAAACATCGATTAAGGCCACTGTCTATGGCGCGTTGGACGGCGAGGGGGTGCTCTGTGTGAGGCGAGGGTGGCATCCGATGGTCGGCAGTGGAGAAATGAGTGGCGGGGTCGAGGTGGGATTTGGCGCCAAAATAGAGGGGAAGAATAACACTGGCAATGGCAAATGGGTGGTGCTCGGTGAGTCTATAGTGGAGGCAGGGCGTCGAGGCAGTGCTGAAGTGGAGGCGAGCCGCAATGGTGGGGCGACGATGGATGGAGGTTGATAGGTCTCTGTTTCGGGAAGGAAAGAGAGGAAGAGGAGTGCTAATAGGTGAGGAGATGGAGACAAGGCGGAGGTCAGAATGACGAGGTCGTCGATGGCAGGGGTGTTTGATGGGTTTGGAGGTGTTGAATGCAGTCGATGAGGCAGAGGGGCTTGGTGTTGGGCTTCGCGGTGCTCTGTTGGGTTCGATGCAGACGGGGTGATGGAGAGGATGACGGGATGGTGGACATAGGGTGGAGGAGACGATGCAGGCGACGGGAAGACGTTGGCAGGGGCTTATGGTGGCAGGCGGAGGATGGGTTCAGAGTGAGGAAGAAGAAGGATGGGAGGTAAGGGTTACACAGTGGAGAGGAGAAAGGTTTGGGGGGTCTCAATAGTATTTGGTGGCTGGGTATTTAGTAGGGTTAGGGTTAGGGTGAAATAGTGTAGTATAGGTTAAGGTATTTATAGGGGTTATTGGGATATTGGGTTAATTGGTAGGATCCAATAAGGGGAAGTGGGTTTTGGGTTCAAATCCAATAAGAAGAATAATAGGGTTTGGGCTTCTAGATCCAATAGGAAAGTAAAATATCTAATAAAATAGGATTTATAACAAAATATAATCTATATAATAAATTTCAAAGAAAGCTATCAGGTGGTTCTCATTCAATCTTCCCTAAAACCAATGGCCTAGATTGATTCTTACAAAACATATTTTCCCGCCCAAAATTTCGAACCCCAAAATTAAATATTTTCCCCCAAAACTAAAAAACTCATTATTTTATTATTATATCTCTCTTCTATCTTCACTTTTTCATATTTTTCTCTTTCTTTCTCTCCCTCTCTCTCCCCCATTCTTTCTTTATTTACTTAGAAATTTAGATTTTAAGATTTCAGGTTTGTAATATTTTTAGAATTTTTATATTTTTTTTATTGTGCATGTTATATTGAAAATAGCAAATATATCTTCAACAGTTAAATTTCATCATTTTTCATCCTTAAAGTTCTAAGAAGTTGGATTTTACACCCTCATTTATATATTTTTTTTCAACATATACCAATAGAAACATAGACTTTTATTTACAACTAATTATTGTCATACTATTCAAACTTGAACTACATAATTGTTGTTTTACTGTTTACAGGGCTTTTCGTGTGTTGTATCGTTCCGAATATGTGCCGTAGGCACGTACCCACGGGCAAATCTAGTTTTTATTACAATATAGAAATTTATGTGAAATGAAATTGATAAATAGAAATAGATTTTTAATAAAAAATCGAAAGTAAGAATAATAATAACAATAACAACTATAATAATAAGAATAACGATAATAATAAAAATAATCGATCAATTAGGAATAGAAATTAAAGTTAAAATACACCATCATTCGAAATAATTATAATTGTCGATTAGAAAACACTTTAATAAAAGATCCGAAATAAATTTAGCACAAAATAAATTTATAAAAAATCAAAATATAGAAAATACACAGAAAATAGTTATTGGTGGGAATGGGGGTTACAAGTTGTTTGGAGTTAACGAGTTATTGACAGAGCTTGAGTGAGGAGCAAGGCATTGAACTCGTTGTTTGGAGTTAACGAGCGGTTGTCAGAGCTCAAGCGAAGAGCACAACATTGAATTCGTTGTTTGGGGATAACGAGCTGTTGACGGAGCTTGAGCGAAGATTAGAGACCAAACTCGTTGTATGGAGTTAACTAGCTATTGACAGAACTCGAGTGGAGAGTGTGGTAATAAACTGTTCATTTGGAGTTAACGAGTTGTTGATGAAGCTCGAGCAAAGAGCGGGGACCAAACTCATTGTACGGAGTTAACGAGTTGTTGACGGAGCAAGAGCAAAGAGCGGGGATCTAACTCATTGTCTTGAATTAACAATTATTGATGGAGCTCGAGTTGAGAGTGAGGTATTGAACTCATCGTTTGGAGTTAACGAGCTCTTGATGGAGCTCGAGTGAAGAGTAGGGACAGAACTCGTTGTATGGAGCTAACAAATTATTGACAGAGCTCGAGCGATGAGCGGGGCAACGAACTCGTTCTTTGATGCTAACGAGCTGTTGACGGAGCTCTTGCGAATGGCAAAACATTGAACTCATTTTTTGGAGTTAACAAGTTGTTGACAGAGCTTAAGCAGGGAGCAAGGCATCGAACTTGTTGTCTAGAGTTAGCAGGTTGTTGGTGGAGCTTAAGTGAAGGGCAGGGCATTGAACTCGTATGGAGTTAACGAGTTGTTGATGGAGCTCGAGTGGATAGTAAGGCATTAAACTCGTTGTATGGAGTTAACGGGTTATTGACGGAGCTCGAGTTTAGAGCAGGGCATTGAACTCATTGTATAAAGTCAATGAGTCATTGAAAGAGCTCAAGCAAAAAGCTAGGTCCCAAACTTGTTGTATGGTGCTAACGAGTTCTTGACGGATCTCGAGCAAAGTGCAAGGCATTGAACTCGTTGTATGGAGTTAACGAGTTGTTGATGGAGCTCGAGCGGAGTGCAGGGCATTGAACTTGCTATATGGAGTTAACGAGTTCTTGATGGAGCTCGAGCGAAGAGCAAGATATTGAACTTGCTATATGGAGTTAACGAGTTATTGACGGAGCTCGGGCGAGGAGCAGGGCATTGATTTGGTTGTATGGAATTAACGAGTCATTGAAGGAGCTCATGGGAAGGGCAAGGTTTTCAACTCGTTGTTTAGAGTTAACGAGTTATTTGATGGAGGAACTCAAGTGGCTCACGAAGCACCGAACTTATTTAGTTGTGTAACGCCCCGAATCCCCGTTACCAGACGTCCGTGACACAACCAGAATATTTTTCCTTAAAATGCATCTCAACACAGTAAATAACATGGAAATTTAAAAACTTTTTATTGTCAAACAAAATCATTACATCATCAATTACAATCATTATCTTGTTCTTGAACAAGGAATACAAATTACATTAAAGTATTACAAATACCAGTCGAACATTTCACCTGCCCTTCAGAATGGTAGTCGACTGATCTTCCATTGGAACTCCATTAAGAGGTCAATCTGCTTCCCTGAGACGCGCCCTGTAACTCGAATCTTCCGCTGCGCTACTCTGATATCCCTGCACCTGCTTTACGGGTGAAAGGTACTCCTGATAATCCTCTTGGATGCTCTGCTGGTCCTGATTCCTACATTCGCGATCTGGCATCCAACACCTAAATGAGTGGGCACGTCAGTACATATACTGATGCAGTGCTGATAAGAAAACAACGATCTCCAATGTAGCAATCACAAGTAGTCTTGATGAAAACACAAACGTGCATCCTAAATTTCAAGTGTTTGTGTATGCCATGACCTAGGTCTAATGCATAGTCCACCATGTACACACAATGTATAAGAGGCACTCGTTCCAATGCAACTTGATTCGAAAGTATGCATCCTATATTTGGAGATATATGCATCACATACTACATATATCCCTAGCCAAGAATATGGTTTAATTAATAGCTTACTAAATTTCTGAGGTCCGATTTTCGGCCATTAATCTCATCTGGTCCCTGTGGCCCATCTTCTGCCCGGGATAAATAAGATCGAGTTCGGGCAGAATGTTTTCCACCCTTAGTCTTATCTGGTCCCTGTGGCCCGTCTTCTACCGTTGGATAAATATGATCCAGTCCTGGCAGAATGTTTGCCACCCCCAGTCTTATCTGGTCCATGTGGCCTGTCTTCTACCCCTGGATAAATAAGATCCAGTCCCGACAGAATGTTTGCCACTGTAACCCCATTTTTCCATTTTCTGTATTTTTGGAAGTATTTTTTTTCCGTTTTGGGTATTTGTTCATCCTGTATTTCTTCGACTCTTTTGAACCATGTATTGGATCTTCTTTTTCAATATATTCATCTATTTGATTTGTTGTCTTCTTACTTGATCTTCTTGATTCTATTGTCTCGTATTATTTGATCTCTGTTTGATCGGGCCATTTTTTTTTATCCTCCTTATAAATTGTTCGTATCCTATGTTATTTATTTGTTTTTATTCCTATATTTGTTGTTGGATCCTTTGATTTAAACCCTATTCAATTCCTAGTGAATCTTTGATCCATTATATATATTTAACCCCCTTCACACCCTATAACCCATTACTATACCCGTTACCCATTATTATACCTGAAACCCTATCTACACCTAAACCCTAATATTATTTGTATAAATACCCACCTGTATATCTTCCCTGTTCATCCCTAGTATCCCCTAACCCTAGCCGCTCTAACCCATCCTCTCCCGCTCCTCGCCCCTCAGCCCTTGTGCCCCTCCTTCCCTTCTTCTCTCCCACAGCCGCCACAGCCAGTGTCACCCCGGTGCTCCTCTGCCTCTCTCCTCCCTTCCCCCGTTGCCCTAGCAGCAGCCAGAGCGCCGCCCTACCCCTGTTCTGCTCGACCCCGACCAGGTGCCAGCCCACTGTGCTCGTCCTTCCTGTCGCACCGTCGTCGACAGCCAGTGCCACCCGCAGGCTGACAGCAACAATAGCTGCCACGACAATGACAGCAGCGCCGCTCCCCGTCGCCGTTCCCCCGTGCTCACCTTTCCGCTGCCTGCTCTTGTGTGCAAGTGTTTCTTTGTTTGCATGTGATCTCGGGTGCTCGTATTTCGTTGTTCATGAGTCGTGTTTAGGTTCATTGTTCGTTCGTCGAGTTCGTGTCTGGGAATTCGTTCCCGTTATTCTCGCTCTTTGCTTCATTCCGTCGTCGACTATCAGGCAAGTAACTTATATTAATTTTTGTTGCAAATACAAGTACTAAATACCGCCCGTAGTGTAGTTGTGTTCTAGAGACAATTCTTGTGCAAAACCTCTGTTATATCTTGTCTCTATGTGTTGACCCACCCGTATTGTCACTTTACACACACGACATGAAATAACTTAAATATAATAGATTCTTGATGTATACATGCATGTTGTTCGTGATTCATGACTTGTCGTACGATCTGGTATGCTTGATGTGTTAGTAGTAGTACAACTCGTAGTAGACTTGTAAGAAACCCTATACCATGTTGCTTGGACAGCTAGTATACCCTATTTCATGTTTGGTCATGATTTAGATGTGTTTCATATGATCTAGTTAATTTTATGCATGAAGAATATTTCAGTTTTGTTGTTACCCCATTTTTGTTTAGTATTTTAGACCCTATTATGGTCAGTACATGAAAATTGTTTGTGAATATAAATTATAGAGAATTCTGTTTACTTTCCAGACTTTTAGATAGATCTCAGTTTCAATTTTTTAGTTGCATGTTATCAGTATTTTACTAGAGATGTGTAGAAAATTTCAGATCCAGTTTTATATGAATTCTTTATGGTAACTTATTTTTATACTAATTTTAAAGATAATATTTTGATCCAATATTTTTCTGAGCATATCTAGACTTGATTGGGATTAACCCCTAATTTTTGTGGATTTAATTGATGACTTTTACAAACTATTCTATGCTTGCAAACAACTACTTTGCTTGTAGAATTTTCATACTGTTCAGTAAAGAAACATAATTTTGACCTGATTCTATTTGCTGTCTATAAAAACTTTGTGAATATGAATTGTAGCCTACTGTATTTATTTTATCACCATTTTTTAGGATCTGGATTTCAATTTATATTTTGTAATCTATTGCTGTTTTAGTACTGCAGTGTTTATGATTTCAGATTTACAAACTTTTTGTATCTTGATGCTTTCTGATTTTACTTGACTATTCTATATATGTTGGAAAATTATATAACTATTTTTGCTGCTACTAAACATACTAGGGAATACCCCAGATTTTTCTTGGATTTAATCAGTAAGTTTTTATGCTGTTTTCCTGTTTACAAATACAAACTTCTGATTTCTGGCTGAACACATTTTCTGGATGCAAATCTGTTTTAAGTCATGTTTTTGTGAAATACCATACGACTTATATATATTTGCTAGATTCGGCCAGGAGTCTATTTTCCATATTCTCTAACGGATCTAGGTTTGCATATTTTTGGCAATGGGAATTCTAGATTTAGTTCAGTACTGTCTTGCTGTCCTGAACTAGAATTTTCGTTGGTCTATCCTTTTATGAGTTGTCTTTCACCTGTACATGTTTATCTTTTAATCTAAACCTGTTACTTGTTTATGCCATGTTATTCTTGCCCTGTTTTGTAACGCATACATGCGTGTTTGATAATAATAATAAATCACCAAGTCGGGGTTAAGGGAAAGATCTAGTAGTTGAAAATATAGAAATGTGTACTTGGAAGGGGGCCCGTGTTTCCCAGCTGATTATCTGTTATTTTTTACCTATGATATGACTACCTGACATGTGATTCTGATTATCTGTTATCTGATTCCTGACTACATACTTTCTTATGAGGTGTACTCAGAAAGGGGCCTGTGTTTCCCACCTATTACGCAACTACATACTTCCTACGAGAGGGTGTACTTGGAGGGAACGTAGTCCTACCTGATGCATGATTACCTGTTACATGATACCTGTACCTGTACCTGTTTACCTGATACCTGAGTACACGTCCCTATAGACTATACTACGAAATCTAAATGTAACTTGTTTGAACGTAGCAACCATGTGGTAAAAACCTGGGACGCATGAAGTGCTACCTAGATAGAAATAAATACAAGACTTGACATGACATAACATGGTACCTGTTACATGCTTACCTATTACATGATACCTGTACATGCTACTTGACACCTGTTACATTTTATCTGCTTGCATGATACTTGACATTTGTTACATGTTACCCGTACCATGTTAGCACATAATGTTACTTGATCCTGTTCATGATTCATACTAGTTGTTTTATTTTGTTGCCATGTCTATTCTATGCTATGTTTACTTCTGCTATTACTCTATGTTTGTAATTCTTTTTTTGTACTTGTGCCTGCACTACAAGCGGCTCGTAACTTGCATTGACGAACGTTTTCTTTTCTTTTCTCTTTTCTTGTAATTTATTAAATTGCAGATTATGGTGACCAGTTGCCTGATGGAGTAGGTGATCTGAGATTCTAGTCCCTGGAGTTCTGGCTATTATTATTATTATTTCCAGTTGCTTATTTGAATAAATGTATCTGTTACTTGGAGTATTTTTGTATTGGGCATTGTGACCCAGGATTATTGACTAGTTCATATCTGGTTTATTTGAAATTATTAAGCTTTGTTTCTAGTAAATTCTGTTGGTATATTGATTCGTTTATGCATGCATGGTTGACTTCTCTTGCTTCATACTCTGATATTCCTGTGAAATGTTGTAAAGATCCTAACAGCTTATGGATTATGAAAATCATTCGCTGGACTTAGTCACATATCCGTATTCCGTATTCCCTTTTTGGGAAGCGGGGCATGACAGCCACCCCCAGTCTTCTCTGGTCCCTGTGGCCCATCTTCTGCCCCTGGATAAATAAGATCCAGTCCCTGCAGACTGTTTGCCACCACCAGGAATTTACAAAACAAAATAGGCACCCCATGTTCCTAATTCGTGAGATGGCATCGCCCGTGTCCCTTAACCTGCCAGGTCACAACATAATCACGCACACAGTGCATCAATGCACCAAACAACCAAAAGCCCAAATCAACTTGCTAGTCGTCCAACTTATGCTAGATTTATGTCTGTAAAAAATAAATAGCCTGGCGAGTCGATATTCATTAACTGCCACCACCTCTATTGGCCCTTGACCAAATTCTTGGCTGTCCCTTAGCGAGCAGTACAACGGCACCCAAAGGATGCCTTACACCCGACAGTAGAGGTGAAAACAAATATAAACAAATATCAATATCCCATTGTTGACAGACCTAGGGCAACAAAATACAAATCATAATTAATATTCAGTAATACCTAGGTCAGAAATGGGTCTGACCTTGTTTTTACTCAAACACCAGGCGCCCCGATCTCCATCGTTCGCCACCACTTATTACTCGGATCTCATCCAGTATTCTGGCCCCGATCAATTACCCATTAGGTAAAAATTTGCCGGCGCATGAGGGATGACTATCCAATTATCGAGGCGGGAGAATTCAATTTAGCTTAAGGGTTGTTAGTCATAGGATAATACCTTACCCTAGACGATCCCCCAAACAACTCAAATCAAGCAAATCATCACACACACTTGGAAAAACTAAAACCCTGATAGAATCACTTATTACAAATATATAAATGCTACTAACACACGACTCCAAGACTTAGGTATAGAGCGAATACACAACTACTACTAACATTAAATTCTCCAGACATTAGAAAAATAGTCATAACTTCTAATCCACAAACTAGAACTCCATGAAATCATAATCTTTGGAAAGCTAAGAGGGTCTACTTCAATTCTCTAGTTATCCAGATCTTCATATTCTAAGCACATGGGGCTAGAAAACCATAATTTCTCAGACTGCAAATTCTAAATTCACAGCTGTTGCTCCTTGCCAATGCCATAATAACTTGCTCACTTATCGGAATCTATGATCCCGGATTTTATGAAAAGCTGTGTATGTCTATTACAACTCTCTAGTTGATCACATCATCAAATTCATCCATTTAAGCAATCTAAAACCCCTATTTTCATCAGGTGTGCACTGGAAAATAAACTAACTTTTCAAAAACAGAGTCCTCTACTAGGACTGGTTCTGTCTAGAACTTAGAAAAATCATATCTTTCAATTTATAAAGTGAAATTGCATGATTCAAAATGTTATGGAAAGCTAAGACTCTATACTACAGGTCTCTAGTTGATCATACTTCGAGGTTCTCAACATACAGTTCCAGAAAAGCTCAAGTGCACAGACCTACTAAATCTGAACTTAACTGAATATGGTCTATTCAAAATTCAATATCAATTCAACCATATGTCCAATACTTATAAAATTTTGGATTCATTAACTAGACATATACAAGTATAACATATCCAAAAGTTGCATTTAGGTTCAAAATATACAGTGAGTTATAGCCTTTTGAATATAGTAGAACAATTTCTTCTCTTATCAGCTGTGTACAAAACCTCTGGTTACAAACTAATTTTGAAACCCCATCAAATGTTGTCCAACTTATTATAAATTTTAGATACCTGATCTATATACAAAGTAGATGCTACCATAAAAATTTACATGCAAGATTATATACCATAAATTAGTTAAGATTTATTAAAATTCTTCTTTGAAATAGAACAGAGCCAATTCTTGGCTTTGGACTAGTTGATAAAACATAATTATTAAATATAGCAAATAAATTTAGAAAAATCTGAAATTTGGAAAGGTTGTTTTTAATATATCCAAGTATATCCAGTAAAAAATTTAGCTCAACATACCTTGCCTATTCCAAGTTATGATTTTTGGAAAACACACAAATTTTAACATACACAGCAGTTTGAGGATTCTCTAAACTCACCCTAGAACATGCCGTAAAAGTTTTATGCCCAGATTTTGAGCCATTTGCAATTTAGAAATTTCTAAGTAAAAACATAACATAAGTTGAAGAACACCCTCCTAATTTGATCGAAAAATCTATGGCTTGAATGCTACTTCTCCTCCTTGTACAATTCCTTCTTCCTCACCTCCAAGAGATCCAAGCAAACCTACAAAGTAATTACTTCTTCCTTACCTCCAAATGTCGTGATGATCTTACAGATACACAACTGCATATCTATGGCGCCGAAGATCAACGGGACAGCAACCCCATGGTCTGTTCGTGTCCACTCAACAAATGAACATGACGGCCTCGAAGGTCTAAGCCCCCTATCCAATAGAAACCCTCCCGTTCTTACCACGGCACTTCAGGAATTAACAGAGCGAGATATGCACCACAGCACGTATCCCTAATGACAGAAAAAGACAACCATGGTTATCACCGCCTAGTGCTAGTCCTTAGAACAAGTTGAATTATAGGGAATCACCCCTAACATCAATTTGGTCTTCAAGCGAATTGTAAAGAAATACAATATGAAATAACATTGGTTGCTAAAACATGCAAGTAGTCAAATCATGCTTGGTGTGTAACGAATGATTGAGCCCAGATGGTTCTGTCAAAAATAACTAATCATGGCGTACTGACATTCACCGATTGCCAACACCTTTGTAGGACTTTGTCGTAATGTCTCCAGCCCACGACCCTCATCGAGCAGTATAACGGCGCCCAAGGGAGTTCCTTATACCTGGCAATAGAGGTGAAACACACAAAATCTATTAATATCCAGTCATTGACAGACCTAGGCATTAACACTTTCTAGACGAGGCAGATAACCTAGCTTATCAGCCCCAAACTTGGGCAATCCGATCTCCATCGGTCGCCACCATCTCCATCTCGGATCTCATCCAGTATCTCGGCCCGCGACCATCCTTTTCTCGGTAAACGATGCTCAAGAAATTCACTACCTCTCGAGGTGAAAATAAATCAATCACAATACTTGCCGACTGGGTTGATAGTCCTAGGGTATCACAACCTAGCCTAGCTCCAAGCTATACTAGCTACGAGCCCACATACCACAAATCGACCATATAGCTATTTTTCCAACTTACTCATGTGTCCACCATGAGTACTAAGCACAAGAATCTTATTTAAGTCTCAAGTGAAGGGCTTCATAGGGATAATCATCCAACCTCTTAAAACTCAAATCACCTTGTAGTCATAAATCCTGTAGCATGTAGAAAATTTCATAATTTGTGTTACACTCATCGAAATCCAACAAAATTAGACTTTCCATAAAGGTGGGAACCTCTACTAGAATTTTCTAGTTGAAAACTTTCTCAAATTCCTTATAGAACTCAACTTTCCTGATTTCAAACACATGGTCGAAAACGAACAAATACAGCAGGTTGTTGAAACTTGTAACATTCATAACATTCAAAAAACAACTTGGAGTTACATGATATTACCAATTCTGGAAAGCTAAGACCCTATACTACAAGTCTCTAGTTAACCATTCCTTCAGATTTAGCCATCTAAAAGCTATCAAATCTCTATATGTTCTCAACTGTACATTCTTCCATACAATTGCTGCACCTTGCCATCAACATAAAAACTTGATCACTCAGCAGAATTATTCGATTTTGGATTCTATGGAAAGCTGGAGATGTCTACTACAACTTCCCAGTTGATCAAATCCTCATATTCATCCATTAAAACAGTCAAAAACTCTAATTTCTATTAGTGTACACATAGGGAAAAGATTTCTTCTACGAAACCCAAGTCCTTCTATTAAGACTGGTAACGCCCCAATCTTAGAAAAATCATAACATTTGCTATACAAACTGGCATTGCATGATTCAAGATGTTTTGGAAATCTACGAAGCTCTACTACAAATCTGTAGTTGATCATTCTTCCAAATTCTCAACACACAAATCCAGAATTACACAAATTCATAGACTAGCTAACCTAAGCTAAACCTGAATCTGGTCTACTTTAAAGTTCAATATCAATTCAACCACAAGTCCAATACTCATGAAACTTTAGAATCAGTAACTAGATATATACAAGTCTAACATATTCAAAACTTGCATTCAGTTTCATAATAGAAAGATAGTTATAGCCATTTGAATTTAGTGAAAAACATTCTTCAGCTCTCAGCAATGTAATAAGCCCCTAGTTACAAAATAATTTTGAAACCCCATCAAATATAATCTAACAGTTCCGAAATTTTAGAACCATGATGCAGACTCCTACCACAAACTACAGTAAAAATTTCATTACAAGATCATGCACCAAAAAGTTGTTATGAATTAATGAACATCAATCCTAGAACAGGGCAGATTCTGCTTCCGATTCCGGATAAGTTGCAAACTTATAATTTTTTGAAGTATGAAAGGAACTCAGAGAAACGCAAAATTTGAAACTATAGTTGTAGACACATTCAAGAGCACCTAGTAAAAATTTGGCATGAAATACCTGTCACGCCCCGCTTCCCGAAAATACGGAATACGAGCACATAACAAAAGCCCAACGAATGATTATTATCATTCTTAGGCTGTTTCAAGAAATCTTTGCAACATATCACAGGTAATATATCAGAGTCGGAAGCAAAAGTGGAACTAACATGCAACATTGAATCAAATTCACCAACATAAATAACTTGAAATCAAATACCGTGTTCTCAAATAAACAGAGTCTGGAAACAAATATTCTGGGTCACATCGCCTAAATACAAAATAATAACCAAGTCTCAAACACAAGAATAAACCAAGTCTCACGAATACAATATTGTTCTTAACACGATACAAGAAATACTAATAATAATTAAAAGCAACTAATACTGCAAGTCTCCAGCACCATCTTGAACCTGTTCGCCATAATATGCAATTCATCGAATGCAGGAAAGGGGAAAAAGAAAACACAAGTATCCCTTAATGCAAGTTTGGGTCACAAATAGAGTAGGATACAAGCACATAGAAAGGGGATAACTAACTAGCACATGGTATATGTATAAGGTAAACCTAGTCAACTAGCATGGTAAACGTGTCAAGTGTCGTGTAATCATGTATCACGTATCATGTTTCAAGTAATTCAGGTCTCATGTATCATGTAGTCAAGCGCGCATGTATCATGTCAAGTATCATGTTCATGTATTAAGTTCAAGTCTTGTGGATTACTGTTTAGGTAGCACGACATGCAACCCACCCTACATGGTTGCTACAACATAACAGTTTCGCTTTAGATTTCATAGGGGACCATGCAGGGCAGTGTACTTAGGTACAAGCTCCAAGAATCATGTAAACAAGCTCCAAATATCATGTAAACAAGCTCCACCCAAAACAAGCTCCAGTGTCATGCGAGCACGTGACATGCAAAATTGTGTCATGTGAATCGTGTCATGCAAATCGTGGCAAGTTCTAAGTGTAAACAAGCTCCAAACCAAACCAGGTTCTTCCGAGTACACATTTCTGCACTATCCACTACTAGATCTTTCCTATAAACGTCATAATTCCAGATTTCACAACTTATCCCACAAACGTCATAACTTCTACAAAAATGAACCAAACTCATCCAAATTTGAAACTTAGCCTACCCATCATCTAAATATCATAATGAAGGGTTTCTAATATGTCAAAACCTAATAATTCTCATATGGGCAATCAATCAAACACATGGCATGCATTATGTCTCACATACGAACAAAATCAAGTTTGGGTGAAACCTAGGGCATCAACCTATCAATTCTTATGTCCTAAGTCATCTATGGCCTGATTTACACAATAGAGACAAAACCTACAAACAAAAATACAATTTTTGGCCATCTATAGTCTCAACTACCCTATATGTGAACTTTTTGACTTGTATCAGCCTAATAAAATTATGTACAAGTTACTTGTCTCTAATGGAGCGAACACGATGCCAACGAGCCTTAGGAAGAAAACCCACGAGCTAGAACCTTCCACGCGTGAATCCACGCGAACCCACTAACCGAAACCCCTACACGATCGATCTCCTTGATGCACGAACCCAAGTGGATGATACCCACTTCAAAAACACCACGATGAGAGGGGGTTGGTACTGTTTTGGATGATGGGGTGCTGTTTTGGAGTAGCCGGCCACAAGGAGATGGTGTTGGGGTTGTAGGAGGAAGTATGGTGGATGAAGTATGGAGTGGAGATGATGTGGTGGTCGGCTTGGAGGCTAGAGGGAGGGAGAGGGCCGGTTTTGGAGGGGGACATGGCAGGCCGGGATGGATTGGAGAGGAAAGGAGGGAGGCCGAATTGTATTTTGGAGATGGAGAGAGAAAAAAAGATTAGGGTTAAGGTTAATTAGGATTAGGGTATTTATATAGGAGTTAATTGTGGGTTAATGGGTAGTGGGTATGAATATGAATTAATAGATATACAAATGGGTATGGGGTATTGGGTCAAATTCAAATGGGGATACAATATACAATGAGTTCTATGGCTCCTTAAAATCTCCTTAAGGGTCAAAAATCACAAATTGGGCAAATCACCTCCAAAAATCCACCACAACACCAAAATAAATAATAATGATGAATGAGACCAAGAAAATGAGAAAAAGAACTCAAATTGGTGAAATCAACCCAAAAATGCCGACAAACGACACTAGGAGCTTAAAAATGAGAGGAAAAATATTGAAAATAATCCACTACACGGTTCCGAAAAAATATAAGAGATATAAATATACATTTTGACAAAAGAAATTTGAAAACCGGAAAAAAAAATAATTTGCGAAAATTTTTAAAATACCCAAAATATACAAAAATACAATTTTGGAAAAACAGGGGTTACAATCCTACCCACCTTACAACAAAATTTCGTCCTCGAAATTTGCTTAGGCGGTACATAGGACAAGGCAAAAGCAAACTGGGGAAGGGTAACAAAACAGAGGGCTAAAGGGAAAGGAACAAAGCAGTGGCAACACCAGGGAAAGAATGAACGGGATAACAATGGGCTCAAATGGAATGCCGAAAGAGAATAAATAGTATCAAAAGGGATGAATCAACACCAGATAATAAAGCAATAAGAGAGTAGTCAGAACTGAAATCAAAGAGAGAAAATATAGGGAAGAATTGAATCAAATAATAAGTCAACGGATGAGCACAATTGAAAGAGATAGAGGAATCCAAAACAATGCAAGAAAGAAGCAACAATATGATCCTGGGACTTGTGGATTACGGGCCCACCACGCTTCCGCTGCGCCACTCTAATGGTGACGTTCCAAGCTGCAGATATGTCATTGTAGACCACGCGACACCAAGCGACGATCCGAGCAAGAAGAAAAGAATGAGACACCAGATCAAAATTGGGTTTTAGAGGAGGCTTTAGTTTAAATAATTAGGTCAAAACTAATAAGAATTAACAAAAATAATATTAATAATACAAAAATCAACACATAATAATAATAAAATAATAATAACAGAAATAATAAAAATAATAATCATCATAAATATACTGGTAAAAATAATAATAATAATAAAATATTAACAATACTAATAAGGATAATTATACATGACAGAAAATAATTTGGGGTTCA
This sequence comes from Hemerocallis citrina, assembly GCA_017893485.1. Lineage (NCBI taxonomy): Eukaryota > Viridiplantae > Streptophyta > Magnoliopsida > Asparagales > Asphodelaceae > Hemerocallis > Hemerocallis citrina. Next base: position 95,172,330 of record CM030360.1, on the reverse strand, counting down.
TCATTTTGGTGAAAGTAATTCAATATCAACATCAAAAATAAAATAGTGAGAAAAAAATACAATAATAATAATAGTAATAGTAATAACAATAATAATAGTAGTAGTTGAAATTCTTTGATGTGGGTTCGCCTCATTTATATCCATCTGTAGTCTTGCCTTCTCGACATCAAGTTGCAGGTTTGCCTCCACGACAACAGGTTGCAGGTTACCATCTGGATATTCGGTTGCACATTTTGCCTCACCGATATTCAGTTGCAATTTGCCTCCATTGACATCTAGTTGCATGTTTGCCATCTCGACATCCAGTTGCAACAAAACGATGAACGAAATGATGCAATCCCCCACCCGTACTTAGATATTGATTGCTCAATTTAAGTACGAAGTAGAAATTTGTGATATTAAAATACAGAGTTATTCAAAATAATAAAATTTTTAGAAAACAATTTTATAGAAGATCCAAAATATAATAAATAATAATCGAAATACACAAAATATTCGAAAAAATATATATAATATAAAGAAAATATAGGCAAGAGAAGAATGGATTTTATACTCAATAAAGAGTCAACAAAGGGGGCGACTACAAGGGACGAAGGAAAAAAAGAATCAAAGAATCGAATATGAAGGAAGAGGAACGAGGGGACACAAGCAGAATTTAAAGAGGATATAGAAGGAAAAAGAATAACTAGCACGATACTCAAAATGAGTCAAGAAATGAAGATGAAATAGTCAAAGAAATATGGGTACGAAAGAATGAATTCATACCCAACAAGAAATCAATCAAAAAGGACAACTGAAAAGGACGGAAGAATCAAGGAATCCAGGAATCGAAAAAGAAGGGATAAAAAAAGAAAGGAATAAGACTAGTATCCAGATCACTGTTAGTAATAATTCATTTATGCATGCATGGTTGGTGAAATGTTGCGCAGATCCCAGTTCGAGCCAAGCATGTCTAATATATTAGTTGCCTAATACCTTAGCCAAACCTGATGCTCTGATACCACTAAAAACCCTGTCACGCCCCGCTTCCCAAAAATGCGGAATACGAGCACGTAACAAAAGCCCAGTGAATGATTATTATCATCCTTAAGCTGTTTCAAGAAATCTTTGCAACACATCACAAGTAATATATCAGAGTCGGAAGCAAAAGTGGAACCAACATGCAACATTGAATCAAATTCACCAACATAAATTACTTGAAATCAAATACCGTGTTCTCAAATAAATAGAGTCTGGAAACAAATATTCTGGGTCACATTGCCCAAATACAAAATAATAACCAAGTCTCAAACACAAGAATAAACCAAGTCTCACGAATACAATATTGTTCTTAGCACGATACAAGAAATACTAATAATAATTAAAAGCAACTAATACTGCAAGTTTCCAGCACCATCTTGAACCTGTTCGCCATAATCTGCAATTCATCGAATGCAGGAAAGGGGAAAAAGAAAACACAAGTACCCGTTAATGCAAGTCCGGGTCACAAATAGAGTAGGATACAAGCACATGGAAAGGGGATGACTAACTAGCATGGTAAACGTGTCAAGTGTCGTGTAATCATGTATCACGTATCATGTTTCAAGTAATTCAGGTCTCATGTATCATGTAGTCAAGCACGCATGTATCATGTCAAGTATCATGTTCATGTATTAAGTTCAAGTCTTGTGTGATTACTGTTTAGGTAGCACGACATGCAACCCACCCTACTTGGTTGCTACAACATAACAGTTTCTCTTTAGATTTCATAGGGGACCATGCAGGACAGTGTACTCAGGTACAAGCTCCAAGAATCATGAAAACAAGCTCCAAATATCATGTAAACAAGCTCCACCCAAAACATGCTCCAAACCCAAAACAAGCTCCAGTGTCATGCGAGCACGTGATATGCAAAATTCTGTCATGTGAATCGTGTCATGCAAATCGTGTCAAGCTCCAAGTGTAAACAAGCTCCAAACCAAACCAGGTTCTTCCGAGTACACATTTCTGCACTATCCACTACTAGATCTTTTCCATAAATCTCGGCTTGATTACTTTTATTAATAATGTCCAACAAGCAGGAATACGTGCAAACTAGTGTCAAATCAGCATGATATGATCAGGTATAAGTTCAGGTTATCAAATCAGCATGCATGGGTAACATAGATTCACATATACGAGCAAAATATACTAGGTTCATAATCAGGATAGCAAGACTATTCAGCACTAAATCAGTGATTCAAAGAGTTACAGATATGCAAATAATGATCCGTCGAAGGATTTGGAAACTAGACATCCACACGCTTCTAACGAGTATAAAAAAGACATATACTAGTTCACAACATCTCAGCTTAAAACTCATTTCAACACAGATTTCATGTACAGCCAGAAAACAGGGGAACTACTTCAAACACATAAAAACATCATAAAAACATGTCAAATAATTCCACAAAAAATCTGGGATATTCCCCTATAGATATAGACTCAAAATAATCAGTTTCATAATATCCAGGAAGTATAGCTAAGTCATCAAAAATAGGAAACGTCACAAAACATGGTTTGGCGAATCTGGAATTTCTCAACACTGCTGTACGAAAACAAGCATATCTCACAAACAGCAAATCGAAATCCAATTCCGTTAAAACGGCATGAAAATAGATAAAATCTTCCAACTTTCATATCTCACATATAATTTTCATAACACATAAGGAAATAGGGTGAAAACTGGGTTTCAAAATTGAACAGCACGCAATTTACAGCAAGAGTATAGTTTGGAAAAGGATATGAAACATCATTAAAAAATTATCTTTAAAATACACCAAAAATATGGAAAGTCCCTAACATCATGATGAAACACTGAGAAAAATATTATGGCATGATATTATGTATAACCTAGATCTTGAAATTAATTTGTTAACAAAAATCTACCCCAAACTGAATCTGGAACTACCGACACACATGCACCAAAATTATCATATCTCCTTCATACGAACTCCAAACGCAGTGAAAGCAGTGGGGTTAGAAAATAGATTTAGTACTCTATAACTTACAGTGAAATGTCCACGTTGAGATTCGGACTCTAACCTAGGTGAAAACAACAAACAACACCGCACAGCCCGAAATTCCAGATTTCACAACTTATCTCAGAAACGTCAGAACTTCTACAAAAATGAACCAAACTCATCCAAATTTGAAACACAGCCTACCCATCATCTAAATATCATAATGAAGGGTTTCTAACATATCAAAACCTAATAATTCTCATATGGGCAATCAATCAAACACATGGCATGCATTATGTCTCATACACGAACAAAATCAAGTTTGGGTGAAACCTACGGCATCAACCTATCAATTCTCATGTCCTAAGTCATCTATGACCTGATTTACACAATAGAGAAAAAACCCACAAATAAAAATACAATTTTTGGCCGTCTCTAGTCTCAACTACCCTATATGTGAACTTTTTGACTTGTATCAGCCTAATAATATTATCTACAAGTTACTTGCCTCTAATGGAGTGAAAACGATGCCAACGAGCCTTAGGAAGAAAACCCACGAGCTAGAACCTTCCACGCGCGAATCCAAACGAACCCACTAACCGAAACCAATACACGATCGATCTCCTTGATGCACGAACCCAAGTGGATGATGCCCACTTCAAAAACACCACGAGGAGAGAGGGTTGGTACTGTTTTGGATGATGGGGTGTTGTTTTGGAGTAGCCGGCCACAAGGAGATGGTATTGGGGTTGTAGGAGGAAGTATGGTGGATGAAGTATGGAGTGGAGATGATGTTGTGGTCGGCTTGGAGGCTAGAGGGAGGGAGAGGGCCGGTTTTAGAGGGCACATGGTAGGCCGGGATGGATTGGAGAGGAAAGGAGGGAAGCTGGATTGTATTTTGGAGATGGAGAGAGAAAAAAAGATTAGGGTTAGGGTTAATTAGGATTAGGGTATTTATGTAGGAGTTAATTGTGGGTTAATGGGTAGTGGGTATGAATATGAATTAATAGGTATACAAATGGGTAATGGGTATTGGGTCAAATTCAAATGGAGATACAATATACAATGAGTTCTATGGCTCCTAAAAATCTCCTTAAGGGTCAAAAATCACAAATTGGGCAAATCACCACCAAAAATCCACCACAATACCAAAATAAATAATAATGATGAATGAGACCAAGAAAATGAGAAAAAGAACTCAAATTGGTGAAATCAACCCAAAAATGCCGACAAGCGACACTAGGAGCTCAAAAATGAAAGGAAAAATACTGAAAATAATCCACTACACGGTTCCGAAAAAATATAAGAGATATAAAAATACATTTTGACAAAAAAAAAATTGAAAACCGGAAAAAAAAAAAAATTTGCAAAAATTTTTAAAATACCCAAAATATACAAAAATACAATTTTGGGAAAACAGGGGTTATAATACCCCACCAATCTCGAGATATGTTTTTTTGGAAAAACACCAAATTTTCACAGAAAACAGCAGTTCTCCATTTGCTCACTGTTTTAAAAATTAATACCTTGTTGAGCTATCAAATGCACTCCAAAAATTAGGAAATAAAATTAGTACACTCAAGATTCATACTAGAGCATGCCACAAAAATATTAATGCTAAATTCAAAGCCATTTGCAAACAGGAAATTCCTTAACCTCTCAATCTACACCATAAGCACTACTAGCATATAAATTTGTGTTTTGATTTAAATTCCAAGCATTCATCCATGCTAACAAGCTACTACTAACCATTAGCATTCCACACTACATCATAATTAAAGAAATAACAATATTAGAGTTTAGAGAACACCCACCGAAATGAACATTGAAGACCCATGGCTTCCCTTACTCCAATCTTGCTGCTCCTCTTCCTCCTTTGATGATTCGAACCCAACAAAGGAATTGAAGCTCTTTATTTGATTTCTGACTCTCTCAATCTCTCTTTCTTTTCTTCTCACTTGCTTTCTTTGTTGTTGAACCATAAAGAAGTAGAAGAAGGTGAAGAAGTAGAAGAAGATGGCTTAGAAAATGAGATATAGATGGAGGGGATTTGGATTTCGGCCATGGATGGGGGTTAGGGGATTTCGGTTGCCATTTTGATGAGGGAAGGATTTGGTCAGTGGAAATTTGGGTCGGGGAGAGATGAGGTGGAGAGGTTTAATGAGCTCTTGGATTCAATCATAGCCCAAAATATTTGATCATCATGAACAAGGGAAAGAGAACTTCTAGATTAATTCATTTGCATACAAATATCTCTAAAATACGTACATTTCCAAATGTACAAATATATATATAAGTATACAAAATATATACATACATGCATACACTCCAATTTATTATTAAGTATAAAATCCAATTCAATACAATCCATTTAAATATATATATACATACAAATATGTATAATTACATACATATACATATGAAAATACATACAAGTATTCATGAATATACGTCATATAAAATTCAATCGAAATATACATACATACATACAAATAAAAATATCTATTTGTAAGACATAAGAATATATTTTATAAAAATATTTTTTTTCTCCATGATTGTCTCGTTACAACAATCAGGTCAATACATGCAATTTATTTGAGAAGATATCCCGACTATACCTTATCGGGTTCAGAATAACTAATATATCTGAAATTTCTCAATTAGAACTAATAATTATTAGAAAAATATGTAATTACGTGCAATTCTCAATTGTGCGCGGATTCGATGCAAAATAGCTATATGCAAGGTGTGACTAATTCTACTCATTACAGGCAAGGCACAAAACATTTATACTAAATCAACGTAAATCACACAATCTGGACATCAGGACGTTACTGTACAAAAACAGGTATTCCTGCTGCTACAGAAAAGTAAATCTGGGTCCGTCAAAAGTTCTTGAATTAGAATCTCTTCTGGTTCCAGTGCATATACACACGACATATAAAAATCCCAGAAACTAGGTCCAAATTCTTATTCTTTACAGATTTTATGTTGAGGCAACAAGTTATAGGTTAAGTTCACATATATGTATCTGCTCTGAATACTCATCAAATAAATCCACAAAAATTCAGGGTGGTTCCTACATATTTCTAGCCTCAGCCAAATTAATTTCACATTGTAATTTTATTGTTAACATGTTCTTTTTATTAATAAATGAGGGTGATACACATACAATTGCGAATCTGGAAATTGAGACCCAGAAATACTATAAGTTAGAAATCTAGCAGATTATATATCTGAATTTTTATTCTTCAAATATTCTTGAAAGTAGACTCACAGAGCTACAATTCATGTTTACAAAGTTCATTCAAATTATTATAGTAGTCGGTTCGAAAGTCTGATACAAAAAGAAGTAGACAACAGGCCAGAAAATAAATCAACATGAATAGACAATAATTTCCTCACACAAGCATGTAATCTCATGATAATTAATTAACAAAGGTTCTATTTGGTGATTAACATGTAATTTCAAGATTAACGATGTAATTTACAATGAAGGCAATTAATTCACGAAAATCAAATTCAATCGGGAAGATTCAATTCATCAATCAAAACTAACATGATTTTATTGTACTTATAATTTATGTGCATATGCAATCTGCAATAGGGACTAGGTTGCATGTCAAAGATAACGGCACGAAGTCAGGAATATCTTGGGTTAGCTTGTGTAAACCCTTAATATACTCAACGGAAGATAAACAGTATAACAATATGATAAACAATCAAGATCTACTTACGGAGATCAAAAGAATTCTTGTCACGCCCTGCTTTCAAAAATAAGGAATACGACTACGTAACGTCGGCCCAGCAACTGATGTAAACGCCATCCATAAGATGTACCAGACTAACTCAGTAATATGAACAATAAACACATCCACGCAAGCAAGATAAAATCACATGAATCAAAGATAAACTTCAATAATAATGAAATAATTCAAATAATATCCAACACAATATCCAATATCCGAGCGACGGGAACATAAGTCCAAAACAAAGTATAATATCCAGACAAAGTTCAAGGAAATAAAACTAGCAACAAAATAAACAAAACAGTTCAATCTTTAGTTACATCTTCTAGAATCGTTGCTCACCAATTCTTGCTGGTATAAATCCTCCTGTACATGTAAATTCTTGATCTAAAAAGAAAGAACATAATGTCCTTAAAGCAAGTCATGGACAGCAAGTAGAGGGAATAGAGAATGATGGGAAGCATGTATGTCAAAGAAAAGGGACGAGATCAAAGTCAATAACAAAATCAAAGGTAGGCAATAATATCAAAGGTCTATATTTAATCATGCATGTAATGAATGATGTCAATTTAAATTCTATTATTATGACGATATACAAGATCAATCATGGAATATCAAATACAGATTATTAATCATTTTATTAATCTATATAGTGCACGTACTACTGCGTCCCATATATTCCATACCACAGTTTCAATGTAAGCAAACAGTGAACGTTTTAGACTGATGGTGAATTCACGGATCGTATACTTGGTAACAATATGAAAAAATATCATGATAGCGTGATCTCACAATGACAATCAATTCTCCACCTTCCAAGTTATAAATCAGGCAAGCAAGAAGGCCTTTACCGAGTACATTTTCCGATCGTTCACTGCCAAGTCATACCATAATACCACGGCTTTTTATTAGTTTATTTTCATCCTATGTGAGCATGCAAGAAGGTGTCAACGTTGTATTATGCTAGGTGTGACTAATTCTACTCGTTATAGACTAAACAGGAAGCAAACATATCAATTACACATAAATTACATAATTTGGACAGTATGACGTTACTGTACAAAAACACAGATTACCGCTACTACAGAAAAGAAAATCTTGATCCGTTAGAAATTATAGAAAATAGACTCTCTGTCAGTTCCAGCAAATATATACATGACATATAAAAACTACAGAAACTAGGGTAAAAACTCTATTCTTTTCAGGTTTTATGTTCAAGTAGCAAGTTATGAATTGTATAAACACATATGGAACATATCAGAAACCTCATCAATTAAATATACAAAAATTCAGGGTGGTTCCTACACATATCTGGTTTCTTCAAAATTTATTTTATATATTTTTTTACTTTTATCATGTTCAATTTAATTATAGAACAGAAAGATATGCATGAATTTATGAATCTGGAAATTCTGACACAGTTGTACTAAAATACTGATATCTAACAGTTTATAACTCGGAATTCAGATCCGTTAAAAGTTCTGGAAAATAGATTCATAGGGATATAATTCATATTCAAAAAGGTATTTCAAATTACAACAGCAACATGGTCGAAGATCTGATACAAAAAGACGCAAACAGCAATCCAGAATTTATTTTGATATGAATAGGCAACAATTTAATCATACAACCATATAGTTCATGCTAATTAATAATGAAAGTGATGCTAGATGTTTAACATGCATATTTCTAGATTTAAGATACAATTTCACAGGCATGGTAATCAATTCATTAAATCAAATACAATCTAACATATTCAATTCATCAAACAATTTTATAACATGGATCGAGTTATTTTTTTTTGTAAATGTGCATATACAATGTGCAAGAGGGACTAGGTTTTAGGTCAAAGATGTAGGCACGATGTTAAGCATATACTGGGTTAGCTTGTGTAAACTCTCAATAAACTTAACGAAATTTCAATACCAGTACGAGAAAAAGATTTGGATCTACTTGCAGAGATCACAGAAATCTTGAACAAAACAAAAAACTAGTTCAAGAAGAGACTTGCCTTTTACTTGTTGATTCCGAATATCTAGAATAACGGGATGAGAATCCCGGACGACGAACCACGAATGCGGTAACAAGCAAGCACGTGTGAGCTACGTGTAAATGCCCACACAACAAAATAGCAAACACAATAAAATTAGCACCCAAACAGCAAACACCAAGCACGGGATCGGGATCTCTCCTTCACAAAACACCAAACACCGAACTATTTCCCTTCCTTCTTATCCATAGTCTATAGAGAGAGAGAGAGAGAGCGCAGTGGCCAACGGTGACTGGCTAGGGGGTGTTCGGGGTGACTGGTAACGACATAGAGGTTGAGGAGCGACACAGCGGCAAGGGACGAGGGCGGCACTCTGTTTTCGCGAAGAAACAGTGGAGGAGACGGCGGGGGCGTTCGGCACTCAGGATGATGACGATGAGGGCGAGGGGGTTCTGCAGGGATGCATGGGACAACGGAGATGGATCGGGTTGGTCGACGAAGTGGTGGAGGTAAGATGGATGGGTGCAGGCGAAGTGAGGTTCGGCGGCGATGGGTTTTGGGAAGGCAATGGGGATGAACGAAGTTCAGGATGAGGGGTGATGACGGGGTGATGATGAGCGGTGGTGATGGTCAAGGTGGTGGTCAGAGAGGATGGGAGGGGCGATGGGAAATAGGAACGGAATGGGTTGGCAGTTTTGGTTTGAAGCGAAAAACAAAGAGGGAGGAGAGAGAGAGAGCGGTGGGTTAGAGGAGAGAGAGAGAGGTTATAATAAATTTTGGTTTATTAATAGGGTATTTATAGGGAATTAAGAAGTTGGGGTTTTGGGTTGCGGGTTAATAGGTTTAGGATATAGGTTTAGGCTCCTTAAAGATCAAAACATATAGGAATCAATGAGATTAACATATAGCGGAACAATTCAAACTCAAAACAGGAAAAATAAAAATTTGCAATGAGCCAAAATAGCATAACTCAAGTCAAAAGAGTACGGAACAATCAAGAGAAAATAAAAGTACCAAAGAAAAGTAAAAATTTACTATAAAAAGAATTCAGATACAATATCAAGAAAAAAAGGAAATATAATACAATAAAATCCAAAATAGAAAAATTTTGAAACCCCATCAAATATAATCTAACAGTTCCGAAATTTTAGAACCATGATGCAGACTCCTACCACAAACTACAGTAAAAATTTCATTACAAGATCATGCACCAAAAAGTGGTTACGAATTAATGAACATCAACCTAGAACATGGCAGATTCTGCTTACGATTCGGGATAAGTTGCAAACTTATAATTTTTTGAAGTATCAAAGGAACTCAGAGAAATGCAAAATTTGAAACTATAGTTGTAGACACATTCAAGAGCACCTAGTAAAAATTTGGCTTAAAATACCCCACAAATCTCGAGTTATGTTTTTTTGGAAAAACACCTAATTTTCACAGAAAACAGCAGTTCTCCATTTGCTCACTGTTTTAAAAATAAATACCTTGTTGAACTATCAAATGCACTCCAAAAATTAGGGAAAAAAAAATAGTACACTTAAGATTCATAGTAGAGCATGCCACAAAAATATTAATGCTAAATTCAAAGCCATTTGCAAACAAGAAATTCCTTAACCTCTCAATCTACACCATAAGCACTACTAGTATATAAATTGGTGTTTTGATTTAAATTCCAAGCATTCACCCATGCTAACAAGCTACTACTAACCATTAGCATTCCACACTACATCTTAATTAAAGAAATAACAATATTAGAGTTTAGAGAACACCCACCCAAATGAAGATTGAAGACCCATGGCTTCCCTTACTCCAATCTTGCTGCTCTTCTTCCTCCTTTGATGATTCGAAACCAACAAAGGAATTGAAGCTCTCTATTTGATTTCTGACTCTCTCAATCTCTCTTTCTTTTCTTCTCACTTGCTTTCTTTGTTATTGAACCATGAAGAAGTATAAGAAGGTGAAGAAGTAGAAGAAGATGGCTTAGAAAATGAGATATACATGGAGGGGATTTGGATTTCGGCCATGGATGGTGGTTGGGGGATTTCGGTTGCCATTTTGATGAGGGAAGGATTTGGTTAGTGGAAATTTGGGTAGGGGAGAGATGAGGTGGAGAGGTTTAATAAGCTCTTGGATTCAATCATAGCCCTAGATATTTGATCATCATGATCAAGGGAAAGGGAACTTCTAGATTAATTCATTTGCATACAAATATCTCTAAAATATGTACACTTCCATATGTATAAATATATATATAAGTATACAAAATATATACATACATGCATACACTCCAATTTATTATTAAGTATAAAATCCAATTCAATACAATTCATTTAAATATATATATATACATACAAATATGTATAAATACATACATATACATATGAAAATACATACAAGTATTCATGTATATACGTCATATAAAATTCAATCGAAATATACATACATACATACAAATAAAAATATCTATTTGTAATACATAAGAATATATTTTATAAAAATATTATTTTTCCCCATGATTGTCTCGTTACAACAATCGGGTCAATACATGCAATTTATTTGAGAAGATATCCCGATTATACCTTATCGGGTTCAGAATAACTAATATATCTGAAATTTCTCAACTAGAACTAATAATTAATAGAAAAATATGTAATTGCGTGCAATTCTCAATTGTGCACGGATTCGATGCAAAATAGCTATATGCTATTTTGCCAGGGTATTACATCAATGGACCACTTGATCAATCAACTGTTGTTCTCCGGCTTGTTGAGTACCTGCTTAGGGGTTGGTCCAGGATAACTTGGATGGAGTGGGCCTGGTAGTAAGTGGGAAGTTTTCGTGCGACCATGACTAGGGTGTAAGCCACCTTCTCCATCTTAGCATAGCGAAGCTCGGCGTCACGGAGCACCTTGCTCACATACTGGTTTGCTTGCTTGTCACGGCCCGCTTCCCAAAATACGAAACACAAGTGCGTGACATTGGCCCAGCGAATGACTCTCGTCATCCATAAGCTGTTATTGTTGAACTAAACAAAATAATAAGATAAATACAACCACACAAGAAAAGCATAACTACATAAATAATGAATAAAATCCAAAATAATTATGAAATAAATTCACCAAATAATATCCAACATTTGGGAAAAAGTAAACTTCGGGACACATAAGTCCGGAATACAAAGTATGATAAAAGTAATAAAATAAACAAATACATGATATAACTATAATAGTCTAATAGTCCAGCTTCAATTTTCAAAAAGTTTGCTCACCAAGTCCTTCTGGTATCGCTCCTTCGGTACTTGTGAATTCGCGATCTAAAAATAGGGAAAATAATGTCCTCAGAGCAAGTCACGAACAGCAAGCAGTGAAACAGAGAACAAAAAGAAACATGGCATATAAAGAATAAAGGACTGGATCAAAGTCAAGAACAAATACAAGGATTGGCAATAATGTCAAGGGTTTATGTTTAATTATGCAATAGTCAATGGTTACAATTCAAGATCAATATCGATGCCAATAAACGGGATCAAGCAGTGCAATATCTGATGAGGGTTATTATTCATCTTATTAGTCTATCTAATACACGTAATACTGCTTCTCATTTTACAGGTTCGGTGCATGCAAATAGTGATCATTTTAGATTGTGATGGCGAACTCTACGGATCATGTTCTCGGGAAACATGTAAACAATTTTCAGTATTTAGTTATTCAGTTATTCATTCATTCATTTATTCAGAATCAAGGAATAATATGCAGTTATCCAGTTATTCAGTTATTCAGTTACCTAATTATTCAATTGTTCAATAACAATAGGGAAACCACGAGCTCCCTTCTGAGTACAGTCCCCTATATTGTTCACTACCAAGTAGACCCTTAATATCCCGGCTTGTTAATATTTTATTACATCATAATGTAAGCATGCAAGAAGGTGTCAATATTTTGTAATGCAAGGTGTGACTAATTCTACTCATTACAGGCAAGGCACAAAACATTTATACCAAATCAATGTAAATCACACAATCTGGACATCAGGACGTTACTGTACCAAAACAGGTATTCCTGCTGCTACAGAAAAGTAAATCTGGGTCCGTCAAAAGTTCTAGAATTAGAATCTCTTCCGGTTCCAGCGCATATACACACGACATATAAAAATCCCAGAAACTAGGTCCAAATTCTTATTCTTTACAGATTTTATGTTGAGGCAACAAGTTATAGGTTAAGTTCACATATATGTATCTGCTCTGAATACTCATCAAATAAATCCACAAAAATTCAGGGTGGTTCCTACATATTTCTAGTCTCAGCCAAATTAATTTTACATTGTAATTTTATTGTTAACATGTTCTTTTTATTAATAAATGAGGGTGATACACATACAATTGCGAATCTGGAAATCCAGACCCAGAAATACTATAAGTTAGAAATCTAACAGATTATATATCTGAATTTTTATTCGTCAAATATTCTTGAAAGTAGACTCACAGAGCTACAATTCATGTTTACAAAGTTCATTCAAATTATTATAGTAGTCGGTTCGAAAGTCTGATACAAAAAGAAGTAGACCACAGGCCAGAAAATAAATCAACATGAATAGACAATAATTTCCTCACACAAGCATGTAATCTCATGATAATTAATTAACAAATATTCTATCTGGTGATTAATATGTAATTTCAAGATTAACGATGCAATTTACAATGAAGGCAATTAATTCACGAAAATCAAATTCAACCGGGAAGATTCAATTCATCAATCAAAACTAACATAATTTGATTGTACTTATAATTAATGTGCATATGCAATCTGCAATAGGGACTAGGTTGCAAGTCAAAGATAATGGCACGAAGTCAGGAATATCTTGGGTTAGCTTGTGTAAGCCCTCATTATACTCAACGGAAGATAAACAGTATAACAATATGATAAACAATCAGGATCTACATGCGGAGATCAAAAGAATTCTTGTCATACCATGCTTTCAAAAATACGGAATACGAGTACGTAACGTCGGCCCAGCAAATGACGTAAACACCATCCATAAGATGTACCAGACTAACTCAGTAACATGAACAATAAACACAACCACGCAAGCAAGATACAATCACATGAATCAAAGATAAACTTCAATAATAATGAAATAATTCATATAATATCCAACACAATATCCAATATCTGAGAATAAAATAACCGACGGGAACATAATCCCAAAACAAAGTATAATATCCAGACAAAGTTCAAGGAAATAAAACTAGCAACAAAATAAACAAAACAGCTCAATCTTTAGTTACATCTTCTAGAATCATTGCTCACCAATTCCTACTGGTATAAATCCTCCAGTACCTGTAAATTCTTGATCTAAAAAGAAAGAAAATAATGTCCTTAAAGCAAGTCATGGACAGCAAGTAGAGGGAACAGAGAATGATATGAAGCATGTATGTCAAAGAAAAGGGGCGAGATCAAAGTCAATAATGAAATCAAAGGTAGGCAATAATATCAAAGGTCTATATTTAAACATGCATGTAATGAATGATGTCAATTTAAATTCTATCATTATGACGATATACAGGATCAATCATGGAATATCAAATACAGATTATTAATCATTTTATTAATCTATCTAGTGCACGTACTACTGCGTCCCATATATTCCATACCACAGTTTCAGTGTAAGCAAACAGTGAACGTTTTGGACTGATGGTGAATTCACGGATGGTGTACTCGGTAACAATATGAAAAAATATCATGATAGCGTGATCTCACAATGACAATCAATTCTCCACCTTCCAAGTTATAAATCAGGCAAGCAAGAAGGCCTTTACCGAGTACATTTTCCGATCGTTTGCTACCAAGTCATTCCATTATACCACGGCTTTTTATTAGTTTATTTTCATCGTATGTGAGCATGCAAGAAGGTGTCAATGTTGTATTATGCTAGGTGTGACTAATTTTACTCGATATAGACTAAACAGGAAGCAAACATATCAATTACACATAAATTACATAATCTGGACAGTATGACGTTGTTGTATAAAAACACAGATTACCGCTACTACAGAAAAGAAAATCCTGATCCGTTAGAAATTCTAGAAAATGGACTCTCTGCCAGTTCCAACAAATGTATACATGACATATAAAAACTACAGAAACTATGGTAAAAACTCTATTCTTTTCAGGTTTTATGTTCAGGTAGCAAGTTATGAATTGTATAAACACATATGGAACATATCAGAAACCGCATCAACTAAAGCTACAGAAATTCAGGGTGGTTCCTACACATATCTGGTTTCTTCAAAATTTATTTTATATATTTTTTTTTACTTTTATCATGTTCAATTTAATTATAGAACAGAAAGATACGCATGAATTTATGAATCTGGAAATTTTGACACAATTGTACTAAAATACTGATATCTAATAGTTTATAACTCGGAATTCAGATCCGTTAAAAGTTCTAGAAAATAGATTCATGGGGATATAATTCATATTCAGAAAGTTGTTTCAAATTACAACAGCAACACGGTCGAAGATCTGATACAAAAAGACACAAACAGCAGTCCAGAATTTATTTTGATATGAATAGGCAACAATTTAATCATACAACCATATAGTTCATGCTAATTAATAATGAAAGTGATGCTAGATGTTTAACATGCATATTTCTAGATTTAAGATGCAATTTCACAGGCTTGGTAATCAATTCATTAAATCAAATACAATCTAACATATTCAATTCATCAAACAATTTTATAACATGGATCTAGTTATTTTTTATGTAAATGTGCATATGCAATGTGCAAGAGGGACTAGGTTTTAGGTTAAAGATGTAGGCACGATGTTAAGCATATACTGGATTAGCTCGTGTAAACCCTCAATAAACTTAACGAAATTTCAATACCAATACGAGAAAAAGATTTGGATCTACTTGCAGAGATCACAGAAATCTTGAACAAAACAAATAACTAGTTCAAGAAGAGATGTGCCTTTTAGTTGTTGATTCCGAATATCTAGAATAACGGGATGAGAATCCCAGACGACGAACCACGAATATGGAAACAAGAAAGCACGTGTGAGCTACGTGTAAATGCCCACACAACAAAATAGCAAACACAGCAAAATTAGCACCCAAACAGCAAACACCGAGCACGGGATCAGGATCTCTCCTTCACAAAACACAAAACACTGAACTATTTCCCTTCCTTCTTCTCCACAGTCAACGGAGAGAGAGAGAGAGAACGCAGTGGCCAACGGCGATTGGCGAGGGGGTGTTCGGGGTGACTGGTAACGGCACCGCGGTCGAGGAGCGACACAGCGGCAAGGGACAAGGGCGACACTCTGTTTTCGCAAAGAAACAGTGGAGGAGACGGTAGGGGCATTCACCGCTCAGTACGATGATGACGATGGCAAGGGGGTTCTGCAGGGATGCAAGGGACAACGGAAAGGGATCGGGTTGGTCGACGAAGTCATGGAGGTAAGATGGATGGGTGCAGGCGAAGTGAGGTTCGGCGGCGATGGGTTTTGGGAAGGCAATGGGGATAGACGAAGTTGAGGATGAGGGGTGATGACGAGGTGATGATGAGCGGTGGTGATGGTCCAGGTGGTGGTCAGAGAGGACAGGAGGGGCGACGAGAAACAGGAACGGAATGGGTTGGCGATTTGGGTTTGAAGCAAAAAACAAAGTGGGAGGAGAGAGAGAGGGAGAGAGAGAGCGGTGGGTTAGAGGAGAGAGAGAGAGGTTATAATAAATTTTGGTTTATTCATAGGGTACTTATAGGGAATTAAGAAGTTGGGGTTTTGGGTTACGGGTTAATGGGTTTAGGATACAGGTTTAGGCTCCTAAAAGATCAAAAAATATAGGAATCAATGAGATGAACATATAGCGGAACAATTCAAACTCAAAACAGAAAAAACAAAAAATTGCAATGAGCCAAAATAGCGTAACTCAAGCCAAAAGAGTACGGAACGATCAATAGAAAATAAAAGAACCAAAGAAAAGTGAAAATTTATTTTAAAAAGAATTCAGATACAATATCAAGAAAAAAAGGAAATATAATACAATAAAATCCAAAATAGAAAAATAGGGGTTACAATTCTTGAACAAGAAAAATAAACTAGTTCAACAGAGACTTGCCTTTTAGACGGTTAATCCGAATATAATAGAATAACAGGATTATGATCTCGGGGCAACGATACGCGTGCAAATTATGTGCAACAATGAACCCTCAAAGACACGTGCACACAACGTGCAAGGAACCCACATCAAATAGCGGGTACAACGGCAAGCAGTGTTTACAATAGCAAACACTGATGATCAAACATAGCAACAACGGCTTCGGCTTTGACTTTGACTTCGACTTAGGTGGTGAGCCGCAGCGGTGGCTACGGTGGTTGCCTATAGCGAAAACAGCAAGGATCGCAGCGACAAGGGTGGTGCTGCAAAGTGCTGCAAAGTGGTGCTGCAAAGTGGTCGGCGGCAACAACAAGGATCGCAGCAACAGGGCAATGTCGAGGGGTCATCAACTGCTTGCGGTGATGGTCGATGTTGGGAGAGGATGAAGGAGGAAGACGAGGGCGAGAACGATGGGGCTGAAGGAGACGGTGCACTGCGATGGTGGAGGTTGACAGAGAAGACGACGGGGCGAAGTGGTGTGCTCTATTTCAGGAAGGAAATAGAGGAAGGAGGCGACGTGGTCAATGGGTGATGAGGTTGATAACGGGGATGACAAGGAGCTTGACGAGGATGAAGATGAAGGCGGTTGGGTGGTCGAAGCGACAGGGAAGATGAAGAGGGATGAAGGTGCAGGCGGCTCGATGAGATGAGGAGTCGCGAGATGAAGGAGGCGATGGGCACGGGGTTCGACGAGGGGATCGATGGAGGTAGCGATGGTGGAAGGAGAGTGATGGGGATGCCGGTGGGTTAACGGCGCGGCAAGATGAAGAAGAAGTTGGGAAGGGGAGGTGATGAAGATGAACATGGGATGAAGGGGAGGGGGGGTCTTTACAGTGGCGGCTCTGTATAGAGTAATTAGGTTTAGATAATTAGGGTTTGGGGTGTTAATGAGTATTTATAGGGAAAGGTAATTAGGTTGTGGGTTATAGGATAGCAGGTTTGGATATTGGGTTAGAATCCAACAAGAAGAAGGGCTATTGGGTTTCGGGTTAGCGGGTACGGGTCCAATAAGCGATTGGGCTTGGGTTTAACTAAAATTTAAATAAATAATCAATAGGAAATAAATAAGAATAAAATAGATTAACTAGGATATTCAATATACAAAATTAAATAGGATGTATAAGAATTTCAGGGTTCAACAAAAACCAATTAATTGGAATAATACAATTGGATTAAGATTTAGCTTTTCATAAATAATTAGAAAAATCATATATTAATAATATACTTTGTTTGGACTTAAAAAAATAAATAATAATAATAAATAGATGAAGATCAATAGGCTTTCACAAATTAATAAATAACAAAAGATGAATTTTAATGTAATAAAATCAAATAATAATAATAATAATAATAATAATAATAATACATAATAAATTAAGATTTTGGTTTTAACAATTCATTTAAATAAACCAAATAGTAATAATACATTTGATTTCAGCTCAAACATAAATAGTCGATCAGTTAGGAATAAAAAATAAAGTTAAAATATACCATTATTCGAAATAAATAAAATTTTCGATGAGAAAAGATTTTAATAGAAGATCCAAAATAAATTTAAAACAACATGAATTTATAATTAATCGAAATACATAAAAATATCCAGGAAATATGTATTTGGAGAACGAGGGTTACATTTCTGCACCACATCGTCTTCTCGGATCAGGACCGCATTAAGGGTGTGTTCAAACGCTGCCAGGTAGAGGTAGAGGACTTCACCCGGCTTTGGTTTGCTAAGGAGAGGGGGGTTGGCAATGTATTCTTTCAACTGGTCGAAGGCCCACTGTTGGGTTTGTCCCCACTCGAAGCTCCTTGCCCCCTAGAGGGCCCTGAAGAATGGAAGGAATTTTTCTCCAGACTTCGATAGAAATCTCCTGATGGCTGCGGTTGATCGGTGAGCCTCTGGACTTCCTTGACGTTCTTATGAAGGGCTATGTGAAGGATGGCCTGAATCTTTTTGAGGTTCGCCTCTATCCCTTGCTGGCTAAACATAAAGCCGAGAAATTTTTTCCAAGTAAGGCCGAAGGCGCATTTATGAGAATTGAGCCTCATGTTGTTCTTCCTTAAGATTTTGAAGGCTTCCCGAGGTCTTTCACTTGGTCCTCTCCCTTGAGATATTTGACGAGCATATCGTCCACATATACCTCCATGTTTTGGCCAATCTGATCTTTGAAGACTCGGTTCACCAGTCTCTGTTAGGTAGGTCCCGCGTTCTTGAGGTCGAAGGGCATAATTCGGTAGCAATAAAGCCCATGGTCTGTTACAAAAGAAGTCTTCAAAATATTTGGAGGGAACATCTAGATCTGGTAGTATCTAGAAAATGCATCCATGAAGCTAAGGAGCTCATGCTTGGACGTCGCATTGATCTGTGCAGCAATACTTGGAAGGGGAAAGGGGTCCTTCGGAAAAGCCTTGTTGAGGTCTGTGAAGTCAATACAGATCCTCCATTTTCCACTTTCATTTTCACTATTACGACATTGGCCAACCACTCTGGCTAGTTGACCTTATAGATAAAGCGAGCAGAAAGGTGCTTCTGGACTTCTACTTTCACTGCTTGCTGTCTCTCGGGTGAAAATTTTTGGCACCTCTGTTGCACTGGCTTGGAGTCCGGGTTGACACTCAGCTTATGCATGACCAGCCATTCTGAGATACCCGTAATATCTGAGAGGGTTCAGGCAAACAAGTCTCAGTTCCGTTTGATGCATCTTCTGATGTCCTCTTTAAGTTCGGAAGGCAGGGTCTTGCTCACTAGGATTGACTTAGCCTCATCTGTCTTAGTGAAGGTGGTTTCCTCCAATTCGTCAACCACCTCGAGGCCAGTTGAACTCCTATCACTAGGGAGTTTGACATCGTCGAGGGGAAGGACCAAGTTCGAGTGGTCGGGTTCATCCCCGCGATGACATCAAGAGTGATGATCCTTTCAATCTGGATGGGGGCGCTTGAGAAGCCATGAAGGGTGTAGCCCGCGGCCTTTAACCTTTCCCGAGAGAGCTTCAATCTCTCGAAGGCTACGAGGAACAATATATTGATAGAGTTACCATTATCCACGAGGATACGTCGGACCTTGTGGTTTGCCAGACGGAGGCTAATGACAAAAACATCATAGTAAGGGATCCGGACACCTTTGAGGTCTGCATCTGAGAACGAGACTGCCAGCCTGTGGCCCCGGGGAGGGGGGGTAGTTATGGATCGAGTAGACTTCCCCTGACAACTGCCTTGCGGGAAGAGTTGGAGCCCCCTCCCCCCCCTCCCCCCCAATCAGCCCTCCATGTATGGAGTGGAGGTTGGCCATCCTCTCGGAGTTCTGGGGCACTTTCGGACGCTTATTGGCAACTCGAAGAGGACGAGAGGTACTTGGACCATCCCGATTGAATTTAGAAAAGTACCCTCTCTAGATAAGGGCCTCGATCTCATCTTTGAGTGCCCAACAGCTGTCGGTCTCATGACCGTAGTTGCGATGGAATCGGCAATAGAACCGTCTATTCCTCTTTTTGTTCTCGTCGTTGGATCGAGGGGGGTGCTCGATGAGGCCCTCTTCCTCCACCTCCATTAGAATGGCAGTGACACTCTCGTTAAGCGGAGTAAACTTCTCAAACCGGGGCACTGGGGGAGAATGCCTCTGCCCGGAGGAATCTTTCTGGGCCTTCTTCAGCACTTCAGAAAATGTCTATCTTCCTTCCCTTGACAGGGGATTCTTTGCAGCCTCCCGAATGTAGGGCCTCCTCAACATGGATGTATTTCTTGCTCCTGAGAAGGAGGTCAAGGAAATCCGATGGAGGCTTCTTGGCCAGGGAGGTTTTCAGGAGGTCGTGTCAGACATTATGCCTAAAGACAGCTGTCGCAACGTTGGCCTCAAGAGAGGAGATGTATCTGGCCTCCGCTGTAAATCTTTGGATGAAATCCCGGCGTGACTGTAACTACCATTTTTGTTCTTTTCATTTTTTCCCTTTTTGTAATATTTTAATTGCAATTGAATGAAATGCTCTATTTTTTCTTTCTTGATTATTTTAATTAAACTTGTTCATGAAATTCTTCGTTCTTCTTGATTGAGCTATTCTTGTTGATCCTATTTTCTTTTATTAAATTGTGGATATTTTTATTTGAACCCTACTGTATTTAAACGAATCTTCTATTGAACCCTAAAACCCAATTTCAATTGCTCTTTACCTAAAACTACTATTATTGGATCCTAAACCACTAACCCAACATCCTAATTACAATCTATAAATTCAATTCTACTACAAACCCTAAAAGATGCACAATTTTGAAACCCTAATAGCCGTCTAATCTCTCTCCTCCCGTTTCTTTCTTCCCGACATCGTTTTCCTGCCCAAATCCAGACCATCCCCTCTTCGGCCTTCTTCTCCAATCTGACCCCCAACCTTCGGTGAGCCCCTACCTTGTCGACCGACCTCCTGTCGACGCTAACACCCCCTGACCTCCTCTTTTCCTGTTCGCCGTCGAGCAGCAGCAGCCCCCAATCGCAACCCCCGCTCTGTCCCTCTCGTTGACGCCTTCCGTCACCACTCCACCACCGTCAACCACCCCACCTCGTAGACGTCGAGCCCAGATCCCGACCCCCAAGCCTCCTTTGCTTGTTGTTGCTGAGTTACTGTCTATTTGATTGCATTGATTCTCTTTCACACGTAGTTCGCACTTGTGATTTGTGTTCGTGGGTTCGTTGCTTCGAGATTCTCATCCCGTTATTCTTGGTATTCAATTTCGTCATCCAAAAGGCAAGTCACTTTCCCCTTGAATTGAACATCGTATTAAATTCAAGTTTATTGAAATTCTTGCAAGTAGATCCTATTCATTATCATATCGTTGTATTGATTATCTTTCATTGGGTCTATTGAGAGTTTACATGAGCTAACCCCAATATTCTTGACATCGTGCCACTTTTGACTCTAAAAATTGAATCTTTCATGCATTCATGTAGAATTGATAATAGGGTTCATCATATAATCATAGCACAATTAATTATTGTACAGATAATTGCTAGGTTGTATATTTGATTGATCGATTGATGTTGGATGTTGTTAGAATCAATGTATGTATGTGTTCTTAATTTTATTGATCATGTTTTTATACCCATCATGCTGATTATGAAGTTTATCGACTAATAGAATTGATATCCATCATGGTTAATTATATTATTTCGTGAAAAATACCCAAAAACATGTTTGTTGCTTGCTGGCTGTATATTGTTTGTTATTTTCGACCCAGTAAATGATTTTAAAATGAATAATTTTCGAAATAAGAATTGTATCCTTATCTTTCTAGTTTCCAAAAAATCTTGAATTTCTGAATTCTGAGTTGTGTAGCAAAAGTTATGATCGTTTTACTATAGTTGTGTTTTTATTTCCAGACTTTCAGATTCTTGTACGTTTGATGTTTAAACTGTTAAAAAACTGATCAAATGAAAAAATTTTGACCTAAAAATTTTCAGTTTGTTACTTAACATGTTTAGGAGTCTAATAAATATTTTTAATGAATTTATTATTGAGTTTTTACTGATTCTAAAATTATAACAACATGATGTCAAAATTCTTCGTGAACATGAAATCTGTAAAGAATGATGTGTTTGACTTAGCTACTGTTGTCTAGTTTCTATAACTTCTGACGGATTCAGTTTTTGAGTTATGTAGCAGCAGGAAATTGCATTTTTGTACAGATCACTCTTGCTGTCCAGAATTTATATTCTAAATTTTTATAGATTAATTATTCCTATATCGTACTATTGCATGAATTAAAGTGTATATGTTGCATTTCATGATCATAATGTCTTATTGTCATTATTCTAATCATCCTATTCTATGTTACCATCCTATTGTTCTCCTATTGATACTATGCTTCATCAAATGACTCGAATTGCATATTGTATTGTTGCATTGATAAATAATTAATAAACCGAGGTTTAAGAGATTAACTAGTGTAGTTGATAATATGGGGACTGTACTCGGATGATGGCCCGTGTTGTTATCGTTATCGTCATCGTGTAAGAAATTACATCATGGTCCGTGTTATTATCATTATCGTCATTGTGCAAGAAGTTGTCTCAATGACCCGTGTTATATTGTTATCGTCATCATACCCAGTACATAATCTATAGAATCTACCACTATAGTTTAAACGAAATTGATTGTATACATCGAACCTGTGGTATGGAACATGTGGGACACAGTAGTACGTGCATTAGTTAGGATTTAAAATGATTAATAGACTTAAGAATTGACACGATATCGACATTGCATATTGTTCATCATTGTTCTATTGACATCGAATATGGGCTAAGTGTTATTGATATTGATCATTGGAAGTTGTTATCGATTATTAAACATTGTTTACAACTATTGCAGTGATTATCATGATATTGATTATTGTTACTGTCCCATGTTATTGATTACTGTTAATCCATTGAATTCATTGTTATATCGTTATTTTATTGTTCCTTGCTTTCTCTACTTGTTGTCCATGACTTGCTCTAAGGATAAACTTTCTTCTATTTTTAGATGAAGTTTTCACTGGTAATGAAGGGGAATTGCCTGCTGGGATTGGAGAACAAACTTTCTAAAGAGTTATTGCTTTATAATTGAATGATATTTTATTAAACTATTGTATTGAGACTTATTACTATTGTGTTTGGGATTTATTATTGAATTGGGCTTATGACCCGGATTTTATTATTAGTTTCCAGACGTTGGTTTAATGTATTTGGATATTTCCTATTGCTTCATTCCAAGTATTATTGTTCATGAGATTATTATTATTGCCTGCACAATTGCTCTTTATTGATTATATTGTTGAGTTGATCGGATAAACAGATTATGGGTGACGTTAGTCATTCGCTGGGCCAATGTCATGTACTCGTATTTCGTATTTTTGGGAAGCGGGGCATGACAGAGACTCCCCATCTTTTCGCTCCAAATCGAGTACGGAGGTGCTCATTTTTTCATCCTTGCGGCTGGTCACGAAGTGGGCGAGGAAGCTCTCCTTAAGCTGGTTGAATGAGAAGATGGAGTTCTAGGCAAGTCGGGAGTACCATTCTCGCACAAAACCTCGCAGTCTGAAGGGGAACGCGTGACAGAGGTGGGCATCCAAAGCACTATGAATCATGATAAGGGTTTTGAATCCCTCAACGTGATTAGCCTAATCCGACTCCCTATTGTAGATCTCGAAGGCAGGAGGCTTGAAGCTCCCCAGGACTGGGGCTTCGAGGATGTAAGAGGAGAAGGGCGCACCAGGTGATACTCTCGGCTTGATTGCCTTTCACCTTTTCCTATTTGGGTGAGTCGGTCTTCCATCTCCTGTAGTTGCTTAAGGACCACGTCTTCTTGCCCCTCGGAGCGGGTTGACCCGTAAGACTCTTTGTTCTCGGTTAATTCGATACGAGGATTGACAGTGTGGTAATCGTTCCTAGCTCTGCCTTAAAAAGCTTGGAGGACCTCATGTAGAAACTCTTGGAACTTGGCTCTTGTCATGTGGCCCCCCTCTTTGTGGCCATTTGGGGGTTGGCGATCCCTTGAGAAGAGTCTACGCTCTCTCTCCTGGCCGTGGAAGGAGTGACGATAGTGGCTTGGAGAATGATCTGAGTATCCTTTGTTTCTAGAGCGGTTGAGGCGATGACGACAATCCTCCTCGTCTTGCCTATTGTTAAATTTCGGAGGTCCAAAACCACTGGGCGCTCGGTCCTTCGAGCGACCGAACGGAAGGCACTCGGAGTTTTCCTCTGTTGATGTTCTTCGTGCTGCTATTGCGACCCCTGAGTGGCCACATGGCTGTGGGACGGACGTGCTGTAGGCGGAGGGGGCCAGCATGATGCCCCATGTAGTGGTCTTTTTAGCCTTGAGGGCCATATGAGAAGGCAACTAGGTGGTAGAATCTGAGGTCGGAGGCTAGATCTGTGAATTTCCCAGAAACGATGCCAATCTAAAGCTGCTATTTTCTGGTGTAGGAGCAACAGATGATGTGTTCTTTCGTTAGGATGGAAAACAAAGATCGCGACAGTAGATCTGATGCTGATTAGAGGCTAGTATATGGTGGTTGGCTACCGAGCACCTGCCAAAAGTCTGAAACACTGGGAGTATTTCTGGTGACGGACCCTTCGACGATCAAGTCAGCAACCCTAGGATGTAAAAGTTGGATTTACAGGCTAAAGATTCATTGCCGGGTAACTGTGGATGTAAAAACGTGTTTATAGGCCAATGGGAATCTATAAGGGGAAGATTCCTTAGTTGCCTAATTAGATCCCGTGGATTAGGGATGTGAATGAGTAACTGATACCTTGATTATAGAGAATTTGGTCACCAGCCAAAAGCAGCTGGTCAACTCTTCCTTGGCATGCCAGGCGGGGGTGGTGGGTTTGTGGAAGGCCAATGAGTTGTTTCTATGCCTGTAGTTTCCCTATAGGATTGTTATCTTGGCATCATGAGCCTCAGGATCCACGCAAGGATAGTGTGGTGCAGATGAGCCAAAATTTTTATCCTTATCAATAATGAAGATGTATGACCTTAGGAACACGATCCTGAGTGAGGAAAGCATCGACACCAATATGTTTAGTGAGCTCATTCTTGAACAGATCAGAGACAATTCAGATAGTACTACTGTTGTCACAAAACATAGGAGTAGGCTTCGAAACAATGTCAAAATCCTTTAGTAACCATCATAACCATTCTAGTTCTACTGTGGTTGCAGCAAGAGCACGAAGTTCAGCCTCTAAACTAGAACGAGAGATTGTAGTAGTCATCTTAAACTTCCAGGAAATAAGAGAAGTCCTATGAAACACATAATAGATCGTGATTGATCGCCTATCATCAAGATTACTAGCCCAGGTGGTATCAATAATGGCCTTCAGTGCAACTGAAGAGGACTTGAAGAAGGATAGGGAACAAGTGATCATTCCACAAAGATAACTAAGTACTGGAAGCAGATAACCATAGTGCACAGACGTAGAGAAGACACAAACTGGCTCAAAACATCTATCGCATGAGAAATTTTTGGTCAAGTAATAGTGAGATAGACAAGTCGACCCACAAGATGCCGGTATTGAGTAGAATCAGGAAGAAGAGTCTCATATGTTGCCTGAAGCTTCAAGTTCGGTTCCATAGGAGTTGCTTCAGTACGAGTATCAAAGATATTGGCATGAGACAGAAGATCTGTAGTATATTTTCATTGAGAACGAAAATAACCATGATCACTTAAGTTAACTTCAATAGAAAGAAAATTCCATAGTAGGCGAAGATTAGTCATAGCAAACTGATTCTACAGATAGGTTTTCACAGTCTGAATATTGGTAGGGTCATCAGCAGTAAGAATCATATCATTAACATATAGCAGTAAAATTATGCGACCTTTTTCAGATGTGAATGTACATAGTCGGATCATGAGCACTCTAACAAAAACCAGCAGAGCGAACAATGGAACTAAAGCGCTCAAACCAAGCCAGTGGAGCCTGTTTAAGACCATAAAGTGCACATCGAAGACGACATACAGTATTTTGTGGATGACGTTGACCAGAAGGAGGAAGCATATAAACTTCTTCATGAAGCTCACCATGCAAGAAGGCATTCTTCACATCCAAATGCTTAGAGGCCAGTTATGGACAACAACAACAACAACAATAGTCTTAATAATGGTCAAGTGTGCAACGAGAGCAAAAGTTTCCCGATAATCTGTAACACTCGTTCCCGCAAATACATATTTTTTGTGTATTTTCTGTATAAATTATTTTTCGCTGTTAAGTTCTTTTGGTTTTAAAATTTATTGTTGGATCTCCTATTGAAGTCATTTTTAATCATAAATTGTGTTTGTAGCCATTTTCAAATGATTATATATTTTAACACAAATCTTTTTCTATTTGATAGGTTTACTTATTTTTCTTATTTGATTAATTATTAAGTGTGAAACCATATATTCTACTTTGTTTTATTTAATTATTTAATGTTTACTATTAGTCATTTAAATAATGTAGAAGCCCAACTTAACTCATTGTTTAATTTTATTATTAATTTATTTAGTAATATCTGTGTTAAACCCAAGTCCTATTTCATTATATAATCTCATTATTATTATTATTATTATTATTATTATTATTATTATTATTATTATTATTATTATTATTATTGTTATTTCTTTGATTGTTTATTAATTTGTGAAAGCCCATAGATCTTAATCTATCTTTTATTATTATTATTTATATGAAGCCCATTAAATTAACCCAAGCCATTCTAAGCCCATACATCTTAATCCCCTCTATATATATATTAATAATCCCTAACCCTAATTAATTAACCTAACCCTAACCCCCCTTCATCTACAGACGCCCCCGACTCTCTCTCTCTCTCTCTCTCTCTCTTCTTCTTCTTCTTCTCCTTCTTCTACCTCCGTTTCACACCGAACCCATCTTCCACCTCACCCCGACGCCGCTCTCTCGACTTCTAATCGCACCAGAGACTAGGGAGCTCCATCGCCTTGCTGCCTCCACCCGCGACTCCTCCACAGCTGCGCAACCACCATAACCTCTCGATCATCTCCTTCCTTTCACTTCGCCCTCTCACGCGTGAGTGCGACCAACTGCCAATGCCCCTGACTATCCTAATCGATAGCCACTTGTTGTTGCCTCTCCCTCCTCACATACATCCACCCCCATTCCTAGCTTCACCGCTTTCTCAACCCCGATCCCCCCAGCCTCGATAGCACCACCCTGAGTGTCCCTGCTATCCCGACTACGGAGCTCATCCACCAGCCCCCTCCGATCGCCACCACAACACTGCTACAACCACCTTAGCTGTACCCTAACATCCTTCAGTGACTGCCATTGCCGACGCCTGCACCCTGCCGAACATCATCTCCTGCCTTCTTCTCCCCGAGCACCCTTGCCTTCGCCACCCGTTTGTCTTCCCGCTTGTAACGCCGTGAACTTCCTATATGGAGAATTCGAGACACGAACAAGGACCCTTACATTCAACTAGTCACAATACATAGAAAACAAGAAAATTTTAAAACTTTTTATTAATACAATTTTACAGGCCGAGTGTTTCCATTGATTCAATATATTACATCAAAGTATACATGAATGAAAATGATAAACATTGTGCTATTCACTTGTAGACCATGCCTTGACTAGCGTCCTCCTGGTTCGTGATCTTGTATCCACAACCTTTTAGAGTGGGGATGTCAGTATATATACTGACGCTTAAAGGCTGATGACTAGCAGTAAATCTCCAAAAACAAACATATAAAAACATGGTAAAATATGTCGATGTAGTTTAAGTGTTCGTGAGTGCAATGACTAGAATCTAATGCAATGTCAACTAAGGATAGGATGCTCCTATTCTAATGCAAGTGAGAATCTGGAATCGTATGCATCCCATACTACATACATCCATATCAAGCCGTTCTACATATATAGGGATTTGAACCCGCATTATGAATTTCTACTTGTACCCAACCTGTTCCTGACAGATACAACGTGACTGATGATGTTGCAGACGTGGTCAAGTCCCACCAATGCAGTACGCTCATGCTGTCTATGTTTGCCACTACTACCCGGCTAACCGGACCTCACTCAAAAACCAGACGAACCCTCTGAGTTACTGCAACACAGGTTAGCCCGAAGCATCCCCTGTGGCCCCCTAACTCATAGACCGTAGTCTATGGCCTGTTCGCTTCCACGGCATAGAACACGACCGAGTTCTGGGGTCCATCCCCTAGCTCAACCCGCACTTATCATGGCACTTCAGGAATTAACAGTGTGAGATACGCAACCCGTGCTCCCAACTCGTGAGAAGGCACCATACATATCCCTTTGATGGGAAGGTACAACCCAATAACACCACCTAATGTCAGCCCAAAGGACGAGTTGGGTCATAAGGAGTCACCCCTAATACCAACCCCTCTCTTTTGGCAAAAATGGTTAAGTAAGGATCTTTATAAGTTACTACCCTAATGATGTCACTAATCCTAAACAATCTTACATGATTTTCAACTTAGATTATCATGGTCCAAGTCATGGTCCCTTGATCCAAGACACTAGTAACGAGATCTCCCTCACTCGTCACTACCCCTAACTTGGATTCTATCAACACTCTCGGCCCACGATCAACCGGTTAAGATCCGTTGGTGCCCAAGGTGAGATCTATCCATAGTCTCTAAGGTGGAAGGATGTGGTCTTGATAGTCGATGACCCTTAG
Source organism: Hemerocallis citrina (assembly GCA_017893485.1). NCBI lineage: Eukaryota > Viridiplantae > Streptophyta > Magnoliopsida > Asparagales > Asphodelaceae > Hemerocallis > Hemerocallis citrina. The sequence continues at coordinate 95,143,256 of CM030360.1, read as the reverse complement.
GGTAATTAGAAGACCCTAGACAAGCTTTTATTAAGCTAACAATTATTAGTGACTTTCCCAATCCCTATTACACATGAAGATGAAGAATGCTCACATGCTATGCTCTAACTTTAATGAGAACCTTATACAACTAGAAACCATGGGTTCTTTTCCCAATTGAATTAGAACTACATGCAACTAGATTCTTGGTTCGTTCTCAAGTTGAGCTAGAATCACCTAGAACTATATGCATGGGTTCTCTTATCAAATGATCTAGAACTACCATAGTGCTAGTTTCATGGGTACTCTTTAAAGTTGACCAGAACAATGTTGGAACATAGGTTCATTACAATAGTTAAAATAGAACACCTAGCTCAAGCACAGGTTTATGGGTTCTTTTTAATCTTTCACTACAATACTACCATATACAATTCAAGCATGGTTCTTTTAACTAGAATGCTAAACTATACCATTCAAGCATGTATAGGCTCTTTACTAACACTAACTACAACAAGATAGTTAACTCCACAACTACAACAACATGATTCTTTTACCGCAACTTAACTACAACATGAGTATCTACTACTACTTTAAGCATGGATCATTTCTACAACTCAACCGTGAACTCTACATATAACTCAAGTATGATTCCTTACTACACTTAAGCATGGTTCTTCTACTACTACTTAAGCATGAAATCTTTACTACTACTTAGCATGGTATACAACATACGTATGGTTTCTTCACTACATCAACCCTACAATATGATATACACATAAGCATGAGTTTCCTACAACATGGTATACAACATAGTATGGTTTCCTACAATATGGTATACAACATAGTATGGTTTCCTACAACATGGTATACAACATGAGCATCAATCCTACTACAATCCAAGCATAGTATATGACATGAGTGTCAACCTACAACAATCTAACATGGTATATAGCATGAGCATCAATCCTACAAAAATCTAGCATGGTATATAGCTTGAGATTCAATCCTACAACAATCTAGCATGGTATATAGCATTAGCATCAATCCTACAACAATCCAAGCATGGTATATGGCATGAGTGTCAACCTACAACAATCTAACATGGTATATAGCTTGAGCATCAATCCTACAACAATCTAGCATGGTATATAGCATAAGCATCAATCCTACAACATTCTAGCATGGTATATAGCATGAGCATCAATCGTACAACAATCTAGCATGGTATATAGCATGAACATCAATCCTACAACAATCCAAGCATGGTATATGGCATGAGTATCAACCTACAACAATCTAACATGGTATATAGCATGAGCATCAATCCTACAACAATCTAAGCATGGTATAATTACTATAACTCAGGCATGAGTATCTACTACACTTTAAGCATGGATACCTACTACTAAGCATGGATCTTTATTAATACTTAAGCATGGGTATCTACTTACTACTTTAAACATGGATGTTACTGCAACTTAACATGAGTTTTTACTTACTACTTTAAAAATGGATGTTATTAGCATGAATGTCTACTAACTAATTAAGCATGAATATTATTTAAGCATGGATATCGACTTACTAGCTATTACAAAGACTATTTCTCTTTACTATTTACAAGTCTTGAAATTATTACAACAATCTAACTTATGAACTACAAATTACATACAACAAAATTATAAGTCCTACTTATTACAACATTCTTTTCTTTAACCACTTAGTTCCTACATACAACAAAGTTTACCCCCCCTTTTTAAAATAAAAAAGTTAGCAAGATTTGATAATTAATGAAGTAGAGAGCAATAAATAGATAAAGACTCATTTTTATTGAGTTCTACAACCCAAATGGGTATGAAATAATTATACTATACAAATTTCATATGCTTATGTCAATAGTCCTTGTTTGAGTTCTACAAGCCAAAGATGGGTGTATCCACAAATCTTTATATGCTTATGTTCATGAGTCCAAGTTAAGTTCTACAACCGCAAGGATGGGTATGTACACAATCTCCATATGATTATGTCCATTAGTCCAAGTTGAGTTAACAAAAAAAAAACAACAACAATAACAACAAAAAATTACAACAATCTAAAGATTCAATCTTTATGTTCTTTATTTATTTAAGCTCTACCATTTACTTTCTTAGGTGATCATTTATTTTATCCACGGCATCATTCATAAGCTTAGGACTTTGTCCAAGTTGTTTTAGGACAACATACATACTAGAGAAACAACAACACAACAACACACCACAAAAGAAAACAAACAATCCAAAAGAACAAAAATCAAACAAAAGAAAACAAGAAAGGATGGAGAAACCCCCACCTTGATTTTTCTTGAAGGAAGAACTTGCCTAAGCACCTTCTCCTTCCCTTAGCTCCTATGAAAAATTCTTAAGAAAAACCTACAATGAAAAAACTCTCTAGTTAAGCTTGTTCTCTCTTTCTTTTCCTCTCCTTTTTTGGTTCTTGTAAAATTAGACAAGAGAAGAGGGGAGGGGGTATTTATAGGGTGAAGGAAAGGGGGAGAGTGCAAAATGCACCAAGGGAGTTTTCAAAAAACCCCCTTGGTACATGGTAGGCCAGCCATGCATAGGTGAGAGAGTGGTGAGGTGGAGGTATGGTGAAGGGGGGTGAGGTGGAGGGGTGAAGTGGAGGAGAGAGAGCTTCTAAAAGAGAACTCCCTAAACTCTTATGTCTTTTAATTAACCCTAGATTCTAGGTTAAATCCTCTATCAAAACCTAACTATCTAATTAGGTTGTAACTCAAACATGAAAAGAAATAAAATAATTATATAGTTGACTACTAATAAAAATAATATTATTAATAGTCGATCAAGATATTACAATATTCCCTTCTTAGAATAGTTCTATCCTCAGAATTGTACTAAGTAGGAAGAACAGAAAGCAAAAACAATACTCAAAATAACTCGAGAAAAGAAAGCTTCATCTGGCTTTCCGTCTCCCAAGCGGCTTCTTCCACAAACTGGTTCTTCCAAAGAACCTTGACCATCGAAATAGTCTTGCTTCTTAGTACTTTATCCCGACGATTGATAATTTTCACCGGCCGCTCCCTATATGTAAGATCCACTCGTAGGTCTTCGGGGACGTCTGGCAGCTGATGACTCGGATCTGGTACATATTTCCTCAGCATTGAAATGTGAAATACATCATGCACTTGAGACAATTTGGCTGGTAGCTCTAGTTTGTATGTCGTCTTTCCGATCCTCTTTAAAATCTGGTAGGGTCCAATATACATTGGTGCTAACTTGCCTCCCTTTCTGAACCTGATCACTCCCTTTGTAGGTGAGACTTTTAGATATACCGAATCACCTTCTTCGAATGCCAGATCTCGTCGGCGGTTGTCAGCGTAGCTCTTCTGCCTGGTTTGTGCTACTTGCATCCTCTTTCAGATTAGCTCGATCTTTTCGAATGTTTGCTGCACTATTTCAGGTCCGAACATCTGTCTTTCCCCTGCTTCGAACCAGCATACAGGGGTCCTACACCTCCTTCCCTATAAAGCTTCATATGGATCCATCCCAATACTTGCTTGATAGCTGTTATTATACACAAACTCTACCAATGCTAAGTGTCGTTCCTAGCTCCCTCCGAAGTCCATTATGCACGCTCTCTGCATATCCTCGAGAATTTTGTTAACTCTCTCTGTCTGCCCATCGATCAGTGGGTGGAAAGTTGTGCTAACATCCGATCTCATTCCCAAAGCTTCTTGCAGCCTCTGCCAAAATCGGGATGTAAACCTTGCATCTCGGTCAGAAACAATCGATACTGGCAGCCCATGTAGTTTTACAATGCCATCGATGTAGACCTCTGCTAGCTTTTCCACTGACCAAGTCGTCTTCACTAGAAGAAAATGTGCAGACTTTGTCATATGGTCCACTATTATCCAATTTGAGTCGTTCCCTTTTGAACTTCTGGGCAGTCCCATGATGAAATCCATGCTGATGGTCTCCCATTTCCACTCTGGAATGGGCAGTGGTTGCAGTAGACCTCCTGGTTTCTGGTTTTCTGCCTTGACTTTCTGACACGTAAGGCATTTGGCCACGAATCTCGCCACATCTCGCTTCATTTCAGCCCACCAGAAATGCAGTTTAATGTCTTTATACATCTTTGTGCTTCCTGGGTGAACTGTGAGTAAGGTGGAGTGTGCTTCTTTCATGATATATTTCCGTAACTCATCAACTTTAGGCACACACAACCTGCTCGCAAACCAAAGCGACCCCTCCTTTATGCTGAACTCTAAGGCTTTTCCTTCATTGACTAGCCGCTTTTGTGCTTCAATCTCTGTGTCACCCAATTGAGCCTTCTTGACTCGGTCATTCAGACTCGGTTGCAATTCCAGACGTGCCAAAATGGTGCTCAAATCTTGAACAATTTGTTCAATACCGGTTTGTCTGATCTCGTCCTTTAGCTCTCGTCTTGTTGTAGTGAGCGTGGCTATACTTCTTTTTCTGCTGATCGCATCTGCCATGCCATTGGCTTTTCCCGGATGGTATTAAATTTCCGATCTTATGTCTTCCAGAACCTCCAACCATCACCTCTGCCTGAGATTCAAATCTTTTTGCTGGTAGATATACTTCAGGCTTTTATGGTTGGTAAACATTTTTACCTTTGACCCATAGACATAGTGCCGCCACAATTTTAGAGGAAAGATTATCGTGGCCAATTCCAAGTCGTGTGTCGGGTAATTCTTCTCATGTGGTCGAAGTTGTCTCGATCCGTATGCTATGACCTTTCCTTCTTGCATCAGAACACACCCGAATCCCAAAAACGAAGCATCGCTGAAGATTACATATCCCTTATCCAGTTGAGGCAGAACCAAAATCAGTGCAGAAATCAATTTGATCTTCAGCTCTTGGAAACTCCCTTCATGCTTCTCAGTCCAATCAAAACTTATGTTTTTCGTGGTCAGTGCAGTAAGTGGTACAACAATTCTGGCATAGTTCTGGATGAACTTCCTGTAGTACCCTATCATGCCTAAGAAGCTTCTGACCTCCTTCACAGTTCTCGGCTGAGGCCAACTTTTTACTGCCTTAATCTTCGGCGGGTCTGTAGCCACTCCCTCCTTAGAAAGAACATGGCCTAAGAATGCCACTTCTGACTTCTAGAATTCACACTTTGACAGTTTGGTATACAGCTGATGCTCTCGTAGCTTGATCAATGCTATAGTTAGATGCTTGGCATGCTCCTCTTCTGTTTTTGAATATACCAAGATATCGTCTAGCAAGACAACCACGAATAAATTGATGAATGGCCGCAAGATGCGGTTCATCATGTCCACGAAAATCGCTGGAGCATTAGTGACCTTGAATGGCATCACCAAAAACTCGTAATGACCGTGCCGAGTTCGGAATGCAGTCTTAGGTATATCTTCTTCTCTGACCTGAACTTGATGATTACCTGAACGCAAATCAATCTTTGAGAATACAGCCGCTCCCTAGAGCTGATCAAACAAGTCATCGATCCTGGAAATGGGCTACCACCTTTGAACAATAATCTTGTTCAACTCCCAGTAATCGATGCACATTCACGAGGTTCCATCCTTCTTCTTCACAAGTAGCACGGGCGCTCCCCAGGGTGAGGCACTTGGCCTGATGAATTCCTTCTGTATCAGTTCTTCAATTTGCTATTTCACTTCCTTCTACTCTACTAGTACCATCCGATATGGTGTCTTAGACACTAGTGCACTGTCTGGCTGGATAGTAATGCTGAACTCAACATCCCTATGTGGTGGGAGTCCAGGTAATTCTTCCAAAAATACGCAGGTAAATTTTTGTACAATTGTTTTCACCTTGACTTCGCTTGGCACTCGTACTCCAATTGCAGCTGCAAGAATTTCTTCACTTTGCTTTATCTTTCCTTGGAACACAAGCTCTGGTCCTCCGGATGGGGTAATGGCTACCCTCTTCTTCTTACAATCGATGCTAGCCTTATGTCTGGACATCCAATCCATCCCAATAATCACGTCTATCCCTGTAATGGCCAGCTCTAGCAAATCTATACTCAGGGTCTCTACGTCAATCAGGAGATTGCATCCCTTATAGCACGAATTTGTAGGGAGAGTTGCTCCGGATGGGGTAGCATCCAACAAAACCGATTCCGGAGTTGCCTCCTGGGTGCATTTTAGCTTCTTTAAGAATGCTTTAGACACAAAAGAATGCGATGACCCACTATCAAATAAAACAGTTGCCTGGATTTCATTTATATTAACCCAACCTATTTACAAAAATGGTTACATCAATATTATCTTATGCCAAAATATTCAAAATACTATAATAAACTTAGCCATAATTCTTCACCTATCGGTGATGACTCCCTTGTCTTCATCAGCGTCCTCCTCCGTGAGTGCAAATACTCGCCCTTGGCGGGCAATCCCCTTTCCTTTGCTGTTTGCCTTAGGAGCTGGCCTACCGTTGCCCCTCCGAAGCTAGGGACAGTCTGGCCGTACAAGGCCAACCTTCCCGCAATTGTAATAGGTGCGGGTATCATTCTGAGGGTTCTTCTTGGGACATTGGCTCTTGAAATGCCCTGGCTCGCCGCATAGGAAACAACCCCCTATCTTGGCACCGCTAGTGTTGCTAATAATCTTCTGAAATTTCTGATTCCTACCCTATTTCCTGAATCCTGATGCTGGTGCAGGCCTCTTTCCTCTGTTCCATCCTCCGGTATTTGCTTGCGGTTCAGGCCCTTTGTTCATATCCAATTCCGTTGTAGCTGCCGGGCGAACCAGCTTCTCGAACCTTCAGATGCAAAAAGGTATCATTTTGATCCTAAGTGTGGGCCTAAGCCCCTGCTCAAACCTCTTGGTCTTCTTGACCTCGTCCTGTACCATTTTAGGAGCATAGCGGGAAAGCTGGGTGAACTTGGTTTCGTATTCTCGAACCGTCATGCTTTCCTGTTTTAGGTTGAGAAACTCCAAGGCCTTCTCTTCTTGCACGTCCAGCGGGAAATAGTGCTGCCTGAACTCTACTAGAAAATCCTCCCAGGTAATGGGCCCTTCGCCTATGCCTCTCTTCACCGACTACCACCAGATCCCGGCGTCTTTTTCTAGCAGAATACTGGCCAACCTGACCTTGCTGTCCTCCGGTGTCAACATCACCTCAAAAACTATCTCGACTTGATGAATCCAGTCGTCAGCCACTGTCGGGTCTGCCTTGTCCTAAAAAATGGGCGGCCTCATCCTTCGGAATGATTCAACCATCTTAATGGGGTCGGTAACTGCTGCTCCCCGGTTACCTCCGAGTGCTCCCGGTTGCTGCACATTGTTTCGGCTTGCCTCTGCTAGGTCACCCAAGGCCTGGTACATACGAGCGAATTCTGCCCCCATATCCAAACCTGTGCCATTGCCTCCACTACCTTCGCCCTCAAAATTGTCGTTCCTACCGCTTCTTGTTATGCGAAACATCTGGTAGAAAAGAATAATGGAATACACAGAGCATCATATTGTGATAAAAAAAAAATAATAATAACATCCATCCATCTCAACATGCATATAAGACTTGTAGAAAACATAAAGCTAAACTTCATTTCATCATAACCTCATATCTTACATAAGCATTATCTTCCTTACATTTATATCATACAAGTAGGAAGCAAAAATATCAAAATAACGAAATAGCCTACGGGCACCTAACTGCCTAGTCGGTACTACAACTGTCTCCTGCTGGGTCCCCTCCAGCGGGCGGTGGTGCCAGCAGTGCCTGTAACTGTGAGATCTGCACCTGAAGCTCCACGCATCTGCCCTTTAGGCGCGCAAATTGCACACGGTGGGTGTGCCTCAGGATCACCATCTTGTGTTCTGCCCTTACCTTTGCCTTCCTTAACTCCGCCACTTCCTTCTCATTGTTGAGGGCCACGAACTCACACGAGTCCATCCTGTTCTCCAGGCAGACATAGCACCATCCCCATGTTGCGATATCGCGGAAGACCTAATCAAAGGCTTGCTTTAGTGGGGTAAATTGGTGAGGTAGTGGGGGTGGCGGTACTGGGATCTGGCCATTTGCAGGGGTACCCCCTGCTACGGTAGCTGCGGTGGCCCCATTGGCCAATCCGGCCCCAACCGGTGACTCGTCCCCATCTGTGATGGGCTCTAAGTCCGAGTCCACCTTGAGTGCAACCCCATGTGCCCATCCATTCCCTGGGGGAACTGTTCGTTCGAAATCCTGCAAGGAGTGGACACGGGAATTAGTATAGATATAGAAATATCATAAAACATAAGTTGAAAGAACAAAAGTATGAATTATAATTATCTACAACTAGCTAAAAGAAAACCTAACTCCTACAAGGCATCTAAGTCTATTTTCCTTCTATGTTGGACTATAAATTGAACTCGGCTCTGATACCACTCTGTAACGCCCCGAACTTTCTATATGGAGAATTCGAGACACGAGCCAGGAACTTTACATTCAATTAGTCACAATACACAGAAAACATAAAAATTTCAGAACTTTTTATTAATACAATTTTACAGGCCGAGTGTTTCCATTGATTCAATATATTACATCAGGGTATACATGAATGAAAATGATAAACATTGTGCTTTTCACTTGTAGACCACGCCTTGACTAGAGTCCTCCCGGTTCGTGATCTTGTATCCACAACCTATTAGAGTAGGGACGTCAGTACATATACTGACGCTTAAAGGCTGGTGACTAGCAGCGAATCTCCAAAAACAAACATATAAAAACATGGTAAAATATGTCGGTGTAGTTTAAGTGTTCGTGAGTGCAATGACTAGAATCCAATGCAATGCCAACTAAGGCTAGGATGCTCCTATTATAATGCAAGCGAGAATCTGGAATCGTATGCATCCCATACTACATACGTCCATATCAAGCCGTTCTCCACATACAGGGATTTGAACCCGCATTATTAATTTCTACTTGTACACAACCTGTTCCTGACAGATACAACATGACTGATGTGGTTACAGACGTGGTCAAGTCCCACCAATGCAGTATGCTCATGGTGTCTACGTTTGCCACTACTACCCGCCTAACCGGACCTCACACAAAAACCAGACGAATCCTCAGAGTTACTGCAACACAGGTTAGCTCGAAGCATCCCCTGTAGCATCCTAACTCATAGACTGTAGTCTATGGTCTGTTTACTTCCCCAGCATAGAACACGACGGAGTTTCGGGGTCCATCCCCTAGCTCTGCCCAGCCTTATCATGGTACTTCAAGAAATAACATGTGAGATACGCAACCCATGCTCCCAACTCGTGAGAAGGCACCGTATGTATCCCTTTGACGGGAAGGTAAAACCCAATAATACCATCTAATGTCGGCCCAAAGGACGAGTTGGGTCATAAGGTGTCACCCCTAATACCAACCCCTCTCTTTTGGCAAAAATGGTTAAGTAAGGATATTTATAAGTTACTACCATAATGATCTCACTAATCCTAAACAATCTTACATGATTTTCAACTTAGATTATCATGGTCCAAGTCATGGTCCCTCGATCCAAGACACTAGTAACGAGATCTCCCTCACTCATCACTACCCTTAACTTGGATTCTATCAACACTCTCGGCCCACGATCAACCTACATCGGTTAAGATCCGTTGGTGCTCGAGGTGAGATCTATCCATAGTCTCTAAGGTGGTAGGATGCGGTCTTGATGGTCGATGACCCCTAGGGTAATTAGAAGACCCTAAACTAGCTTTTATCAAGCTAACAATTAATAGTGACTTTCCCAACCCCTATTACCCATGAAGATGAAGAATGTTCACATGCTATGGTCTAACTTTAATGAGAACCTTATACAACTAGAATCCATGGGGTCTTTTCCCACTTGAATTAGAACTACATGCAACTAGATTCTTGGGTTCTTTCTCAAGTTGAGCTAGAATCACCTAGAACTAAATGTATGTGTTCTCTTATCAATGGAGCTAGAACTACCATAGTTCTAGTTTCGAGGGTTCTCTTTAAAGTTGACTAGAACAATGATGGAACATAGGATCATTACAATAGTTAAGCTAGAACACCTAGCTCAAGCACGGGTTCATGGGTTCTTTTTAATCATTCACTACAATACTACCATATACAATTCAAGCATAGTTCTTTTAACTAGAATGCTACACTATACCATTCAAGCATGTATGGGATCTTTACTAACACTAACTACAACAAGATAGTTAACACTACAACTACAACAACATGATTCTTTTACTACAACTTAACTACAATATGAGTATCTACTACCACCTTAAGCATGGATCATTTCTACAACTCAACCATGAACTCTACATATAACTCAAGTATGATTCCTTACTACACTTAAGCATGGTTCTTCTACTACTACTTAAGCATGAAATCTTTACTAATACTTAGCATGGTATACAACATAAGTATGGTTTCTTCACTATGTCAACCCTACAATATCATATACACATTAGCATGGGTTCCTACAACATGGTATACAACATAGTATGGTTTTCTACAACATGGTATACAACATAGTATGGTATCCTACAGCTTGGTATACAACATGGTATACAACATGAGCATCAATCCTACAACAATCCAAGCATGGTATGTAACGACCCGAAAAATAGCATATGGCTATTTTGCATCGAAATCTGTGCGCAATTGAGAACTGCACGCAATTATATATTTTTCTAATAATAGTTAATTTTAATTGAGTAATATCAGTTATTGTCTACTTTATTAAATTATTTTATACAGATTATTACAAAGTAGTTTTAATGTATTTTGTATTGTTGGGATTATTAAAGTAGAGAGTTGGGTTTTATTTGAAATGTATTGAGATTTGGGAGCTTATATGCAATACTCCTTTATATTATTTATTTAATTATTACTATTTACAAAAACCCCCTTCCTTCTCCTTCTTCTTCCTTCTCTTTTCTTCTTCCCGTCTGGTTCCACCCCAACACAGAAAGCACCCCCCCCGGTCCCCACTCCTTCTCCTTCCCCCTACTTCTTCCTCCTTCCGTTCGCTCCCAACTAAGGAAACCCAACCTCTTCCTTTCTCCTTCTCCTTCCCTTCTTCCCTTCTTGTTCGATGCCGACCCCAGAGCACCCCGGCCCCGGCCTCCTCTCCCTTTCCTTTTTCTTCGTTCACCCCCTAGCTAAGAGAACCCCCACCATCTCCCTTCTTCCTCCTTCGTTCTTCTTCTTCTTCCCGATCGGAAAAGACCCACCCGAAACCCATCGACCTATGCTTCCCCACCTCAAATCCCCTCCGATTCTCCATGGATTCCAAATTAAATTGAGGGGTAGACTAAATGAGGGATTCTCTACATCGTGGTAGCGTCGAATTTTCGAATGGATTTCGAGAAGGTAAACCCTAACTATTTTATTGTATAAAATTAAGTTGGGTTAATTTCTATTGAGTAGGGTTATTATGGTAGATAGATTTAGAGATGTTGGAAATTGTAGATGTGAGAGATTAGTAGGTTATTAGAGAGATTGTAAGTTGTTAGTAAATTAGGGTTTTCAGTTTGAAAAAGGGAATTATATATGTATGAACTATTCCTCTTATAATAGTGGAGAGCATAGTTGGACTATTAGAATATTTTGGGGGCGATCCTAGTAATTATTTGGAGATGAAAATACCCTAGGCATTAGATTATCACGTGTATATCCCAAGCATTCAATAAATGCTTGTGTGATATTTGGAATAGCAATTATTTGCTCTTGTGATTGGTTTGAATGAATTGAGTTTTAATTGATTTGAAATTGATGATAGGATATATTTGCGACTTTGGATGCGAGGTGGCATGGTGGCGCTTTGGATCTTTGCAAAATTATGTGAGTATTAATTTATCTATGTATTTTGTGATTTAAGAAATATGTGGTGAGTTAAATTATTTATGTATTTTTTTGCAGTTAAGAAATATGTGAGTACTAATTTATTTATATATTTTTTGTGGATTGAGGAATATGTGAGTATAAATTTATTTTCGTATTTTTGTGTGTTAAGGAATATGGTGAGTATGATTTATTTATGTATTGGTATTTTAAAGGATGTTTGAATAACCTATATGTGTATATGGGAGTGAGTTATATTCATATGATGGTATCAAAATATGGTGTGTATGGTTTGATATACGTATTTTGATGTTTAAGGAAGTTCGAATAAACTGAATTTCGATATGATTTATGGATGGGATAGGTGTATTGGTATAAAGTAAAGGATTAGTTATGTATATGGGGATGGGTTACACATAGATAATAATATCGAGATATGTAAGTACGACCTCTTTGTTTATGTACATGGTGTGTTGTTGGATTATTGTAGGAAAGTTAAGAACCATGCTTAGAGTTGTGGTAAATATCCATGGCAAGTTAGTGGATATTCATGTTAAGCTATTCATGTCTTAACTTGTAGTAGCTTCTACCTAAGTTGTATCCATGACGTGGTTGTGACGTAGTAAAGGACTAGCATGTCATGCTTGTAGCGTTAGTAAAAGACCAATCATATGGTAGTTGCAATATTGCGTGGAGAAGTATCTCTAGTTAATCCCTAAAAGGAATCCCGTGGTTGAGATTACTTAGCTAGAATCATGTATGCTTGAATAGGGTATTGTAGCCTTCTAGTTGAAAGAACCATGTTTGATTGTATTATGATTATAGTGGAAGATTGAAAAGAACCCATGCATCTATCTCCTAGATGATTCTAACTCAAACTTGAGAGAGAAACCAAGAATCTCGTTGCAGGTAGTTCTAGTTCGTTTGGGAAAGGAAATCGTGTATTCTAGTTGTGTGAGGTTCAAATTGGAATTGGACCCTATCATGGGGGCATTCCTCATCCTTATGGGTAATAAGGATTAGAAAGGTCATTAGTAATAGTTAGTTCAATAAAGGTTATTATGTCGCTTCGGGCTTCTCATTGGTAGAATGTCTATCATAGACTATTAGTAGATTCTTCTGTTGCTTTTAATAATAGAAGATCAAGTTTGCTAGTAAGCACGCTTGGTTGCTTCTAGGTTTGATTACCTGTATGGTTGTTTGCATATGATTGTGCTCGTACATGGCTCGACTGGCCCGTATGTAGCTGTGGGTCTCATACGTAGTTTATTTGGCTCGTATATAGGTTGTTGTCTCGTACACGGCTCGACTGGCCCGTGCGTAGCTGTTGGTTTTATACGTGGCTTATTTGGCTGGTATGTACGTTGTTATCTCATACGAGGCCCGCCTGGCTCGTAGGGAGTGGTTGGTTCATACGTAGCTTATTGGCTCGTATGTGGTTAGTTTACTCGTATATAGCTTATTAGCTAGTACACAGTTTTTTGTGCTCGTCTAGGGTAATATTATTACCCTAGGGGCTATCGACCATCAAGACATATGTTTTCTTACTCCTAAGGAACTGTAGAGGAGTCACTCCTTGTGTACCGTCGGATCTTAACCGGTGTAGGTTGATCGAGGACCGGAGTATAGACGGAATCCAAGTTCAGGATAGTGGCATGCATGTATGTTCGCATGGCTGGGGTCTTGGATCGATAGGCCAGGAATCGGATCCGGAAGGATTCTGGTAAGTCTAGGTCGAGCATCCTAGTAAAGTTATCTTACGAAGTCTAGTTAAAGAGATAGCAAGTTGTGTTTATAATATTGTCACCCCTAGGAGTGTTCAGGGTTAGGGATATCATTAGGGTAGTGACTTATAAAGATCATTTAATTAGACCCTTTTGCCGGAAAGGGAGGAGTGGGTTGTAGGGGGCCCCTTACGACTAACTCGTCCGTTGGGGCAGACCTTAGGTTGTGTTATTGGGTTGTACCTTCCCGTCAAAGGGATACGTACGGCGGCGTCTCACGAGTTGGGAGCACGGTTTGCGTATCTCACACTGTTGATTCCTGAAGTGCCATGATAAGGCAGGCGGAGCTAGGGATGGATCCCGGAACTCCATCGGGTCCTATGCCGGGGATATGAATAGGCCATGGACTACAGTCTGGTTAGGGGGCGGCAGGAGGTGCTCCTATTGGCGGAAACCCCGAGGGTTCGTCTGGTTTTTGAGTGAGGTTCGGTTAGCAGGGTGGTAGTGGCAACATAGACACCATGAGCGTACTACCTTGGTAGGACTGACCACGTATGCAACCTCATCAGTCACGTTGTATCTGTCAGGAACAGGTTGTGTACAATTAGAAATTCATAATGCGGGTTCAAATCCCTATATATGGAGAAACGGCTTGAGATGGGGCGTTTGTAGTATGGGATGCATACTGTTCCGGAGACTTACTGACATTAGAATAGGAGCATCATTGAATTGGTAGTCTTGCATTAGAGTTTAAGTCATAACATACATTGGCACATCAATTATATGTACACGTGTCTTTTTCATTCAAGATGAATTGCGAGTGTGATAGTTGAAGTAAATTAATAACCAAGCTATGGGCTTGGGATGTGATGTGATATCACCCAAGTTCGGCTTGGGGTGCGGTGATTATTACCCAAGCTATCGGCCTTGGGGAGTGATATGTTATTGCCCAAACTATAGTTGGGATGTGGAGTATATTGTGATGAAATGCATGTAAATGGTAATGTGCAATGAGATGTTAGGTTGGACATGAATGAATGTGGTAGTATGAGAAGGAATGCATATGTCTATGATGTGATACGTGATATCTATATAATAAAACACAAAGAAAGCTATCAAGTGGCTCTCATTCAATCCTTCCAAAAATCAAAGGCCCAAATCTAACCTCACAAAACATATTTTTCCCCCCAAAAGTTTCCCTCCAAAACTCAAATTCAAATCCCCCACCCAAAGCAACTCATATATTTATTTAAATTTTCTCTCTCTCTCTCTCCTTCCCTCTTCTTTCAAAAAATTTTAGAAATTTTTACAAAATTAAAAATTAAAAAACTAAAAAAATTAAAAATTTAAAAACTTTAAAAATAATTCAAAAAAGTCAAAAAAAATTATAAAATATGTTTTTTTCGGGACCCCAAAAATTTCTCATATAATATATTTGCTACTTCAATTAATTTGCTGGACCTCCAAAACTATTTTATATGATCAAACAAGGTGCACCGTTCCGTAGACGTGCCGTAGGCACGTGTCAACGGGCAAACCTAGTAATGCAATAAGATCATTATTTGTATTATGAGAGGGGTTACTCAAATGATTACTAAAGATAAGTATGTTATGAGCGGGTATAGATATACATACAGGTGATGACTTAGAGAGTATTTGATGTGAAGTCTCATTTATGAGGTTTACATGTTCAGAGGTCGAGTAAGATTTGTTTATCTTGGTAATTGTGAGTTCATTATGTTTTACTTGTAAGTTTAATTTATTTACTTAGTTAATAAATTATACTCACACCAGAAATGGCTAACCTCTTAGTGTTTGGGGGTTAGGGAGTCCCTGGACTACCCTAGGTCCCCTACTGTTACAGGTCTTCAGCAGTGCAGAGGTGAGGTATAGGTACAGGTTTCTGTGGAGTGGAGCTCCAGTTTACAATAGTTGTTTAAGGTTTAATTGTAAATAGTAAAGGTTCATGCTTTAAATTGTATTTTTGATGTATAAGTATGTGGATGATGATGAAGAGTATAGTGTGGAGTGGCATGATATGGTTTTGACCCGTACCCATCTCGTTGTGGAGTACCGGGTATTGTGGTATGTTTTTCCAAGTTATTTTCTAAAAACTTTCTACGTTTTCAAAAAAATTTATGGTTTTTAATTGATAATTGATATACTGTTATGAGTTTGGCCCCCAGAGCATATATATATATTGCCTGTGTGATGATGCTCATTTTGGCCTGGGGAGCCCGTGATATTATTGCCTGTGATGTGAACTACGGAATTTAGAGCAGAATTCCGTAAGCTTTTTGTGTTTTGGGGCAGAAATTACAGGGGAGACTCTGCCCAAATTTTCTATGAAACATAACTATCTTAGTTTATGTTTAAAGTGATATAGAAATTGGAAGAATTGATTTTGGAGTCAAAAAGAAAAAAAAGGGGCAGGCGCTCCAGGTTGATATTACAAATTGATATTTGTAATTATGGTGTAGTAACTCTGTGTTGAATAAAAAGTTTTTAAATTTTCCAGCTTTTTCTGTGTATCGTGACTAATTGAAGGAAAGATCTTGGCATGTGTCATGGTTTCCCAATTACGTGGAAATCGGGGCGTTACATGGTATGTGGCATGAGTGTCAACCTACGGCAATCTAACATGGTATATAGCATGAGCATCAATCCTACAACAATCTAGCATGGTATATAGCATGAGCATCAATCCTACAACAATCCTGCATGGTATATAGCATGAGCATCAATCCTAGAACAATCTAGCTTGGTATATAGGATGAGCATCAATCCTACAACAATCCAAGCATGGTATATGGCATGAGTATCAACCTACAACAATCTAACATGGTATATAGCATGAGCATCAATCTACAACAATCTAAGCATGGTATAATTACTATAACTCAAGCATGAGTATCTACTACACTTTAAGCATGGATACCTACTACTAAGCATGGATCTTTATTAATACTTAAGCATGGGTATCTACTTACTACTTTAAATATGGATGTTGCTACAACTTAACATGAGTATCTACTTACCACTTTAAGCATGGATGTTAATTAAGCATGAATGTCTACTAACTACTTAAGCATGTTTATCATTTAAGCATGAATATCTACTTACTAGCTATTACAAAGACTATTTCTCTTTACAATTTACAAGTCTTGAAATTATTACAACAATCTAACTTATGAACTACAAATTACATACAACAAAATTACAAGTTCTACTTATTACAACATTCTTTTCTTTAACCATTTAGTTTGTACATACAACAAAGTTAACTCCTTTTTTTTTCAAACAAAAGTTAGCAAGGTTTGATAATTAATCAAGTAGAAAGCAATAAATAGATAAAGACTCATTTTTATTGAGTTCTACAACCCAAAATGGGTATGTAATAATTCTACTATACAAATTTCATATGCTTATGTCAATAGTCCTAGTTTGAGTTCTACAACCCAAAGATGGGTGTGCCCACAAATCTTCATATGCTTATGTTCATGAGTCCAAGTTAAGTTCTACAACCGCAAGGATGGGTATGTACACAATCTCCATATGATTATGTCCATTAGTCCAAGTTGAGTTAACAAAAAAAAAACAACAATAACAACAAAAAATTACAACAATCTAAAGATTCAATCTTTATGTTCTTTATTTATTTAAGCTCTACCATTTACTTTCTTAGGTGATCATTTATTTTATCCACGGCATCATTCATAAGCTTAGGACTTTGTCCAAGTTGTTTTAGGACAACATACATACTAGAGAAACAACAACACAACAACACACCACAAAAGAAAACAAACAACCCAAAAGAACAAAAATCAAACAAAGAAAACAAGAAAGGATGGAGAAACCCCCACCTTGATCTTCCTTGAAGGAAGAACTTGCCTAAGCACCTTCTCCTTCCCCTAGCTCCTATGAAAAACTCTTAAGAAAAACCTACATTGAAAAAACTCTCTAGTTAGGCTTGTTCACTCTTTCTTTTCCTCTCCTTTATTGGTTCTTGTAAAATGAGACAAGAAAAGGGGGAAGGGAGTATTTATATGGTGAAGGAAAGGGGGAGAGTGCAAAATGCACCAAGGGAGTTTTCAAAAAAACCCCTTGGTACAAGGGAGGCCGGCCATGCATAGGTGAAGGAGTGGTGAGGTGGAGGTATGGAGAAGGGGGTGAGGTGGAGAAGAGAGAGCTTCTAGAAGAGAACTCCCTAAACACTTATGTCTTTTAATTAACCCTAGATTCTAGGTTAAATCCTCCATCAAAACCTAACTATCTAATTAGGTCGTCATGACAAAAATAACTCAAACATAAAAAGAAATAAAATAATTATATAGTTGAATACTAATAAAAATAATATTATTAATAGTTGATCGGGATATTACACTACTGCTGCTGTCTTCCACTGCACCGGACAACCCCTGCACTCACTTTCCATTGTTGTTGCCCCTCAAACACCACCGCTGCTTGGTGCCTCCCTCCCGACTGCCTCTTCAAAAAACCGACAGTAATGCCCCGATATGCTGTCCCACCAGCCTCGCCCCGCAACCTTGCTGCCGAAGAAAGCTAGAACAGCAGCCGCCAACAGCTGCAACCTCCACCATTGCAGCAGCACTCACAACCGTAGGAACCATCTCGACTACCTCCCGATTACATGTCTTGTGATCTTTTCATGTTCGAATCATTCCATTTGTCTCCACTGATTCAATACCCACAAAAAAATCGTAAACTTCATTATCACCATAAGCATTGCATGAACAAAAACTAGAATCATACATGATTATGTGTATATAGATAAATGTAGTGATTTGAATAAATTTTGATTGTATGTAATATTATAGTTTTGTTTGTAGTTTAAATATCATAGAAATAATAATAACTTGCATCATGTTAACAATAAGAATCCACTCTAATTACTGAATTAGAATGTATGTTCAATTCTAGATATAAAATCGCATGTTTGTAAATCTCAATCGTTACAATTACAGTATTATATTGCTATCCTGCTGGTTACTCCAACATTTAATAAGATTATGACCTAGTTAATGGCAATACAATTTAGAGATTTATAAATGAAAGTTGTAGCCCTCTGTGTCTGGAATACAGACCATCTGACTATTTTGTAAGCCGATTTACGTATCACAAGATATTTAAATTTTGGTACTGCGACATCTGAATTCCTGAATACATTATGAAAATACATTACCAGGTTTAATTAATTGAAACAGTAGATTAATCAAGAATTAAGACCTAAGATTGATCATGTTGTTACTGAACAATGTTAAGAACTAAATTATGGTTTTTATAAGATTTTTAAATGAATATACAGTCAACTTTTATGTATAAGAATTTGACCCTGACATGCTGCCTGAGCATGAAACCGGTAAAGAATTAAAACTATACACATAGCTAGTGTGATTATAATGCACTTTGTGAATATGCGTTGGAATCGGTAGAGAGTCTAGTTTCTAGAACCCCTGACGGAATCTAATTTGCTTTTACGTAGCAATAGAAAAGTCAGTTTTGTACAGCAACGTCTTGCTGTCCAAAATTATTTTTCATGTTTAATTATAATTATGTTAAAATTTTGCATCTAATGAATTGCACCACATACCATCCATTGTACTGTCATTGATACCTCATTGATATCATTCTTTGACACTCATTCCAACGATTGCATATTCATGATTCATTTTAATAAAATAATAATAAGCTGGGGAAATAAGAGTCGACTTGGTAGTGAAGAATCGGTGACTGTACTCGAAAAAGGGCCCTTGTTCTCAATTGATTATTGTTATGGATTAGGAATTATTGATTGTGGATTATTGTTGCCGAGTACATGATCTGTAGAGTTCACCACTATAGTCTAAACGATCAATGTTTGTATGCACCGAACCTGTGGTATGGAACACAAAATTATATGCATTAGATAAGATAATAAAAGTTGGTAGACTTATGATCGACACTTGCATTTTGATCATAGCTATTGTTATCACCATTGATTATTGTTTATTGTTTATTAATCATTGCACCATTTATCACTATTTACCAACCATTGTACTATTGATTATCGAATTTTGTTCTTGTTATTGTCTATCATTAATTGACTCTGACATCATTCTAATTTCTTGTTCTTATTATATCGTCCCTTTTTTTTGCTTGCTACTACATGTGCTCGAAGCTTGCTCTAATAGGTACTCTACATCTTTCTTTTTAATTATTATTTATACAGGTACAAACGATGAGACACTGAAGAAACTTGGCGAACCGTTTACTGCATTGTATACTCTCAGACTTTTTTGTAAGTTCTTGTATCTCAGATATTGGTTATTGCATTATATTCATATTACCATGATTATTATTGTATTGTTGAGCTTACTGTTATTGTACAGCTTATGGATGATATGAGTTGGTATACTTATATCATTCGTTGGGCCTCAGTTACGTGCCCGTGATTCCGTATAACGAGAAGCAGGACGTGACATAATCAATCTCGTATTTTTTGTTGAAAACCTCATGCAACTAGACGAGCCTTGTAGCGCTCAATAGTGCCATTAGACCGAGTTTGATTATATACCGACTTGCATGTAATTGGCCGTACTCTTGAAAGGGATGGAACAAAATTCAAAGTGCTTGTTCTGCTTAAAGCATCCAACTCATCTGTCATAGCCTGTTTCCAAATAAGATCCTGTGATGCATCTTTGAGGTTTTGAGGTTCAATTTGAGGATGAATAGTAGCAAGGAAAGTAGCAGGCTCCGGATTACCCAGAGATGGGTAGGTAGACTGAAGTGGATGGTGGTACCTCTAAGGATACCGAGGCTCAGGCGGATCAGCAGGTGAAGGCACTGTAGGAGCTGGTGAAGGCACTGACTTCTCATGTGTCATGGTTCGATCACGACGAGTAAAATGGTTTGAAAGTGTCTAAATACAATGATGAGCTAAGGCAGGAGATGGTAGAAGACCTGACATAGAGGAGGATGACTCGTGTGGGTGTGGGCATGATAGGAGTCAGTTCTAGAAAAGTGGAAAAAAAGATATAGAAAATTCAAATTATGCGGATGAAATGTAGGAGATTAATTTTACCGTAGTAGAATCTATCTCCTACAAAGTGAATATCACGAGACACACGAAGTTGTCTTCCATTGGAATTATAGTAACGATAGTCCTTTCACTCAGGATCATAACCAAGGAATTCACACTCAATAGATTGTTAAGATAATTTGTCATATTCACGAGGTTGAAGGAGAACATGACAAACACAACAAAAAATCCGAAGGTGGTTATATGATGGTGGTTTGCCTTTATGTAATGCCCCGATTTTTCATTTATGAAAAATTATTTATTTTGCACGTAGTGTGCACGTGCCATTTTTTCGCAATATGAAATTTTATAATGAATGATGAGTATATGCATATGTATATATGTGTGTTAAATTATTTTTATAAAGGCCTTTGTTCAAATAAACTTAAGCCCAAAATCTAATTTATTTATTTTTGTAAAAACTATTAGTTTGGCCCATCAATTTAAGCCCATAAATTAATTCTTTTAATAACAACTTGTAAGGTAAACATCTTTCAAAAGATTATTTTTGTTTATATAAAAATACATATGTACAAGTTTCATATGGAGACTAGAGTAGCACGTACATGCAACATGGTGTGCATTGCACACTACTTTTCTTCGGCCGGTTTTGGAAGAGAATGGAGATCATGTTTGGGTGGTTACTTAGTTGTGGGTAGTTACTAAAACTCCTATTCTAATCTTAGCCCTCCATCTCATAACCATCTACTAGATCCTAGCCCTCCATTTCACCCAAAGTTTGTGTATAAATACCCCCCCAATTAATTGTAATCTACACTAAAATCTATTTGAAAAGAGAAAGATATATTTTTAAGAGAGTTATGAGTGTGTGTTCTTGGAGGCCGATCATCATCTGCAGAAGGATTCTCGGCGGCAAAGAGCAAGGAGGAGAAGTCACACCATCACACTAGAAGGATTTACGGGATTTCGTTTATTTCGTCAATAAGGTGGGTGTTTCTCATGACTTCTAAATTAGGATTCATGTTAAGATTGAAGATTGAATTGTGTATTTATGTGCAAGCTGAAGTAATAGAATGATTGCTAAATTGATATCTTCCATGCTGTATATAGTGTAGAAAATATGAACGAATGAAAAAAAGACTATAATAATTAGAGAATTGGAAATGACCTGTACAGTCGACCGGTCGTGTGAGCAGTCGACTAGTATATTGAAATAAAATATGTACAGTTCGGATTCCATGGAACGATGTATTTTAATGTGAATTGTTAACTTGATGTTCTAGCGTGCTAAATTGGGATCAATATTCATCTCCGTAAGTAAATGATGAGTAAAAGAAAAATGTATGTTTAGCATTTCTTTTGAGAAAAGAAAACACTAGTTATGTGAAAATTACATTTAATCCAAAACTATGTTGTGATGTTAATAAACAGATAAGAATTACAAGTTTATGCTGGCACGAGCATATTGTAGTGTGACAAAGAAAGATGTGTGAATAGAATGAAGGAATGATTCCTTAATTTGAAACTTTAACCTGTTCAGTCGATCGAATGTGTATAACAGTCGACTGTACTGAACTTGAAAAGTTACATAATTGAACTCTGCAGAACAGCCGACTGGGTTGAATGACAGTCGACTGCCCTGTAAATGATATTTGAATATTGAACGCTGCGGAACAGCCGACTGGCCATGTGCAGCAGTCGACTCTTCCGAGCAGTTTATTGAAGGACTTTGTTTGGCTGAACAAGTCGACTGTCCAGATTACTTTTTGACTTTTTGACATATCAGGAATTCTATGATTTTGTTTTATGATAAAGATTGCGAATCTTATGTTGAATGATTATTGGATGTGACAGTTTAAGTAAACTCTGTTTGTCTTTGCATGAATTTTTATACCTGAAATGAAGTGATTCATTTATTTGAATTTATGAAAGTTTACATGATTATGGAAACAATGAACATGAAAAAGAAAGTCTATTGTGATTATGAAAAATGAACTCATGAGCTGGAAATGCTCAGATTTTAGTAATTGTGAATTGGAATTAAAATGAAAGAGTAGTTAAGTCTCCCCCGGCAATTGGAAAGAAATTGAAATGAATTATGGAAATGAAGGACCAAGGTTGGTCCTGTTGAATGAATGATTAAGTCCGGTTTAGTAGGGAGGCTAACTCTAGAACTTTGATTTTGTTTATGATTCTAATAAAAACTATGGATTAGCACATAGTGGAGATGTGATGAAAGTGAGAGAAAAACACAAGTATGAGAGCTAGAGTTTACGGTACGGGTGTGAGCCACAGAATGCATGCTTGATGAGTCAAGACATGGCGTGGACACTACTCAGTAATGATCGGACTTTAGCCACGCTTGTGGGATGTTTGGTGACTGCAAGAGGATCGTGTGCCATGAAGGAGGCTGAATTGCCACAGAATGCATGCTTGATGAGTCAAGACATGGCGTGGGATTCCCCTCCAGGTTTTCTGTACACGAGCTTGTACTCATAGATCATCTAAGATACTTATCGTAGTTACAGTAGTAGATTAAGTCATGACGAGGGATTGAACACTACAAAGATGAAGAACGATTAAGAGGCTTGCCCTCGAACTTATGTAGTATGGGATGCATAGGATCCGAACAAGTGTGCATTAGTGTCATATAATATAAATGACTGCATTAAGGACTAAGTGCACAATCACAACACGACATCATTAAGATTTTCCTTTAATTTGATATGTGAACAAGTTTATGATTTGTTAAGAAATGAGAATCGTTATACTGTTCCTGGCATAGAGAGGATGGCCATGTATAATTATCGTCGGTTGAATAAACTGATGTACTCACAGTTTTATATGCAGGATAATTGACTTGGTAAAGGTTAAAGGAGAACTGATGCTCAAAGATTATTATTTATTGCTGCATCTTTTGTATAATGTTGTAATTGCATCCGCTGTCATTATTTGCAAATTATTGATGTAATTGATTCCGCTGTAAAATATAAAGTGTAAAATCTCTTGTAACTCTGATGTATAGTGGAAAGTTTCAATTCCTTGTAAAATTGTACCGAATGAGACGAAAAGATCCTGTAGAACTCTCGAATTCAGTTGTATTTGGAATTTGTGGCGTTACAGAGTGGTATCAGAGCCAGGTTTCACACTGTTACAAATTTATAAGGAACGACACCCTAGAAGTGGACATTAGAGTGTGTGTTTGAGTCTAGAGATTTAAATGTAAGTGACTTACATTTGTGTTGCTCTATGACTTATGTTTCTTCCTCCCTATTTCTAAGATGGCTGATCACTTCGACCCTGCTGGCAACGACAACTGCCATATCATCGAGGAAGAGTACTATCCTAAACAAGTAGATCCCGAGGAAGAGTACCATCCTAGGCAAGCGGATTCTGATGAAGAGGAATGGCCTAAATCTCGAGAGATTACCCCACCTCCAGACTCATCTGATGATTCTTCTTCTGATGAAGAAGAAGGACCAGTTTCGAATAGTCTTGTGGCATCTCTTCAGAGGCAGGTTGAATCACTACGGGAGAGAGTTGGATTATTGGAAGTGCAGTTGGCCAAGCGCAAGGACGACTTTGCAGTTCTCAGTCATCGTGTATGGGAACTCGAGAAGAGGAAGAATCTGACCGATGTGTTGAAGGATGAAGTTGTTGAACTATGGGGAGAGCTTCGTGAAGCGAAGAGGAACCATAGGAGTTAGACTGTTATAGCTTCTACTGTTTTCATTCTTATGTCAAGAAATGTTTTTCAATTCGAATATATAAAGTTTGGAATTCGATGAAATGCAAGTTGATTTAAAATTCATGTCTTATACTTCGAATTTAATGGATCTTTTGCATCAGAATATGGCTAGAAGAGGAGCTAGAAACGGTGAAGGTCTGGATCTGAAAACGGAACTTGCGAGGGTCTATCAGACGCTCAACGCCGTGGCCATGAATCAGAACCAAGGAAGGGTACCTGCGAATCCAGTGCCCAAAGCGATCAAAATAGTGGAATCGTTCAAACGAATGAAACCACATGTATTCGAAGGGAAGTCAGACCCTGATGCGGCTGACAACTGGATTCGTCAGGTAGAGACAATCTTCGAAGTGCTGGAGACCCCTGAGGCAGTAAGGTGAAGTTGGCGACTCTACAACTTGAGAAGGACGCGGCTGTGTGGTGGCAGTCGATGAAGAGGACAATGGGAGGTATTGTTCTTGGCTGGGAGGAATTTTTGGAGGAATTCCACAGTCACTATTTCCCCTCCGACGTCCTAGAGAAGAAGGCTATGGAGTTTCTATCACTACAGCAAGGTGGCATGTCAGTGAGAGAGTACAAGACCAAATTTACTCAACTCTCTAGGTATGCTCCGGAATTAGTGATGGATGAGACTAAGAAGGCTCGTAAGTTCGAGCATGGATTGAGGCCGAGCTTGAGGTCCCGGATGATACCTCTTGGTATCAGAAGATTTGACAAGTTGGTCAAGAGAGCAGCAACCATGGAAGCAGACATGGAGCGATTTCATGTTGTTCAGAATTGGAGGAACAACTGGCAGTCTGGAAAGAGGCCCGCAAATTCTGGGAGTTTCAAGGGACAACCATCTGCACAAAGGTTCAAACCAACAGGGGCGAATGCTATTAGTGTGGCTGGAGGACCTGGGAACAATGTTGTGAGACCTCCTGCGGTAAATTGCTTCAACTGTGGTGAGACAGGACATTACCAATCTCAATGCCCCAAGCCACGGAATGGTAATCGCAATGTACCAATGCAGCAGACTGGGAAGAGATCGTACCAACCAGGGCGAGTATTTGCCTTGACCGAACCTGATGCCGATGAGGTGGATCATGTCATCACTGGTACGAGGGCGGATGCTTAGAGGATTATATTATTTCTTTTTTCCGCTATTTAGTGAACTGTTACGTAATGAGTGTATATTATGTAATAGGAGAACTTTATTTAAATGGAATGAAAGCTGTTGTGTTGTTCGATACTGGATCCTCTCATACTTTTGTGTCTCCTAAATTTTCTAAAGTGTTGGGAGTTGAACCGAAGATTTTTCCAGGCAAGATCTTAGCAGTAGCTACTCCATCAGGGGAAACTTTAATCACTGATCGGTATTATGCGAATTGCGAGATTGTTATCGGGGACAGAATCTTTGGGATTGATCTAATCGAGCTGATTATCTTAGGAGTCGATGTTATCATTGGCATTGATTGGATGTCGGTGTACAGTGCAAGCATCGAGTGCAAGACCAAGATGGTAACAGTGAAGGCTCCAGGTGGACCTGAAGTCACTTTCCAAGGGAAGAAGAAGTGTTCTAGGCTGGTGGCAGCTATCCGCAAGGAAGATATTCCTGTGGAAGTGCAAAGGATTCCTGTGGTTCGGGACTATCCGACTGTGTTCTTGGATGATTTTCCTGGGTTACCCCCACATCGTGATGTAGAGTTCAGCATCACTGTTCAACCGGGAAGTGCACCCATTTCTAAGGCACCGTATAGGATGGCTCCAGTGGAACAGGATGAGGTGAAACGGCAGATTGAGGAACTGTTAGAGAAATGCTTTATTCAACCTAGTGCGTCACCTTGGGGAGCACCAGTGCTTTTGGTGAAGAAGAAGGATGGATCGATGAGAATGTGTATCGATTACCGAGCGCTGAATAAGGTCACTGTTCAGAATAAGTATCCTATTCCTCGAATTGATGACTTGTTCGATCGTCTACTAGGAGCAGCTATTTTCTCCAAAATAGATCTTCGATCAGGATATCACCAAGTTCGAGTGAAAGCTGAAGATGTGCACAAAACTGCATTTAGAACTCGATATGGGCATTACGAATTCTTAGTTATGCCATTTGGAGTAACGAATGCACCCGCAATCTTCATGGATTTGATGAACAGAGTTCTGAGGCCATTCATTGATTCTTTCGTCGTAGTGTTTATCGACGATATCCTCGTGTACTCCAAGTCAGAGGAGGAGCACACCGAGCATCTGGCAGCAGTTTTGAAGAAGCTGGAAGAGCAGGAGTTGTATGCCAAGCTATCCAAGTGTGATTTCTGGAAATCTAAAGTGGCATTCCTAGGTCACACCCTTTCTAAGGAGGGAGTGGCAACTGACCCTCAGAAGATAGAGGCAGTGAGAGATTGGGCTAAGCCTACTACAGTGAAGGAAGTCAGAATTTTTCTTGGAATGACTGGATACTACAGGAGATTCATTCAAGGTTATGCTTAGATAGCCGTGCCGCTTACTAATTTGACCAAGAAGAATGTGAACTTCAAGTGGACTGAGCAATGTGAGGTGAGCTTTCAGGAGTTGAAAGAAAAGCTGACTATTGCACCTATTTTAGCTTTGCCTAGAGCAGGTGTTGAGTATGATGTTTATAGCGATGCTTCACATCGTGAGCTTGATTGTGTCTTAATGCAAGAAGGAAGAGTAATCGCTTATGGGTCTAGGCAACTACAACCGCATGAGAAGAATTACCCGACTCATGATCTGGAGTTGGCTGCGATTATCTTTGCCCTGAAGCAATGGAGACACTACGTGTATGGTAAGAAATTGAATATGTACACGGACCACAAGAGTTTGAAGTACATATATCAGCAGAAGGATCTGAATTTGAGGCAGCGGAGATGGTTGGAAGTGCTGGAGGACATGCGACCTGAGATCAAGTATCATCCTGGGAAAGCTAATGTTGTTGCTGATGCACTTAGTCGCAAGAGCAGTTTATCCAGTTTGATTACAACTCAGAAGCATCTGATTGAAGAATTGGACCGGGCAGGTATTGAAGTTGTCTTGCAAGGATTGGGAGCATCTTTAGCTCAGTTGAGGCTTCAGCCTACTTTGAATGCAAGGATCATTGCAAGTCAGGAGGTTGATGCTGATATCTTGGAGATGAAGGAGCAGGTTGGTGCTGACAGGTTGCCCGGATTTCAAATCAAGGATGGAGTGCTGTGGTTTGGAGAGAGGCTATGTGTTTCGGATCAGGCGGACCTGAAAGAGAGTATTCTTCAGGAGGCGCATGCTACTCTTTTGTTGGTACGTCCTGGGAGTACCAAGATGTATAGGGACATCAAACTGCATTTCTGGTGGTCTGGTTTGAAGCGGGATGTGGCTGAATTTGTGGCAAAGTGTGAGGTTTGTCAGCAAGTCAAAGCCGAGAATCAGAGACCCGGAGGTCTATTACAACCGTTACCTATTCCGGAATGGAAGTGGGATAACATCAGTATGGATTTCATTACGAGATTGCCTAAGAGTCCTAAAGGCAATGATGTGATTTGGGTTATAGTCGATCGACTAACAAAGTCTGCTCACTTTTTGGCAATGAAACTCACTGCTTTGATGGACAAGTTGGCTGAGATGTATGTTAGTGAGATTGTCAGGCTTCATGGCGTTCCTTTGATGATTGTATCCGACCGAGATGCGCTATTTACTTTGCATTTTTGGAGGAGTCTTCAGACAGCTTTGGGTATTAAGACAGATTTCAGCACTGCTTTTCATTCGCAAACCGATGGGCAGACCGAGAGAGTCAATCGTATTCTTGAGGATATGCTTCGGTGTTGTGTACTAGACTTTGGAGGAAGTTGGGAAAGGCATTTACCTTTGGTAGAGTTTGCCTACAACAACAGTTTTCAGACTAGCATCGGGATGGCGCCGTACGAAGCTCTGTATGGCAGGAAGTGCAGAACACCTGTTTGTTGGTTTGAAGTTGGGGAGCGTCAGTTGTTTGGTCTTGAGCTTGTGCAGCAAACCTCTGAGAAGATTGATCTGATCAGGAAAAGGTTGGTAGAAGCTCAGAGCAGGCAGAAAAGCTACGTAGACAACCGGATGAGGGACCTTGAGTTTGAGGTTGGTGACTTTGTCTTTCTGAAAGTATCACCCAGTAAAGGCGTGATTCGTTTCGGCAAGGGTGGGAAATTAGCCCCGAGGTTTATAGGCCCGTACAAGATATTGAAAAGAATCGGGAAAACTGCTTACCGGCTTGAGTTACTGGAAGAGTTATCTCAGGTGCACAATGTCTTTCATGTGTCTATGCTGAGATGTTATATTCCAGATCCGAGTCATCATTTGCCTGAAGTGCCGGAAGGTTTGCAGTTGGATCTGAACTACATTTAGTCTCCTGTCGAGATTGTTGATCGTCGAGAGAAAGTTTTAAGAAGTAAGACAATACCGATGGTCAAGGTAGTCTGGAGAAACCATTTGGTTGAAGAGGCTACTTGGGAGTCTGAGGAGAGGATGTTGAAGGACTATCCTGAGCTTTTTGCTTGAGTTGTATTTTGTATTTTTTTTTCTTTCTTGTGCTTGTTATGAGTGTTTGTGTTTTGTTTCTCACTCTTGACTGTAGTTCCGGGGACGGAACTATTCTAAGGAGGGAGTGTTGTAATGCCCCGATTTTTCATTTATGAAAAATTATTTATTTTGCACGAAGTGTGCACGTGCCATTTTTTTGCAATATGAAATTTTATAAAGAATGATGAGTATATGCATATGTATATATGTTTGTTAAATTATTTTTATAAAGGCCTTTGTTCAAATAAACTTAAGCCCAAAATCTAATTTATTTATTTTTGTAAAAACTATTAGTTTGGCCCATCAATTTAAGCCCATAAATTAATTCTTTTAATAACAACTTGTAAGGTAAACATCTTTCAAAAGATTATTTTTGTTTATATAAAAATACATATGTACAAGTTTCATATGGAGACTAGAGTAGCACATGCATGCAACATGGTGTGCATTGCACACTACTTTTCTTTGGCCGGTTTTGGAAGAGAATGGAGATCATGCTTGGGTGGTTACTTAGTTGTGGGTAGTTACTACAACTCCTATTCTAATCTTAGCCCTCCATCTCATAACCATCGACTAGATCCTAGCCCTCCATTTCACCCAAAGTTTGTGTATAAATACCCCCCAAATTAATTGTAATCTACACTAAAATCTATTTGAAAAGAGAAAGATATATTTTTAAGAGAGTTGTGAGTGTGTGTTCTTGGAGGCCGGTCATCATCTGCAGAAGGATTCTCGGTGGCAAAGAGCAAGGAGGAGAAGTCACACCATCACACTAAAAGGATTTACGGGATTTCGTTTATTTCGTCAATAAGGTGGGTGTTTCTCATGACTTCTAAATTAGGATTCATGTTAAGATTGAAGATTGAATTGTGTATCTATGTGCAAGCTGAAGTAATAGAATGATTGCTAAATTGATATCTTCCATGCTGTATATAGTGTAGAAAATACGAACGAATGAAAAAAGGACTATAATAATTAGAGAATTGGAAATGACCTGTACAGTCGACCGGTCGTGTGAGCAGTCGACTGGAATATTAAAATAAAATATGTACAGTTCGGATTCCATGGAACGATGTATTTTAATGTGAATTGTTAACTTGAAGTTCTAGCATGCTAAATTGGGATCAATATTCATTTCCGTAAGTAAATGATGAGTAAAAGAAAAATGTATGTTTAGCATTTCTTTTGAGAAAAGAAAACACTATTTATGTGAAAATTACATTTAATCGAAAACTATGTTGTGATGTTAATAAACAGATAAGAATTACATGTTTATGTTGGCATGAGCATATTGTAGTGTGACAAACAAAGTTGTGTGAATAGAATGAAGGAATGATTCCTTAATTTGAAACTTAACCTATTCAGTCGATCGAATGTGTATAACAGTCGACTGTACTGAACTTGAAAAGTTACATAATTGAACTCTGAAGAACAGCCGACTGGGTTGAATGACAGTCGACTGCCCTGTAAATGATATTTGAATATTGAACGCTGCGGAACAGCCGACTGGCCATGTGCAGCAGTCGACTCTTCCGAGCAGTTTATTGAAGGACTTTGTTTGGCTGAACAAGTCGACTGGATAAGCTCAAAATCGACTGTCCAGATTACTTTTTGACATATCAGGAATTCTATGATTTTGTTTTATGATAAAGATTGCGAATCTTATGTTGAATGATTATTGGATGTGACAGTTTAAGTAAACTCTGTTTGTCTTTGCATGAATTTTTATACCTGAAATGAAGTGATTCATTTATTTGAATTTATGAAAGTTTATATGATTATGGAAACTATGAACATGAAAAATAAAGTCTATTGTGATTATGAAAAATGAACTCATGAGCTGGAAATGCTCAGATTTTTAGTAATTGTGAATTGGAATTGAAATGAAAGAGTAGCTAAGTCTCCCCCGGCAATTGGAAAAAAATTGAAATGAATTATGGAAGTGAAAGACAAAGGTTGGTCCTGTTGAATGAATGATTAAGTCCGGTTTAGTGGGGAGGCTAACTCTAGAGCTTTGATTTTGTTCATGATTCTAATAAAAACTAAGGATTAGCACATAGTGGAGATGTGATGAAAGTGAGAGAAAAACACAAGTATGAGAGCTAAAGTTTACGGTGCGGGTGTGAGCCATAGAATGCATGCTTGATGAGTCAAGACATGGCGTGGGCACTACTCTGTAATGATTGGACTTTAGCCACGCTTATGGGATGTTTGGTGACTGCAAGAGGATCGTGTGCCACGAAGGAGGCTGAATTGCCACAGAATGCATGCTTGATGAGTCAAGACATGGCGTGGGATTCCCCTCCAGGTTTTTTGTACACGAGCTTGTACTCACAGATCATCTAGGATACTTACCGTAGTTACAATAGTAGATTAAGTCATGACGGGGGATTGAACCCTACAAAGATGAAGAACGATTAAGAGGCTTGCCCTCGGACCTATGTAGTATGGGATGCATAGAATCCGAACAAGTGTGCATTAGTGTCATATAATATAAATGACTGCATTAAGGACTAAGTGCACAATCACAACACGACATCATTAAGATTTTCCTTTAATTTGATATGTGAACAAGTTTGTGATTTGTTAAGAAATGAGAATCGTTATACTGTTCCTGGCATAGAGAGGATGGCCATGTATAATTATCGTCGGTTGAATAAACTGACGTACCCACAGTTTTATATGCAGGATAATTGACTTGGTAAAGGTTAAAGGAGAACTGATGCTCAAAGATTATTATTTATTGTTGCATCGTTTGTATGATGTTGTAATTGCTTCCGCTGTCATTATTTGTAAATTATTGATGTAATTGCTTCCGCTGTAAAATATAAAGTGTAAAATCTCTTGTAACTCTGATGTATAGTGGAAAATTTCAATTCCTTGTAAAATTGTACCGAATGAGACGAAAAGATCCTGTAGAACTCTCGAATTCAGTTGTATTTGGAATTCAGAGCGTTACACTTTAAGTGGAGAGAAAGAAGTATCGCCACCAATGACAATCGAAAGCTAGATATTGATTATATAGTTATTGGTAAGAGCAGCTTCAACTCAAAACTGAGGAGGAATAGATGAGAAAGAATCAAGGTGCTAGTTGTTTTAAAGATAAGACTATGTTTCCTTTTGACGATGCCATTTTTTAGCATGAGTACCAGGACAAGACAGTTGAGAAAGGGTTTCTTTAGTGACTAGGAAATTTTTTAACTCCATAGATATGTATCCTCCACCAGAGTCAGACCGAAAGGTTTTAATCTTATGATTATACTAGGTAGCAATCATTGTTACAAAAATTTTGTAAATACCGAAAATATTGACTGCGTGAGTGCACGAAAATAAATCCATGTATAACGAGAGTATTTATCAATGAAAACAACCTAATATTTTTAGCTTGATTTGGATACATGAGAAGAAGGCCTCCAAACATCAGAATGCACAAGCTCAAATAAGGCATAACAATGATTACTGCTCAAAGAATAAGATAACTAAGTTTGTTTACCAAGATGACAACCCAGACAGTCATTAAGATTAGGAGAACAATGCTTAGACACACTCCCTAAGACACCTGACCGAAATAAAGAAAATAATCTAGAAGAATAAGGATGACATGAATGCTGGTCAGTGGAATGACTGGGATGGCAGTGGTGGCGTCAATGAGCTCGAAGCAGGCAACGATGATGGAGGGCGATGGCGGAGGAGAGCGATGTGGCGGCTTAAAGACGACAGGGCAGCCTAGGCTATGTGGTATTGAGATTCAGAGTTGGTATTAGGGTTGGGTTTGGGTTTCGATTTGTATTTGAGTTTAGAATTAGGGTTTGATTTGGATTTGGGTAATTTGGATTTGGGTGTTTTGAATTTGGAATTAGTTAGATTTGCATTCCTCTATTTTGGTTTGAGGGTCAAGAGCATTGTAGCTCTGATACCATGATAGAAAATAGAGGAAATGTATTAGGGCACACATGCAAACTATATATATTGGTACTGTAGCGCCCCGATTTCCATATACTGGGAAAACCGAGACACGAGCCAAGACCTTTTCTTCAATTAGTCACAATACACAGAAAAATAGGAGAATTTAAAACTTTTTATTAACACAATATTACAGGCCGGGTGTTTCCATTAATACAATAAATTACATCAAAGTACACATGAAATAAAAGATAACATTGGCTTTTCACTTGTAGATCATGCCTCGGCTAGAGTCTTTCCGGTTCGCGATCTTGTATCCACAACCTATTAAAGTGGGGACGTCAGTATTCACTGACGCTTTAGGGCTGATAACTTAGCAGCGGATCTCCAAAACAAGCATATACAAACATGGTAAAATATGTCGGTGTAGTTTAAGTGTTCGTGAGTGCAGGGACTGGAATCTAATAAAATGTTAACTAACATAGGATGTCCTATTCTAATGCAATGTCCACTAACTAGGATGCTCCTATTCTAATGTCAGCAAGTCTCCGAAGCAACATGCAGCCCATACTACATGCGACCCTTCTCAAGCCATTTCTCCATATATAGGGATTTGAACCCGCGTTATGAATTCTAATTGTACACAACCTGTTCCTGACAGATACAACGTGACTGATGAGGTTGCAGACGTGGTCAAGTCCCACTAGTACAGTCCGCCAGGGGTGTCCATGTTGCCACCGCTACCCGGCTTACCGGACCTTACTAAAAAACCTGACGAACCGTCGGGGTTACTGCTAACAGGGGAGCCCCCTGCCGCCCCCTGGTTGGACCGTAGTCCATGGCCTGTTCGCCCTCTTGGCATAGGACCCAACGGAGTTCCGGGGTCCATCTTCCTAGCTCTGCCCGCCTTATCATGGCACTTCAGGAATTAACAATCAAGATACGCAACCCATGCTCCCAACTCGTGAGAAGGCATCGTACGTATCCCTTTGACAAAAAGGTGCAACCCAATAACAACACCTATGATCGGCCCCAAAGAAAGGTTTGGTCGTACGGTGCACCCTACTACCAACTCTCCTTCTTTCTGGCAAAAAGGTTAAGTAATGATCTCCTAGGTCACTATCCTAACGATATTACTACTCCTACGCAATCTTACATAGTTTCCAACTTAGATTAACACGGTCCAACTCGTGGTCCCTCGATCCAAGACTCTGGTAATGAGATCTCTCTCACTCATCCCTACCCCTAACTTGGATTCTACCAACACTCTCGGCCCACGGTTAACCTACATCGGTTAGGATCCGTCGATGCCCGAGGTGAGATCTATCCATTTACTCTAAGGTGGTAGGACGCGGTCTTGATGGTCGATGACCCTTAGGGTAATTAGAAAACCCTAGACTAGCTTTTTATCAAGCTAACAATTATTAGAACTTTCCAACCCTTATTACCTTTAAGAGAAAGTGCTCACTGTTGGATCTTGTAGGCGAGATAACAAACACTAGAGGGGGGGTGAATAGTGTTAATAAAAAAAACTGCGGAAATTTTCTTCGGTGCAGTCGACTTGGTTGTGAACCAGTCGACAGAAATGATCAAATAAAAGTAAATACAATAACTCGGTACAGTCGACTTATAGACAAGGCAGGCGACTGAAGACACAAAGACAGTACAACTAATACGAGACTGATCTGTCGACTGATAGTGCAAGGAGTCGACTGTCCAGACAAGTTTCACAGAACTAAAAGTAAACAAATAGTAAGTGCGAAATCAAGACAACCAATCACAGAGTACACAAGATATATCCTGGTTCGGTCATCCCGACCTACATCCAGTCCCCAAGCAACCCACTTGAGATTTCCACTATTCTTGAAAAAGTTTACAAGAATACCCTACGGCGTTAAGACAACAACCTTGTCTAACCCGTAGTCCTTTCTCTCAACCAGAGAAAGCAGACCCACTCTACTACCAAGAGTGAAACAAACCGACTCTACAACCTAGAGTCTAAAACACTCTCCAACCGAGAGCAAAAGGAACAAGAAAAACTTTACAGTCAACCTATAGCCTTGTTGGTGTTTTGTGTTGTTGCACGTGGCTAAAAACAAGGTCGACTTCTATACCCAGTCCAGAGCGAAATCGTTGCTATACTGGACTGAGTGTAGAGAACCAGAGAGTTTGAACTTGAAAGCTTTTTCTCAATTTTTTCACTTAGAATTTTCTCAAAAAGTTCTCGGATCTCAAAGAGTTGTTGTAAGATCTTTTCAGTGAGATCTGAACTCTATAAATAGAGTTTGATCTCCTGGACGTTGGGGGACAGTTATTCCAACTGTCAACCAACGGATCTAAGAGCTGTTGCTTTTGAAAAATCAATTTTGAAAACAGAAAACGGTCAAAAGCACTCGAACAGTCGACTGGGTTACCATATGAGTCGACTGGTCAGAGTTTGAATAAATTTAAAACAGTTTAGTACTATCAGTCGATTGCCAGAAGTATCAGTCGACTGGTACTCAACAATTAAATTACTTCAAACTGTTTTGACTCTTTTGGGGTTTTTGAAAAACACACATTATGAATTTTGTGAGTGTATGTGTGTGTGACAAGGCTTTACAATCAGACTAAGACTCAACAAAAGTAAAATACAATGTTTTACAAGACATAATAACTTGACACATTTGAGCTTGAGGTCTTGAGTCTTGATTTGAGTCTTGAGTCTTGTTTTGAGTCTTGTCTTGAGTGAAGTCTTTGTCTGTAGCCTTTGAGCTTGTTCATTTGTTCAGCTGAAATAATCTTTTGTATGTGCAACCTGCAATGTTAGCTGTATAACATAGACACATGTTGCAGTATGTTGTGATCATCAAAATCAAGAATCAACATTCTCCCCCTTTTTGATGATGACAACACAATAGCTGATAATAACAGATAATATACATAATATACAGGCATAGTAAAGATATGCTCCCCCTGTTAAAAACACATCATGCATACAAATAAAAATGTATCTTTAAAGCATGTATCAGT
Source organism: Hemerocallis citrina (assembly GCA_017893485.1). NCBI lineage: Eukaryota > Viridiplantae > Streptophyta > Magnoliopsida > Asparagales > Asphodelaceae > Hemerocallis > Hemerocallis citrina. The sequence continues at coordinate 95,107,541 of CM030360.1, read as the reverse complement.
CGACTTAAAGGTATATCAGGCGACTGATCAGAAAACACATACATAGTAAAATCACAATCACAAATAATAATTACAGATGCAGCAGTCGACTTATATGCTTGTAGCCAGTCGACTTATATGCTTGTAGCCAGTCGACTGACCAGAGATAATTTCAATACACAGAATCAAAAAATTTAGAGGATATCTCTCCCCCTTTATCATCAACAAAAAGCACAAAATAAACAGTCTTTAGCATTACAAAAACATAGAAAGAAACTTAAGAAATGTTCTCATACATAAAAAGTTCATTAAGACAAAATAAAATAGAAAATTACATAAATAAAAATCTTCAATTTTCCTCATCTGAATCTTCATCAGCAGCATGAAATTGAGAATGGAAAGATCAGTGAGGTGATCAAGTTTGGAATCAATGGTGTGAAGTTAGGTATCCACAGTCTCTGAATGTTTCATGAGATAAGTGACACAATCATAGAGAGTACGTGGATCATCATAGTTGGCTTGAGGAAGAGATGGACCAGAAGAGGCAGAAGGTCTAGAAGGTCTAGCAGTAGAACCTAAAGGAGCTTGAGAAGGTGGAGGAGAACTAGGAGGTGATCTAGGAGGAGGATCAAGAAGTCTCATACGTGCCAAACTAGCACGAACGAAACAATCATAGTGAGTAACAACATTGGTCTCGGAATCGAGATCAATATCATAAGCAGTAAAGACTCTAGTGAGAAGACCTCCAAAAGGTAGAAAGTGAATGTGGTTTCGTTCAAGTTTTGAAAAGATGACACGACCCCAATTTACAGTAATTTTACCAAATATTGCATAGACAGCGTTTTGTAATTCTAGAGAATACTGGTCATAACTTCCTCTTTTGGGAAGGATGTTATAGGCTAGTATTCTAGCTACAAGCTTAGCAATAGGTTTAATATTTTTGCTAGTCATTGGAGGTCCATGATTGGGTAAAAAGATTTTAGATAAAACAGAGGCATCATCTAAAATAACATCATCAAGATATAATCCTCCGTCATCAATACCCAGTATTTGATTGATTCTCATGGGTGTGAGTGTCATTTTGACATTTTTCACAGATGAACGGATAACTACATCCCCATCGTGTTTTTGTACAACCTTCATATTTGTGTAAAATAAATAAATGAGTTGGGGATAATAGTTGGGTTGATTAGATAGAGAGAGAAAATCATAAAGACTACTATTTTGAAATAAGGGGACAAGATTAAAACGATCAAGATCATTGAAATTAACAAATCTTCCAGGGAAGATGGTAATGGTACACATAAGGTACTATCGTTCAAGGAGATCGGGACTTAAAAGAAATTGAGAGTAATATAGAGATGAAGAACTAGCTTCACCATGAGTTCTTTTAGATTTCTTAGGTGCCATTGGAAAGAGGTGAGGGAAGGATTTTACCAAAGAAATTGGAGAGAGAAACAGTCGATCAAACAGCAGCAGGCGACTCCTTCTTCTTCTCTGGCTAGGGTTTCAGATTTGGGGTGAAAGTGAAAAGTGAAAGATGGAGGCTGTGAAAGGGGTTTTAACAGAGGGCAGACGGCTGAGATCAAAGAGGGAAGAAATCGACGGTTGAGATAAGAGATCACGGGTGAAAAGAGAAGTGAATTTTATCTCAAAAGCTGCAATGAATAGTCGCTGAAGACAATTGAGCTCGCGACAGTCGACTGGTAGGGTATATCAGTCGACTTAGTCGAGAAGAGACTCAAATTTTATGTCTATTTATCAGTCGACTGGTATAAGATCTAGGCGACTAGTCAGAGAACAAAAAAAAATAGATATGTTTTAAAGTTCAGTACAGTCGACTTACTCAAGAACATAGTCGACTTAACAAGAACAATTTTCAACAAATATCAATAAAATCACAAATTCCAAGTTCCCTTCTTAAGTTAATGAAAGTATCTTCTTTAAGGGGTTTGGTAAATATGTCTGCTACTTGTTTATCAGTAGAGATAAAGTCTAAAGATATATCTCCTTTTAAAACATGATCACGTAGAAAATGATGTCGAATATCAATATGTTTCGTACGTGAATGTTGAATCGGGTTTTTAGATAAATTAATTGCACTGGTATTATCACACATAATTGAGGGTTTCTCAAATGAAATACCATAATCTAATAAAGTTTGTTTCATCCACAAGATTTGTGCACATGCCAAACTTGCAGCGATATACTCAGCTTCTGTTGTTGATAGGGACACGGAATTTTGCTTTTTACTGCACCAAGAGACTAGGGAATGTCCCAAAAAGTGACATGTACCACTAGTACTCTTGCGATCAGTTTTGCTTCCAGCAAAATTAGCATCGCTATATGACAGAAGTGGAAAATTATCGGTGCGTGGATAAAATAAACCATATTCAGATGTGCCTTTAATATATCTTAAAATTCGTTTTACTGCTTTTAAATGAGACTCTTTAGGACTAGATTGATATCTAGCACATAAATATACGCTGAACATAATATCTGGTCTACTTGTAGTAATATATAAGAGTGAACCAATCATACCTCGATAGAGTTTTTGATCAACACTCTTACCTAATATATCTTTGTCAAGAGTAGTAGTAGTAGCCATAGGTGTGGATTTACTACTAGTACAATCCATGTTAAAACGTTTGAGTAATTCCTTTGCATATTTTCCTTGATTGATAAATATGCCACTTGAGGACTGTTTAATTTGAAGTCCAAGGAAATAATTGAGTTCACCCATGTGACTCATCTCAAATTCGTTTTTCATGGTATTAGCAAACTCTTGACATAGATTATTATTAGTAGAACCAAAAATTATATCATCAACATATATTTGTATGATTAAGATATCATTCTTAACTCTTTTGATAAACAATGTAGTGTCTACTTTACCTATTTCAAATCCTGTTTCTAAAAGAAAAGTTTTCAAACGATCATACCAAGCACGAGGTGCTTGTTTAAGACTGTATAAAGCCTTTTTCAATTTATAAACATGATCTGAAAATTGTTCATGTTCAAAACCTGGTGGTTGTTTAACATAAACATTTTCTTTAATAAACCGATTAAGGAAAGCACTTTTAACATCCATTTGATAAAGTATAAAATTCATAAAACAAGCAAAAGATAATAAAATACGAATAGATTCTAGTCTAGCAACAGGAGTATATGTTTCATCAAAATCTATACCTTCTTCTTGATTATACCCTTGAGCAACTAATCTATCCTTGTTCCTTACAACTTGTCCTGATTCATCTAACTTATTTTTAAATACCCATTTGGTTCCAATAATAGTCTGATCAGGAGGTCGAGGAACTAAATCCCATACATCATTCCTTATAAATTGGTTTAGTTCATCTTGCATGGCATTCATCCAATATTCATTCTCACAAGCTTCTTGTATATTTTTCGGTTCAAAATCCGACAAGAATGCTGTATGAGAGATCATATTAACATGTGAACGTGTCTGAATACCATGAGAGATGTCACCAATTATTAAGTCATGAGGATGATCTTTAACTTCAACAAATGACTTTGGTAAAGTTGAAGATATCACAATAGGATCAGTCGACTGGACTGGTTCTTCAGTCGACTGCTTTACTTCAGTCGACTGGAAGTCCTTATCAGTCGACTTATCAGTCAGATTAGTTTGTTCTAAGGATTTAATCACATTATCTAAAGGTGATTAATCAATTTCATCATCTTTATTTAAGGTTGATGAAGGTAAAGATTCATCGAATGTAACATGCATTGACTCTTCAATAGTCATTGTAGACTTATTGAAAATTCTATATGCTTTACTCCTATTTGAGTATCCTAAAAAGATACCCTCTTTAGATCTAAGATCAAATTTGTCTAAATTATCTTTTGTGTTTAGAATAAAACACTTACAACCAAATGTCTTAAAGTAAGAGACTTTAGAAATTTTGTTAAAAAATAACTCATAACAAGTCTTCTTTAGCTTAGGTCTTATAAGAATCCTATTTAAAACATAACAAGCTGTAGCAACAGCTTCAGCCCAAAAGTGCTTTGGTAAATTGCTTTCAACAAGCATAGTACGTGCGCATTCTTGCAAAGTCCTATTCTTCCGTTCAACCACTCCATTTTGTGGTGAAGCTCTAGGAAATGCAAATGAATGTGTTATACCATTCTTGTTGCAATATTCTGTAAATGTCTCATTCTCAAATTCTCCACCATGATCACTTCTAATAGTGACTATGGTTAGAGATTTTTGATTTTGAATACGTTTACAAAAATGTGCAAATTTATCAAAGACATCATTTTTATGTTTTAAAAAGAATGTCCAAGTGAATCTTGAAAAATCATCTACTAAAACAAATACATATCTACTTTTATTTAAAGAAGCAACTCTAGCAGGGCCAAATAAATCCATATGAATTAATTCGAGCGGCCTACTAGTAGAAATTACTTCTTTTGTTTTAAAAGTGGATTTGATTTGTTTTCCTAGTTGACATGCATCACATAACTTATCCTTTTTAAAGGATAGTTTTGGCAGTCCTTTAACTAGGTTATATTTAGATAATTTTGAGAGATTTTTCATGTTCACATGTCCAAATCTTCTATGCCATAGCCAAGATTCATTGTTAGAGGCTATTAAACAAAAATCATTTGAAAATTCAATTGCATTTAAACACAATTCATAAATATTATTTTTACGAAAACCTTGAAAAATAACATTTTGCATAGTGGAATCATAAATCAAACATGCATCTTTTTCAAAAACTATTTTATACCCTTTATCACATAATTGACTAATGCTTAAAAGATTATGCTTTAAACCACTAACTAATAATACATTTTCTATGGTTGGGTTAGAAATTTTACCGACCATGCCAATTCCTATGACTCTGCCTTTGTTGTTATCTCCAAAGGTGACAGTTCCTCCATCTATGCTTTGAATGGTGGATAGCAGGTTGGCATGTCCTGTCATATGTTTTGAACATCCGCTGTTTAGTATCCAGCGTTCTTTCTTGGGTACCTATAAAAAATTTAAGGTAAATATGGTACCCTTTTTATTGGGTCCAAAACACATTAGTTTGGGGGAAACCAAACCCATGAAGAGTTTGATCTTCCTCCATAAGCAGGAATATAATTAATAGAATTACACACAGTTAAAACATATGAGTTAATATAAGCAATTCTATCATTCTTATTTAAGCTGACTGGAACCCATATAACCTTGCTCTGTCCAGTCGACTTAACAGTGTCCTTCAGTCGACTGCTAGTCTGAGTCAGTCGACTTGATGGTACACTAGGTCGACTTATATGAGATTTTGATCTCGTTGAATGAGATTCAATTCCTCTGGACAGACGACTGGTAGATTGGTTCAGTCGACTTAACCGAACATTAGTCTTTGCTTTTATCACTTACATTAACAACCTTAGGCTTTTCAAAAAATTCATACAACTTGTGTGTAACACTAGAAATAGATGCTGATTTATTTCTACTAGTGTTTTTAGCAGGAGATTCTTTTACAGAAGAATTTTTAAAACCAAGTCCATATTTTTGACTAGATTTTACTTGATGATGAAGGACATCATTTAAATTCTCTTTGCCTTTGTTAAACTTAGATACGTTCTTTGAAATCTCTTCATAATTCTTTTTGAGAGTTTCAAGATCAGTATCTAAACTTGCAATGCGAGAATTTAAAGATTTCACTTCCTTATCAAGGTTAAGATTTTCTTGAGAAAGTGTTTGATTAACTTTCTCTAGATTCTTAACTCTAATCTTTTCTTTTTTTAACTCTTGGAATATTTCATTAAAAGCATCAAGAAGATCTTCTGAATCATAGTCATTACTTACATGTTCTTGTGAAGTCATGAAACACATATTTGCCACTTCGTTGTTTTCACCCGTTTCTTCTTCGGAAGACGAATCACTATCGTCCCATGTAGCTTGATAGGCCTTCTTGTTCTTGGCAAATTTGTTCTTTGAATATTTGTCCTTCTTGAAGTTCGATGGTTTTCCCTTGTTCTTTGCATTTTCTAAGGGACAATCCTTCTTCATGTGACCTATTTTATTGCACCTGAAACATGTAGGAGGGTCATTAGTATCTCTATTTTTAGAATTAAACTTACCCTTCTTTAAGAATTTTTTGAATCTTCGAGTGAACATTGCTATCTCCTCTTCATCTTCTTCCTCATCTTCTGAGTCTGTCATGGCTTTGAAAGCCAATGATTTCTTCTTTGTTTGTTGTGATTCTGTATCCTTCTTTCGATCTTCAAGTTGGACCTCGTATGCCATGAGATTGCCCATAAGATTCTGAAGAGAAAGTTGTGACAAGTCATTCGCTTCCTCTATTGCTGTGGTCTTCTTCTCCCATTCTGGAGTGAGTGCACGTAAGACTTTTCTAACTATTTCTGCTTGAGTGTAAATCTTTCCAAGTGCCACAAGAGAGTTTGTGATGTCTGTGAATCTGGTGATCATCTCGGACACAGTCTCATTTTCCTTCATTCTGAACATCTCAAACCTGTGAACAAGAACAGAAATTTTAGACTCTTTAACTTTATTCGTTCCTTCATGTGTTACCTCGAGTGTATGCCAAATTTGATGTGCGGTTGTAGCATTGGATACACGGTTGAATTCTTCCTTTATAAGTGCACAAAATAAGGCATTCATTGCTTTGGCATTGTTCATGGTTTGATTCTTTTGATCATCATTCCATTGTGCATATGGAATGGTAGGGGCAGTGTATTCCGTCTCTGTCATTTGCCATATCTCATAGCTGATTGATTGGAGGTAGATTCTCATTCGGCACTTCCAATAATTGTAGTTAGTTCCATCGAATAGCGGTGGCCGTTGTGTAGATTGGCCTTCATGGTACTGATTTGTATTTGAAGTAGTTGCCATAGCCTGTAACCTTGCTCTGATACCAAGTGTTGGATCCTGTAGGCGAGACAACAAACACTAGAGGGGGGGGTGAATAGTGTTAATAAAAAAAACTGCGGAAATTTTCTTCGGTGCAGTCGACTTGGTTGTGAACCAGTCGACTGAAATGATCAATTAAAAGTAAATACAATAACTCGGTACAGTCGACTTATAGACAAGGCAAGCGACTGAAGACACAAAGACAGTACAACTAATACGAGACTGATCAGTCGACTGATAGTGCAAGGAGTCGACTATCCAGACAAGTTTCACAGAACTAAAAGTAAACAAATAGTAAGTGCGAAATCAAGACAACCAATCACAGAGTACACAAGATATATCCTGGTTCGGTCCTCCCGACCTACATCCAGTTCCCAAGCAACCCACTTGAGATTTCCACTATTCTTGAAAAAGTTTACAAGAATACCCTACGGCGTTAAGACAACAACCTGGTCTAACCCGTAGTCCTTTCTCTCAACCAGAGAAAGCAGACCCACTCTACTACCAAAAGTGAAACAAACCGACTCTACAACCTAGAGTCTAAAACACTCTCCAACCGAGAGCAAAAGGAACAAGAAAAACTTTACAGTCAACCTATAGCCTTCTTGGTGTTTTGTGTTGTTGCACGTGGCTAAAAACAAGGTCGACTTCTATACCCAGTCCAGAACGAAGTGTAGAGAACCAGAGAGTTTGAACTTGAAAGCTTTTTCTCAAATTTTTCACTTAGAATTTTCTCAAAAAGTGCTCGGATCACAAAGAGTTGTTGTAAGATCTTTTCAGTGAGATCTGAACTCTATAAATAGAGTTTGATCTCCTGGACGTTGGGGGACAGTTATTCCAACTGTCAACCAACGTATGTAAGAGCTGTTGCTTTTGAAAAATCAATTTTGAAAACAGAAAACGGTCAAAAGCACTCGAACAGTCGACTGGGTTGCCATATGAGTCGACTGGTCAGAGTTTGAATAAATTTAAAACAGTTTTGTACTATCAGTCGACTGCCAGAAGTTTCAGTCGACTGGTACTCAACAGTTAAATTACTTCAAACTGTTTTGACTCTTTTGGGGTTTTTGAAAAACACACATTATGAATTTTGTGAGTGTATGTGTGTGTGACAAGGCTTTACAATCAGACTAAGACTCAACAAAAGTAAAATACAATGTTTTACAAGACATAATAACTTGACACATTTGAGCTTGAGGTCTTGAGTCTTGATTTGAGTCTTGAGTCTTGTTTTGAGTCTTGTCTTGAGTGAAGTCTTTGTCTGTAGCCTTTGAGCTTGTTCATTTGTTCAGCTGAAATAATCTTTTGTATGTGCAACCTGCAATGTTAGCTGTATAACATAGACACATGTTGCAGTATGTTGTGATCATCAAAATCAAGAATCAACATTCTCCCCCTTTTTGATGATGACAACACAATAGCTGATAATAACAGATAATATACATAATATACAGGCATAGTAAAGATATGCTCCCCCTGTTAAAAACACATCATGCATACAAATAAAAATGTATCTTTAAAGCATGTATCAGTCGACTTAAAGGTATATCAGGCGACTGATCAGAAAACACATACATAGTAAAATCACAATCACAAATAATAATTACAGATGCAGCAGTCGACTTATATGCTTGTAGCCAGTCGACTTATATGCTTGTAGCCAGTCGACTGACCAGAGATAATTTCAATACACAGAATCAAAAAATTTAGAGGATATCTCTCCCCCTTTGTTATCAACAAAAAGCACAAAATAAACAGTCTTTAGCATTACAAAAACATAGAAAGAAACTTAAGAAATGTTCTCATACATAAAAAGTTCATTAAGACAAAATAAAATAGAAAATTACATAAATAAAAATCAACATAAAATATGGGTACATTTTAACATGTAACTAGGATGCTACACTATACCATTCGAGCATGTATGGCTCCTTACTAACATTTACTACCACGAGATAGTTGCTACTACAATTTCAACATGACTCTTTCTTATTACTTAACCTATGGCAATTCCGGCGTGGTATGCAATTGTAGGCATCAACCTACAACAACTAGTCATGGTATATATGACATAACCATTAACTTACAACATTCTTGATTATGAATGCGATTTATCATGCACTTGTAACAATCTTAAGCATGGATAGTTACTACAATCTAAACATGAGACTTACTACAATTTGAGCGTAAGTTACAACTTAAGCATGGATGCTTACTACTTAGAACATGCATCTCTACTACCACCTTAAGCATGGATCTCCACTACTTAACATGATTAATCACCACAACCCAAGCATGGATATATAACTAGTATGAACATACAACATTCCAAGGCATCGTAGGTATTCTAACATTAATCCTACAGCATTCTAAGCATGTATATAGACTTAGCATGGGTATACATCATTCCTAAACTTGGTAAGGAATTTTAACATAAATCCTACAACATTCTAAGCATGTATATAGACTCAGCATGGGTATACATCATTCCTAAACATGGTAGGGAATTTTAACATAAATCCTACAACATTCTAGGCATGTATATAGACTTAGCATGGGTATACATCATTCGTAAACATGGTAGGGATTTTTAACATAAATCCTACAACATTCTAAGCATGTATATAGACTTAGCATGGTATACATCATTCCTAAACATGGTAGGGAATTTTAACATAAATCCTACAACATTCTAAGCATGTATATAGACTTAGCATGGGTATACATCATTCCTAAACATGGTAGGGAATTTTAACATAAATCCTACAACATTCTAAGCATGTATATAGACTTAGCATGGGTATACATCATTCCTAAACATGGTAGGAAATTTTAACATAAATCCTACAACATTCTAAGCATGTATATAGACTTAGCATGGGTATACATCATTCCTAAACATGGTAGGGATTTTTAACATAAATCCTACATCATTCTAAGCATGTATATAGACTTAGTGTGGTATACATCATTCCTACACATGGTAGGGATTTTTAACATAAATCCTACAACATTCTAAGCATGTATATAGACTTAGCATGGTATACATCATTCCTAAACATGGTAGGGGATTTTAACATAAATCCTACAACATTCTAAGCATGTATATAGACTTAGCATGGGTATACATCATTCCTAAACATGGTAGGGAATTTTAACATAAATCCTACAACATTCTAAGCGTGTATATAGATTTAGCATGGTATACCTCATTCCTAAACATGGTATGCTACTTTAACATTAACATAAAGCATGGTGTTCATTTTAGTAACATTCTAGACATGTATACTAGTTAAGTATCAACCTAAAACATAGCATGAGTTTCTACAACAATTCTAGCGTGGATAGAACATAAACATAAAAATTACTATAACTAACCATGGATGGTTACCTTAACTTAAGCATGAGTATCTACTATGTTTTATGCATGAATATCATTAAGCATGAATACCTACTAACTCACGCATAAACAACATTTAAGCATGGTATTTTCTAATCATCTAAGCATGGTTAACTAGTTACTAGCTATTACAAGGGCCATTTATCTTTCCTTCTTTCTTTCTTTCTTTATGATCTACAATTACACATAATGAGTTACAAGCCTTACTTAGCATGCCTTTCTTTTTCCTTTTTCTTTTGTAACCAAAGTTAGCATTTCAAGTAGAGAGCAAATAGAAAAGGATTTATTTATTGAGTCCACAATCTTCAATGCATATAACAATTCTACTATGCTTATGTCAAAGTTTTTGTTGAGTTCTACATTCCAATGGGTATGTACACACATATGCATATGTTTATGTCAAGTTGTTCATTCAACAACAAAATCAACTCCACCATTCATACCATTGTTCCATATGCTTAGTGAAATAGTCCAAGTGGTTAGTTCTTTTATTAGTCAAAACAATAGCTACTAACCATTCCTTCTTATGTGTTCCATTAAAGTTCTTATCATTCTTTCCCCCTTTTTTTTTGGTGTTTATGCTACAACATATAAGATAAGAACAACATACTACTACACCACTACAAAACACTCATGCAAAAAGAACAAAAACAAACAAGGAAGATAAGAAGAAGAAGGATCAAAACAACCATTAAAACAACAACAACCAAAAGAGAAACCCCCACCTTCTTTCTTGTTGGGAGGGCTAGCTAGCAATCCTACTCTTTCCTAAGCTCTTAGAACCCCTACTAAACCTACAAGAAAAACTCTCAAGTTAGTAGTTCACTCATTCTTTTTCTTTCTTTCTTTTTGTCTTTCTAAAAATGAGACAAAGGTGGAGGGATGGGGTATTTATAGGTGGAGAGAAGGGTGGAGAGTGCAAATGTGCACATACAAAATGCACAAGAGCCCTCCCATATATTGGGGCCGGTTTTTCCTAGGGAGGTGGTGGTGAGGTGGAGGTAGGGTATGGGTATGGTGCTATGTGGTGGAGGGTGATGTGGAAGAGAGATAGTTTCTAGAAGACTTCCTTAATCCCTTATGTCTTGTAATCCTAGGTTTAACTATCCAATATTATCTAATTATCAACTAGGTTGTCATGGCTAAAGATAACTCTACATGAAAGAAAATAAAAATAATCAAGTAGTTGATTACTAATAAAATAATATTATTAATAGTCGATCGGGATATTACAGGTACATACCAAATGGGATAGGCACGTGTCATACACGTATTAGGCTAGAGAATATATACATACATATCTTAACATAGCAAGCCGAGCAAGATATTTAACTATTTCTTAGAGGAAACGGTAGTGAACTTTCTGGATGCGGTTTATATCGTTGTTTTCTCGGTGTTTCCCTGCATGCAATATCTTCTTAATTCCATGCTTTAATTATATGTATAAGCTCTTTGTTTGTGTATATCTTGTTGATAAATGCGTGTTCCTTTTGAATGTCCAATTATGAACCTGTTTGGAGGCACAGTTAGGGAATGAATGGATATTTTTTTGATGTGGTTGTAGAGGAGCCTAACTTAGGAGTAGCATGTCTGTTCCGACACTTTAGATACCGATAGGTGGACAAGAACTTTTTCCCCCCTGATCTAGTGCTAAAATATATATATTGTAAGTGTTCTATTAATATTTGTAGATAAAATTACAGTTCCTATCTAATCAATCTTATATTTATTCCATTTGGGGAAAATGTGACATATGAAACTCATTAATATTTGTAACTGTGCTTGAACTTATTATAGTTTATACAATTTATTTATTTTTAATTTATATATGTTCTGTTTTGACTAAAAATGAGAGACGGAGTTAATGGAATATTACTAAACTCATACAACCTATAAAAGTATGAATTCTTCGCTCCAACATGGTTCGCATCCGTAAAATAAGAATGCAATATGTTTTCCTTGTATTTGTTGTGGTACAATCAGTAGATTCATTTCTCATGTGTGATATATCAGTCTTTCCTAGTTCATGCATGGTTTCTTCTTTGTATTGGAGGAACTATTTTTATTTCGATTTTTTCTTGTAACTTGATAATTTTCTGATATCTTCATTTCTTTGTTGGGATAGGAGAAAACCTCAGGTTTTAGTGATCGTTACTCCATATTTTTCATTGTGGTATATATTTGCTGACAGTTCATCATTTTATCGACTCATTGTTTTACACTACTGCTCTGCCTTCTTTAATTTAGGTTACCTAATCATGTATCATAATCAAGTTGAGGAAGATATGCAATGCATTCCTTGACGATGATAACTTCCACGATCAGGTGTATGTCATGGCTCTCCTTTTTCTATTTCTTGTTTGTGCGTGATGTACTTAGTTTTCTTATTATGGTGTTATCTATATGTAAGTTTAACCTAGGTTTGGTTGTAATGTCTTTATGTATGTCTTGGGGACAAATACTTCTGAAATCCTTCAGACATGTACTTGTTCAAATGAGTGTCCAATGCAATCGTTCAGCAAATTAATATTAATGCACACTTCATTACGTAAATGTCAATCATTACTATGAAATGGATGCATTTGATTGACTCTTTGAAGAAAAAAGTTATATATCATTTTTCGCATTTGCTTGCAATCCTTCCCCCCCCCCCCCCCCCCAAATTTTCTTTTTTAACTTACCCATTTTTCAAAACATTCAAAGTTGACCGACTTTCCAAACTAATTCCTAAGGTGGACCAGTCATCATATGCTGCAGTTCCCAATTGCTACCTCAGTACATATCATATTTGGGTAATAGACTTCGAGACTTGGGAATTATTTTTTAGGTCTAAATGTGTTAAAAAAGGTCAGAGGCCGCAGTTATATCAGAGTTGGGCCCAGTTCTTTATAATCTTATACTCCCCATTCTCATCCACTTCATCTCTCCCAATACTCTCTCCCCAACTCCGAAACCCAAATCTCCCAAAACCCTAGTATCCAAACCACTTTCCTCCAACTCCTTTGACACCTCCAACTCCATCGAAGCACTTAGTGATTGCGAATTTCACATCCCTCTCAAAATAAGAAAACCGAAATATCACACTATCACTCAAAAAACCAAAACCAACACTGTGACATCATATCCAGCATCGTCTCCAACATCATCCCAGTCATCTCGTACATAATCTACGTCGTGAGCTCCGCGCTCAAACTTCGGGCTATTTTTTAAGGTATTCATAGAACCTTATAAAGTATACTATATGTGTGTTATATTTGTGATTAGATAATTACCCATATATTCATCCATTTATGTATATGTATGCATTACAAAATTTCTATTTGGTTCAATTATGGGGGAAAAATAATTCGAGACCCAATGATAGGAGCTTGTTATAGTGATGTCTAACCAGAAGTAGTTTGTGCTCCTCGTAATATTACAAGGCTAGAACTAGTAGAGAAGGTATACGAAATTACTAACTGAGATAGAGGTGAATGGAGTGTTAAAATTCAAGCTCGATATGCTGCTGAAAAAGGAGAATCACAATATTTCATGATGGTGCCTGTAGTCGATGATGACACTCTTACTTCCATGATTGCAAGAAAACTTTATCAGAATTCTAGTTGGACTGCTTTGGATTTATATATTAAGCAAATCATGATTCCTAATGGTCGGCTACATGTTTCAAGCCCAGTACGTGAAGTGTCAACCCATGAGATGAGTCTCATTCCGAGTCCTGAATCACATGCAAAATTGTTGCCTCGACAAGCAAACATGTTCACAATTCCAACCAGACCAAATTCCCCCGAACATGAGTTTCCACGTCCTTCTAGATTTATACGAGATTTGGTTGATAACGAAAACATTATTGAATCCTTCAACAATGCTACGATTAATAATGAGTTATTAGAAGATAAAGAAGATGAAGAATACTAGGAAAATGTTGAACACAAGGAAGATGAAGAAGATGGGCATTCAGTTGATAATGTTAATGATGTTTAGGAAAGGGACTCAATTCCTGAGTCCAACTGTACCGAAATTTGAATCAGTTGATTGGGTTAATAATGCCAGAGTAAACCAATTTTTACAAGAGTCATGTCACTCATCCGAGACAGGTGGATTGTACATTGAGCAAAAGTTTACAACCAAAAGATAATATCTAACATGCAGTGAAGTTGTTCTCCATTAAGCAACATCAAGAATTCGTCACAGTGAAATCGAACAAAAGTCTATATCTTGTCAAATGTATTTTCGCACCCAAAGTCTGCACAAATGAGGGGGCACAAAATCCCAAGTTGTAGCTGAGCCAGGTTGTTTGTGGCAATTACGTTCAATTATTTGAAAAGGATAGACATATTTCATTATTAAGAAATTGGGAGGGGGCGCATACATGTACAAATCTTACGTTACCTCAGGACCATAATAATGCTGATTCAAAGCTTGTTTCAAATATAATTTTGAATGTTATCAAGGCACAGTTAGGAACAACACCAAGGGCCGTAATTGGGATAGTCTTACTTCAATGCAATTATAAGATTTCGTACAATAGTGCTTGGATTGCAAAACAAAGAGCTATTGAGAAGTTTGGGTTTGATGAATCATATTCGAAGTTGTAATACAAATTTGGAAGGTTTGAAGAAGCACATACGAAGTTGGAGGGTTCGACAGTCTTACAGTACCCCTCTTTCGTGTCGTTAGTGTGATGATGGCACTACAAAGTTGTATTACGAATCTTAAACAGTGTTAATGAATATATAAGTAAGATGTAATATGACATCTAAAAATTTACTGATTAACTAATAATATGGAAATCAACAAAAGGAAAGAAGCTCATAGAGCACTAAATGTGTGGTATTATGTAATAACGTTATGTGACATATGTAATGAATTCAATTCAAGATTACACAGCTCAACAAACATACTCTTTTTCACATTGTTTGCCCACTAATACAAATTCCAACATCAAATCTTTAAAGAAATATCCGAACCGTGCAAACCCCATGCAAATCATGTCATTCTCACACGCAATTAATCAAAAACATGATGGACAATAAAGTTCACACAGCCGACAAGAGTCCTTAATCTTCAAAATAATACTTCATACATTCATCTAAACCCCTCTCCTTCCAAACCCATCACACAAAATCTACATTACTCACTAACAATTCATCAGGCATACAGTAAACAAATAATTAAAAGCAATTCTCAAGAAAAACCAAGTGCAAACCAACCAAGATATGCCTTCAACTTTGGTTGCAGTCGGAGATGATGACAGAGGTGCTACGTGTTAGGGGTGTTGCCGGATTGAATGTGGGGGGCGAGAGTTGGAGATTTTGGGCAAATATAAAAATTAGGTTTTGGATATTTGGGGATTGAATGTTGGTGGTGAGAGAAAGATGAAGTGAAGTGGATATACTAATTTGGGAGAGATTTGATGAAGTTGGAGGATAGAGAGTTGGGAGGGGAGGGTTTTGGGAGATTTGGGTTTCAGAATTGGAGAGAGAGTGTTGGGAGAGATGAAGTGAAGGGGAGAAGGGGGAGTATAAGATTATAAACAACTGAGCTCAATCTGATATAACTGAGGCCGCAATTGGGTACTACGGCCTCTGTAATATTGAAGCCGCAGTACCCAACTGCGTCCTCTTTTTAACACAGTTAGAATTCGGATTTTTTTTCGATTCGTAGAGTTTATTGGCCCAAATATGATATGTACTGAGATCGCAGTTGGACCATTTATTAGAAGATGTTGTGGTCTATGAAGATTGGTCCACTATAATCTATAAAGTGGGTCATCTTCAAAATTATTTTAAGAAAGTGGGCCAGTTCAGGACCCCTCCGCACTTCAGAACCTCGTCATCATCTTGATCATTATGAGCCCTTCCCGTAATTATAAAAAAAAAATCATTGAAGTTCAACCATTTATTAGAAGATGTTGCTGTCATAATTTATTTTAGTTACAATGATGGTACTTTCTTCTCAGGAGTGATTGGTAGCAACTAACCCACTTTAATATTCATTTATCAAACCGACCCACTTTCCAAAACAATTAACCAACTGACCCACTTTCAGAAATTATTACCTCCAACCGGCCCAGTTAACTTAAAAACCCCAAAAACAAAATTTCTTTATAACCCTACTTTAGAAACTATCAACTATAATATCCCTTAAGCTATATAAAACTGGATGCTTTACAAAAAACAAAGATACTAAGATTAAAAAACCTTTCAAAATTTAAAATATGACTCGTTGACAAAAGATTAATAGAAAGGAAGCATATAACTAATAAAAAAACAACAAAATATTTATTAATAACTAGTGGAGTAACCAAAAACCTACCAAAGGAAGTACAAAAAGAAATAGCATACAAGGTATTAGACTATAGAAACAAAGAAGCAAGTTGGTATTACCAACAACTACTACCACAAAAAATATTAAACTATAAGAATTAAGTTAGGGTGGATAATATTACAAAGATAGAACCATCAACGCACTTAGAAAATTATATGATGAACAATCAAGAGTTGGAAGAAGATTACAATGGTCCAGAATTTGTAGGAACCATAAGAATAGATTTAAAAATCATAAATAAGAACATAAAAAAATTAAGTAGATATATAACAGAAGGCACTAAAGAAGAATTAGGCATAACAGAAGAAGGAATGAAGGAATTAAAAGCTATAACAAAACTTAATATAAAAATTTTAGAAATATAAGATTTAATGGAAAATCTCAATTTAGATGAAGTAGAGGAAGTTTTAAACAATCTAAATATAACAAATGAAGAAATAAAAATGGATCAAGAAAAAGACAAGATTTTAATAAAACTTGGAGAAAATCCAGTTAATACGTATGAAATCTTAAGACCACCACCTAAAAAAAGGATTTATCACCTACCACGGAAATGACAAGATACAAAAAATAGTAAGTTAAGGAAAGAAAAAGAAAAATGAAACCCCAAAATAGAACTTGCAGAACACTACGAAAAAGGAATACCAGGAAATGGAGAATAGTTAGATCTAGACTGCATGAAAGATATAAATAGAACAATAGAAGAATGAGTAAAAACTTTACTAATAGTAGGATTTAGGCCAAACCTGTCTGGAAATAAATTTGAGAAATTTATAGAAGCAACATTTATAGAAGTAGTAGCAAAATGGTAGAATGGACTAAAGGAAGAAGAAAGAAATACTATCAGAAAATTAAAACCAATTGATAATAAAGGAACACAAAAAACCTCAGCACAACGAACCTTAGGACTAAAAGAAATAATTACAAATTACGAGATAACAATAAGAACATAATTTAGTGTCTATGAAAAAGGAGAAAAACACACTATATATAAAAAGAACCAAACAAGATGGAGATTAGCAATTTAGAAATATGTGACATGTGTTATTTTGACAACTATGCTTGTAAATTTCAAGAATATTTTCAAGACAGTTAGTATACAAAAGAAGAAAAGTGTTCAATCTTGGACTCATTTTTTCTAAAATTACATGACCCATGGAGTATAAACATATATAGTGCATACATAAATGAAAAAGTAAAACCAGAAGTAGATACTTTAGGATGTAGAAAACAATTCGTAAAAGATTATAGAGATAAAGTGTGCCAAGAAACAAGAACAAAAACACATGAACCAAAATACAATAAAACTTTTAAAAGATATTAGAAACCGTATAAAAAATATTTTAGAAAAAAAATGAAAACAAATAGTATCCAAAAATCCCGAAGAAATGTAATTGTTATATATGTGGAGAAATAGAACATATATTACCGAATTGTCAAAGGACCAAAAAAGAAAATGTAAAATTGTAACACCCCGATTTTTTTTATGATTTGTACCTAAACTAAATTCTACTATTAATAAAAAATTATTTTTTTCTTATGATTGAAATTATTATATTTATTCATAACTTGCTCGACATACAAATCTATGGGTAAGTATGTGTATACGAGTAAATTGTACGTGTACATGATAATGTACTTATGTTGTATTTATTAAAAATAAAAATCAATATATTCTTTTTGCATGCACAAAGATCTAGCCCTCCATCAACTCTCATCCATGATCCAATGGTCCAAAATCAAACCATGGATCAAAAATCAAGCACAAGAGCTAATGGTTTTAAAAACCACTTGGACACTTGGCCTCACCTCCTCCCCCTTGTCCCCCTCTTTATTTAACTCTACCACACTCTCCTAGTCTAAAGAGTTCTGGAATTTTTCCAAGAGGAAAAGAAGAGAAAGAGTGAGAGCTAGAGGAAAAGAGAAGGAGCAAGAAGGACAAGTTTGGAGTAAGGAGTTTGTAGGACCTCTTCTTCATATCTTCAAGGTCGGTGATTCTGACCTCTTGGTTATTTTTGTAGTTGAAAAATTGTTATAATGTAGTGTTACCTCGTTTTTGAGGTCTAAAACTAAATGCATGTAAGAGATTAGGAGTCTAAAGACTAGATTCATGCTAAAAGAAACCAAAACAGTAACATTGTTAAAAGCAGATTTTTGCCTATCAGTACAAAGTTAATAGCATGAACACCACTTGATATTTTTATCTAAAATATTTAGAGGATGATCAAGTATGTGTTTTACACCTTCAGTAATTTATCTAGATTTTTATGAATTTTCCTGCTATCAAAATAAAATACGATCTTGCATGTTGGTAAAAAACAGAACATATCTTGCTGCATGTTACCGTTGTAGATTAAAATACTTATAACTCACTGTGTACTCATGGGAATTAATTGAAATTAATTTATGTTGTTCGATGATTTGTCTAGAGATTAAGTTTCAAATGTCACGCAATTTGGTGCACTATAGCTATCGTAACTAGTTCATGCAAACTCAGCTAGTTAAAATGATACACATAACTGCTGTTGTTGAATGCACTGTTTTTGGGTGTTAATAAAAAGAGCATAACTCAAGATCTACTTTATGAAAAAAAATGAATTTTGGATGTGTTGTGAATGTATGTTATGTGCTTGATTCATAAATTTCATGCCAATCCGATAACATTGGATATATATAAGATATTTTTCTTTAACACTGTGCACAAAGTATTCTGTTCTAGAAGTGTTTTTGCTGCATGTTAAAGAACCAAGTTTTTGAGCTAGTTAACATCCAAATTAGTAAAAGTGTTCAACTAGGATTTTGTAGAGCAAATCTAGAACTTTCTAGACAGCTTCAGAATGTAAATTTTGGTAAAGTGTACTATTTTATATGATTTTTATAGTATATTGGTTCTGTCAGACCCGAACCCAAGTTTACTGTTTGAAGTGACATTGAGGTGATGGAGCTTTCTATGACTATTTGTGGGTTGTAGGTTTCATTTATGAGCCTTAGTGAGCTTGAGTACTGATGTGAAATGATTGTGGACCAATTTAGGTCATCTCAGTCATGGCATGGTTATTTCTAGGTCCTTAGTGATGGACTAGAATAGTGCTGAGATATATGGATTGTATGATTGTTGTTGGGATTGGGATGGATTTTTCCCCCTCATTCACGATGCCTCAATTTAGGATTTACACTATGCGTATGAAATTAGGATCATCTTGATTGAATGGTGAGACCCTAGGACTTGGTCCGTATGGATAAAATTTGTGGTGGGTAGATAGGAACCCATGACTCCGAACGTATTAGAGCGACGACTCGGGCGCCAATGTGCTCGCCATCTAAGGAGGGCAACTGGCATCGTAGGGGAGACCCCTTGTCGGGAAGACATGGAGTACGATGATTAGTAGGAGCAGCGACTTGCTTCGGGCCGAGGTAGCGTGCGACTCCAAACGTGACGGACGGCGGCAATCGATGTGATCGATTCGCCAGTCTTCGTGGGCCCATGCAGTGGGCCGGGAATGAGAGCCCAGTTGGACCCTAGTGCGGGTTGGGTTAAGTACAAATGAGTAAGTTAGAATGAACTAGAACTTAACTAGTGGCTATAAAACATGTAGGTGTGACCTCAAGGTTAAGCAAGAGACTAGTAGCTAGATCACCTAGCAAATTGTCTAGTCGGGTAGAACTAGATCACCTAGTAAGTTAATGATTGTAAATCGGATGATTGGATAATAATTGTGTAATTAACCTCATTCTTAACTGTGATTCTAGTTTTGATCTTGCTTTAATATTTGGCGCTTGATTATGTTCTCGAACTAGATTGATTATTGGTTGGTTGGTAAGAACTTGCACTAGTACTAGCAAACCATAGTTGGGTGTTGTACTTTTCCTATCGTAGGGATACAGATTGTGTCCTCAGGTATTGAGATCACAAATCTCGTATCTCAATATGTTAATTTCTGAAGAGCCGGGGTAAAGAACGGGAGAGAAACTCTTGTCGGATAGGGAGATTTGACCCTTGAGACCGTCATGTTCTTATGTGTGTGGATCTTGACGTCATGGGTGCATGGGTTTGTACCTGCAAGTTCTTCGTAGCTTTTTCAGTGGGGTCCGGGCATCGGGCACTATGTGAAAAATGCGATCACTATTATAGTAACTGTAGTAACGGACGGGACCGAATAACTACAACCTCCTCAGACACGGTAAATCTATTAAGAACAGAACAAGTACAAGAGTAGGATGCATGATGAGGAATTGAACCCTACAATCAGGAGAGGCGAACTCTTTGGGATGTATGTAGTATGGGATGCATACGTTCCCAAATGAATTGCATTAGATTAAGTGCATCGTGTGCATTCTTTGTTTTGTGCATTAGATTAGGCCATGACATACATCGACACTGGTTTGACATTATTTTTTCATTTGCATCAAATATTGGTTGTTAAGGTTTGGAATCACTATATTATGGCATAGAGGGGATAGCTGTATACAGCATTGCATCATTTGTATTCAACTAATGTACCCACAGTCTGTCTAGTTGTAGGATTACAGTTTGGGGAGCGCAAGGGACAACTCAAGCCGCGAGAAGCATCCAAGTGAAAGTTATTGTCCAATTTTATTGTATATTAATGTTGTACCAATTAATTGTAATTGTTGTAATTATTGGACATTTTAATGACAATTTGATGTAATAAAAGTTATAATTTTCTGTGATTTTTGTGTGTTGTGACTCATTTGAAGGAAAGATTATAGCTTGTGTCACGGGTTCTGGGCATTGGAAACCCGAGGCGTTATAGTTGGTATTAGAGCTTACTTAAAATTATAGTCTAACACAATAAGAAATTAGACTTGGATGCCCCAGCTAGATTCAGGGTTAGTTTTGATAGTGGGATGGTCGTAAATCATATTGGTGCACTCTTGCAACTTATGTTCACGAATTTTTCCTATGTATGACCTAACCCCACTGTGATTATTCTTTTACCAACTTTTATAGTGCAACTGGATGTCGAGGAGGCAAATATGTTGCATGATGTTCAGGAGGCAAGCATGCAACCGGGCATTGATAGAGGAGAGCCCACGATGCATGAGTTAAGGAAGAAAGCGGAGGAGCCAACGGTGGTGACCTCAATGTCGAGGCAAGAATTCAACAGCATGTCCAAGCACAAGGTTCACATTGAATGTAAGGAGAAGAAGGTGATCATAGTCGTGCCCGAGAAACCAGAGATCGTGTTTCAAGGGAAGAAGGTTAATGAGAAGAAATTGGCTGCTGCAACTGGAAGTAAAGTACCAAAGGATGTAAAGGAAATACCCATTGTATAAGATTTCCCTCTTGTATTTTTGGAGGAGTATCCAAGACTACCCCCACCCAGAGACTTAGGGTTCAGCATTGCCATCCAGCCAGGAAGTCCACCAGTGTCGAAGACCCCATATCGCATGGCACCAGTAGCGCAGAACGAGGTTAAGAAGTAGATTGGGGAGCTTTTGCAGAAAGGGTTTATCAGACCGAGCGCATCACCTTGGGAAGCACAAGTACTGCTAGTAAAGAAGAAGGACGGAACGTCGAGAATTTGCATCGACTATTGGGAATTGAACATTCTCAGGATCGATGACTCGTTCGATCAACTGCAGAGAGCAGCTATTTTCTCAAAGATAGATCTATGGTAAGGTTACCATCAGGTCTGTGTAAAGGAGGAGGACATACCTAAGAAAGCCTTCAGGACCAGACATGGACACTATGAATTTCTAGTGATGCCGTTTGGAGTGACTAAACGCTCCAGCAATCTTCGTGGACTTAATTAGCCAAATTCTATGGCTGTTTATCGACTCGTTCAGGGTGGTCTTCATTGATGATATTCTGGTGTATTGAAAGATGGAGGAGGATCACGCGAAGAACCCGACAGCAGTTTTGAGGAAGCTTCAGAGCATCAGTTGTATACCAAGATATCCAAATGCAAGTTTTGGAAGTCGGAAGTTGCTTTCCTTGGCTACTGATCCGCAAAAGATTGTGGCAGTGAAGGATTGGCCTCAACCAAGGACGGTGAAGGAGATTATGAGCTTTTTGGGCTTGACCGGATACTACAGGAAGTTTATTCAAGATCATGCCAAGATTGTAGTACCGCTCACGGCCCTGACCAGGAAGGATAAGAAATTTGAATGGACTGACAAGTGTGAAGCAAGTTTTCAGGAACTAAAGAATCGACTTATTAGAGCAACGATTTTGGTTTTGCCCCAACCAGATAAGGGAATGAAGAGTAATTGGGTTTTGGCTGTGTTCTGAAGTAGGAATGAAGAGTAATTGCCTATGGTTCAAGAAAACTCCGTCCTCATGAGAAGAACTATCCAACTCATGATTTAGAGTTAGCTGCTATCATCTTTTCCTTGAAGATATGGCAGCACTATATTTACGGGACTAAGGTGGAGTTGTATACGGATCACAAGAGTTTAAAGTATATATATCAATAGAAAGACTTGAACCTGAGGCAGAGAAGGTGGTTAGAAGTATTGGAAGACATCAGATCGGAGATCTAGTACCATCCAAGAAAAGCTATTGTAGTGACAGATGCACTCAGTAGGAAGAGGTGCATTTCTATGCTAGTAGCTACGAGGAAGGAGCTAGAAGAAGAGATCAAAAGAACTGGCATCGAGATTGTCACTGAAGGACTGGGAGCCATTCCTGCTCGGCTAGAACTTCAACTATGCTTGAAGGACCGGGTGACGGAGAGTCATGAAGGCTCAGAAAATTACTTGTTATAACTGCGAAAAGGCAGGGCACAAGAAGTCAGATTGTCCACAACTACAAGGGAACACCGATGGCCAGACTCAGAAAGCGATCGATAAGGGAAAGAAACCCTTTTGCCTGTGATGAATCTCACCTTGACTAAAGGAGATGCAGGGAACTGCGATTCTATCACTAGCATAGAGGATCCATAGTGGACCATTTTGTTTTTTGATTAGGGATTAAATTCTTTTTGGAATACTAGCAAGGTGTCAGGGAGGCAACCTTGCAACCGAAGTTGTGGTGGATTGTAGCGAAGCGACCCTCATACGAGAAAGCTGGAGCTGCATATCTTGGTCTTATCCTTTTTTCTAAGGAGGGAGTGGTCACCGACCCTCAAGTGCAGCAACCGAAGGTTAGGAGGCACGCAAAGATCTTGCATCAGGAATGAGAGGTTGGCTCCAGAATGATCCATGGAGTGAGATATTCCGCAATAGTCCAGACGAGGGATGAAATAAGCCCTAGAATGATTGATGGAGTAGGAATTGGTCTCCAGTATTCCAGGAACGAGAGCGACGCTCATCGGGAGAGATTGTATGACGTTGGCTCCAGAATGATCCATGGAGTGAGATATTCCCTAGTATTCCGGAACGTGGGATGAAAGAGGCCCCAGAATGTTCTGTGGAGCGGGATTGGTCTCCAGTATTCCAAGGATGAAAGCAACATTCACAAGCAGGTTAGTGGGACATTGACTCCAGAATGATCCAAAGAGTGAGATATTCCCTAGTATTCTAGGCGAGGGATGATATAGGCCCTAGAATTTTTTGTGGAGTGGGATTGATCTTCAGTATTCCGAGGACGAGAGTAATACCCACAAAGAAATTCAAGGATGAGGGAGGCTCCAGAACGATCCACAGAGTGAGATATTCCCTAGTATTCCAGACGAGAGATTAAATAGGCCCTAGAGTGATTTATGGAGTGTGATTGATCTACAGTATTTCGAGATAAGAGCAACACTCATGGGGAGTTCATTTGGTGAGGGCTCCAGAATAATCCAGAGAGTGAGAGATTCCCAGTATTCTAGACGAGGGATGAAATAGACCCCAGAATGAATTGTGTAGTAGGATTGATCTCCAGTATTTTGGGACGAGAGCAACACTCACGGGGAGTGCATGTAATGAGGGCTATAGAATAATCTATGGAGGGAAATATTCCCCAGTATTCCAGGCGATGGATGAAATATGCCCTAGAATGGTCTGTGGGGTGGGATTGATCTCCAGTATTTTGGGAAGAGAGTGACATCCACAAAAGGTGTTTGATAGCTAGGAATTTTGGGACGAGGGATGAAATAGGCTCCAGGACGGTCCACAAAGTGAGGATGACCTTCAATAACTCGGAACGAGAGCCGATACTCGAAGGATGATCAACCCTTGGTAGCTGTTGTGTGATGTCTTCTGCAGCGGGGGAATTGTGAACCCTATATGAGAAAATGTATTTCTATAGTTATTTAATTAACTCTTGTTCACTTTCCCACTAAGCGTAGTTCTAAGGACAGAACTATTTTAAAGAGGGAGTGATGTAACACCTCGATTTTTTTTCTAATTAATAAAAAAAATATTTGTACCTAAACTAAATTCTACTATTAATAAAAAAAATTATTTTTTTCTTATGATTGAAATTATTATATTTATTCATAACTAGCTTGACATACAAATATATGGGTATGTATGTGTATACGAGTAAATTGTACTTGTACATGATAATGTACTTATGTTGTATTTATTAAAAATACAAATCATTATACTTTTTTTGCATGCACAAAGACCTAGCCCTCCATCAACTCTCATCCATGATCCAATGGTCCAAAATCAAACCATGGATGAAAAGCCAACCACGAGAGCTAGTGGTTTTAGAAAAACCACTTGGACACTTGATCTAACTCCCCGCCCCCCGGTCCCCTCCTTATTTATCTCTCCCACACTCTCCTAGTCTACAACGTTCTGAAATTTTTCCAAGAGAGTACAAAGAGAAAGAGTGAGAGCTAGAGGAAAAGAGGAGCAAGAAGGACAAGTTTAGAGCAAGGAGTTTGTAGGACCTCTTCTTCATATCTTCAAGGTGCGTGATTCTGACCTCTTGATTGTTTTTGTAGTTGACAAATTGTTGGAATGTAGTGGTACCTCATTTGTAAGGTCTAAAACTGAATGCATGCAGGAGATTAGGAGTCTAAAGACTAGATTCATGCTAAAAGAAACCAAAACAGTAACATTGTTAAAAGTAGATTTTTGCCTGTCAATACAAAGTTAGATATTTTTGTCTGAAATATTTAGAGGATGATCAAATATGTGTTTTACACCTTCAGTAATTTATCTAGATTTTTATGAATTTTCCTACTATCAAAATAAAATACGATTTTGCATGTTGGTCAAAAACAAAACATATCTTGCTGCATGTTACTGTTGTAGATTAAAATACTTAGAACTCACTGTGTACTCATGGGAATGACTTGAAATGAATGATGTTGTTTTATGATCTGTCTAAACCTTAAGTTTCAAATTTCATGCAATTTGGACCACTATAGATATGGTAATTAATTCATGCAAACTCAGCTAGTCGAAATGATAAACAACACTGCTGTTGTTGAATGCAATGTTTTGGGGTGTTAATAAAAAATGCATAACTCAAGATCTACTTTATGAAATAACTTGAATTTTGGATATAGGTTGTGAATGTATGTTATGTGCTTGATTCTTAAATTTCATGTCAATCTAGTAACATTTGATATATATAAGATAATTTTCATTAACACTGTGCGCGGAGTGTTCTGTTCTGAAAGTGTTATTGCTTCATGTTAAAGAACCAAGTTTCTGAGTTGGTTAATATCCAAATTAGTGAAAGTGTTCAACAAGGAATTTGTATAGCACACATACAGCTTTCCAGAAAGCCTAAGAATGTAAAATTTGGTTTAGTGTGCTATTTTATATGATTTTTATAGTGTACTGGTTCTGTCAGACCCGAACCCAAGTTTACTGTTTGAAGTGACATTGAGGTGATGGAGCTTTCTATGACTATTTGAGGGTTGTAGGTGTTATTTATGAGCCTTAGTGAGCTTGAGTACTAATGTGAAATGATTGTGGTAGAATTTAGGTCATCTTAGTCATGGCATGGTTAATTCTAGGTACTTAGTGAGGGACTAGAATAAAGTTTAAATAGACGGATTGTGTGATTGTTGTTGCAATTGGGATGGGTTTTTCCTCCACATTCACAATACCTAAATTTGGGATTTACACTGTCTATGAAATTAGGGTCATCTTGATAGAATCGTGAGACCTTAGGACTCCGTATGGATAAAATTTTTGGCGGGTAGATAGGAACCCATGACCACGAACATTTTGGAGCGACGACTCGGGCGCCTACGTGCTCGCCTTTTAAGGAAGGAATCCGGCATCGTAGGAGCCACCAACTGTGGGGAAGTATATAGCTATTTTGCATTTTAATCCGTGCACAATTGAGAATTGCAGGCAATTATGTATTTTATTAATAATAATTTTTATAAACATATAATTTTATAAATTCAGATTATCATATTTTAAGTATGTAGATAAAATGTCTATATATATATATACTTGATTTGATCGTATCGGATCATATATGATATACGATCTATAATTGCTTGTGTGAATACGACCGTGTATATTTTATAATTTAAATATTTAAATATATTTTGCTATAAATACACATAGTAATTTGAATTATAAATAATCATACATTGTTTTTCATTTCAGGTTGGGGTTTGCTTAACACTAAGGTTAGAGTTCTATGACCTAAACCTAGGGTTAGGAACCCTACTTCTAATTGAGATAAGATGGATTGGATGAGATCTTGATGAGATCCTAAGGCTCAAAAATTGCCAAGTTTGTGGTGGAGATAAGCTAGAGGAAATTGCTAGCAAACTTCATGGGAGTTATGTTGGCTCTCATCCAAACCATCCATAACACTCACCCCTCACCTCCAAATCTTCACCCTCCACCTATTCCCCATTTCCTATAAAACTCCAACACTTCACCCATTTTCTCTATTTCCTTCTTCTCGTATTTTCTTAGTTCAAAAAGTGAGAAGAGAGAAAGAGAGAGTTTCATTTGTATGCTTTGGAGCTTGGAAGAGAAGAAGCAAACTAGAGGAAGTTGCAAGATTTCATCTTTCCAAACTCAAAAGCTTGGGTAGGTGTTCTCGAACTCTAAACTAGATATTTTTGTGTATATGATGTTGTGGTATAAGAATTTCTACCATGCAAATGACTTAGAATTTGACCATAAATTTTTTTTGGCATGTTCTATTATGAGTTTAGAGTATCCTACATATTTTTCATACTTTTATGGGTTTGTTTAGTTGCTCAAACAATTACTCCAATTTCGGACAGAGAGCAAGCTGAAAACTGCTGTTTGTGTGAGAACTTGGTGTTTTTCCGAAAATCATAACTTAGAAATGGTAGGGTATTTTAAGTTAAAATTTTTACTGGATTCTCTTGTATGTGTCTACAACTATAGTTTCAAAGTTTGTATTTTCTGAGATCGTTTGATACTTCAAAAAAATTATGAGGTTGCAACTGGTCCAAAACCAGAACTGAATCTGCCCTGTGTTAGGATTGATGTTCATTAATTCATTACTACTTTTTGGTGCATGATCTTGCAGTGTAATTTTTACTATAGCTTGTGGTATGAGTATAGACCATGATTCTAAACTTGTAGAATTGTTTGATAACATTTGATGGAGTTTTGAAAATAATTTGTATGAGGAGGTAGACACCCTGTCTGAAAACAGAAGTAGTTTTATGCTAAGTTTAAAGACCCATAACTCTCTGTGTATTTTGAATATGTTAGACTTGTTTGTGCCCAGTGATGGATTATAAAATTTCATGAGTATTGGAGTTGTGGTTATATTGAAATTGAGTTTTAACATAGACTAGGTTCAAGTTTAGCTCAGGTTAGCTAGTCTATGAACTTGTACTTTTCTAGATTTATTTGTTGAGAATATGGAAGAATGATGAAGTAGAGATTTGTAATAGAGAGTATTATAGAGAGTATTAGATTTTCAAAACATCTTGAATCATGAAATTCCATTTTGTATAGCAAAAGTTATGATTTTTTTTAGATTAGGGCAGAACTAGTCTAAATTGAAGGAATGGATTTTTGTAAAGCAAACTCATTTCTTGTGTGTATACTGATAGAAATTGGAGTTTTGGAGTGCTTTAATGGATTAATTTGAGGATACGTTCAACTAGGAATGTAGTAGACACTCCCAACTTTCCATAGAATCCTGAATCAAGTAATTTCGACAAGTGAACAAGTTTTTATGTTGATGGCAAGATGTTGCAATTGTATGGAGGAATGCACAGTTGAGAATATATAGGGTTTTTACTGCTTCTAGATGGCTGAATTTGAAGAAATGGTTAACTAGAGACTTGTAGTATAGGGTCTTAGCTTTCCAGAATGGAAAATATCATGCAATTTCAAGTTGTATTATGAAAGTTATGGATGTTACATGTTTCAGCAAACCTGCTGTCTTGTTCGATTTCAAGTATGTATTTGAAATCAGGAAACTTGAGTTCTACAAGGAATTTGAGAGAGTTATCAACTAGAAAATTGTAGTAGAGGTTCCCACTTTTCTAGAAAATCTAATTTTGTTGGATTCCGATAAGTGGAGCATAAATTATAAATTTTTTTGCATGCTATAGGATTTATGACTAAATTAATTTGAGTTTTAAGATGTTGGATGATTGTCCCTATTTATGCACTTCATATTGGAACTTATATGAGATTCTTGTGCTTGGTACTCATGATGGACACATGAGAATGTTGGGAGAATAGCTATATGGTCGATTGTTGTATGTGGGCTCGTAGCTAATATAGCTTGGAGCTAGTCTAGGTTGTGATACCCGAGGACTATCAACCTAGTTGGCTAGTATTGTGATTGATTTATTTTCACCTCGAGAGATAGTGATCTTCATGTGCGCCGTCGGATCGTTTACCAAGGGAAGGTGGACCGCAGGTCGGGATACTGTATGAGACCTGAGACGGAGGTGGTAGCGACCGATCGAGGTCGGATCGCCGGTGTTTGGGGTTCTAGGCTAGTTTATCTGCCTCATCTTGAATGTGTTGATGCCTAGATCTGTCAATGACTTGATATAAATAAATTGTGTGTTTCATCTCTATTGCCGGGTATGAGGCACTCCCTTGGGTGCCATTGTACTGCTCGCTG